>OZ012740.1:454180301-454592801 GCA_963859935.3 Lathyrus sativus | reverse complement strand
ATTGTTATGCTCACCGTTTACAATTGGTTGTTGTGTCTGTTGCTAGTAGTTGCTCATCTATTCATGATTTCTTTGAGTATATCTCCTTGATTGTGACCACAACAAGTGCATCTTGTAAGAAGAGGGATGCTTTGACGGAGGCACAGCACCAAGATATTTTAAATAAACTTGAGAGTGGTGAGATATTTAGAGGAATGGGCTTGCACCAATCATCTAGTCTCATTAGACCCAGGGATACTAGATGGGGTTCACATCATACTACATTGCTTCGTTTGGATCAAATGTGGTCCTCCGTGTTAAATGTGCTTAGTATGGTTGATGAAGATGGACGTGGACCATCTCAAGCAGCAGGTTTGATAGAAAAAATGGAGAGCTTTAAATTTGCTTTTATTTTGAAGTTAATGTTAAAGTTGTTTGGTATTACAAACGAGCTTTCACATGTCTTGCAAAGAAAAGATCTTAATATTGTGATTGCCATGGAATTAGTTGATGTTGTCAAAGCTCGATTGGCCACAATGAGAGATAGTGGTTGGGATGATTTATTTGCTGATGTCCAAGAATTTTGTGTTGCTAAAGGTATTCCGGTGCCAAATATGGATGATGAAATACCGGTTCGGGGTCGTTCAAGGGTGGAAGGAAGAACTATCACTAATCTTCATCATTACCGTGCAGAGATTTTTTATGTTGCTATTGACAAAATATGTGTGGAGATGGATCACCGCTTTAGTGAAGGAAGTAACATTATCCTTGATTGCTTCTCATGTCTTGATCCCAAGAACTCTTTCTTCAAGTTTGATGTTGATAAGCTTGCTCGTTTCTGATGATGACCGTGGAACAATAAGGGATCAACTTGACACTTATGTTCTTCAAGTGAAAAGAAATGCTTCATTTTCCACTTGTGAAGATGTTCAAAGTTTGGCTATAAAGATGGTTCAAACTGAGAAACATTTGGTATTTCCATTGGTTTACAAACTTATTGAGTTAGCTTTGATATTGTCGGTGTCGACAGCATCCGTTGAAAGAGCTTTTTCAGCAATGAAGATTATCAAGTCTAAATTGCGTAATAAGATCAACGATGTGTGGTTCAATGACTTGATGGTATGTTACACGGAGCGGGAGATATTCAAGTCACTTGATGATGTTGATATTATTCGAACATTCACAGCAAAGAAGTCACGAAAAGGACATTTGCCTCGTAATTTTATTTAACATGCTATTGTAAGATTATGTTTCATGATCTCTTTCATCTCTTTTATTTTAGGCAATTTATATATTATAATGTGAATTTGCGGTCTTAAAATTTTTTGCGCAGACTATATAATTTTTCTGGCTCCGCCACTATATATATATATATATATACTCTTTTGAATTGAGTAGGTATGGTTTATGTTCCTCCGTATTTTGTATCTCTTTTATTTTCATTATATATATATTTGGTTTATAGAAAAATAATTATGTGAAATTTTTTTCAAGTACATTACTTATTTATATTTTTTATTATAAAAATAGTGTTTCTTAATAGTCTATCATATCTTCAAACAAGACATTTACATAAATATATAACTTGAAACTTCACCATATAGTTCAATTAAAGAGATGAGAGAAATTCCACTAGAGATGAGAGATGAAATTTTAAAGTGGTTTGTGTTGTTTAACGATAGACGCTCAATTTTAATAAAAGACACTCAAATTAAAAGGTATTTAATTTCAAATATAAAAAGTATTTTCTCCCATTAGATTTCCATCTCTCACCTCTTTTGGAAGTTTTGAAAGCTTCCACGTTTTGCATATGTGACTAGTTATATGTACTTGATAGAGATATTTTCATTTGGTTTAACTATAAAAGACACATGTACGTCTAAAGATCCATCTTTAGCTTATATAAGAAAAATAACTTTAAAGATGAAGGATAAATATGATAATCATTTGGGAAGTTATAAGAAATTGAATATGTTGTTGTTAATTTCTTTTGTGTTAGATCCTAGGAAGTAAATGGTGTATGCTTCCCTGGTTTTTCGGGGAAAAAAAACCTTGTTAAATAAGAGAGAGATATCTTGAAGGATAAATTAGAATCAGATTTGAAAACCATATACGAGGAGCATAATTGTGGTGGGACATGTAGATCTCAAAGTGACACACTTGAACCACTAATATTAGTTGAACAAATTGGAAATTTCGACTATTATTATGGGGTATTTTTGAAATCAAGTGGTCTTAAGTCAAATGGAGTGAAATCAAAAATAACATAGTATTTTGAAGATGAGTTAATGTGGAACCTTGTTTAGCATGTGATATGATTTTAATAAGAACAACAACTTTTGATGATGACAACTAACTGATGATGATAAATGTCTTCTAACTAGTAAAGCATAAGCGATTAAACGTATAAAGATGAAAACCTAAGTATTAGAATTTGATGGACTTGACTATTTGATGATGGCAACCAAATGGAATATAGCTCAAGCCTCATCTCAAGTGAAGATGAATTGGGAGATGTCATAATAGCTCTAGGCAAAGTATTGACTTTTATAATCGATTAGGACATTAATCTAATCGATTATGTCAATTCAAAATTAAGTTCTAAACGATTATGACAACATCTTAATGATGTGCATTGGCTAGATATCTATTATTTCCTATTTTGAACTTATAATCGATTATATTTTGAATATCTAATCGATTTGCATTAGGTGCTAATCAATTAGAATGTATTTAAAAAGTATTAATTTAAAACTCTTTTTGAGCTAACCTCTAGCCTATAAATAGAGGTCATTTTCCTCATTTCAAATTATCCAAAACTGTGTTTTGACTCTCTCTCTCTCTCTCTCTCTCTCTCTCTCTCTCTCTCTCTCTCTCTCTCTCTCTCTCTCTCTCTCTCTCTCTCTCTCTCTCTCTCTCTCTCCTCTCTCTCTCTCATCTCTCTCTCTCTCTCTCTCTCTCTCTCTCCTCTCTCTCTCTCTCAACTTTTTATTTTATTTTTTTCCTCATTTCAAATTATCTAAAACAGTGTTTTTGACAATCTCTCTCTCTCTAAACTTTTTATTTTACTTTCTCTCACTAATGTTTTAGCCGAAAGGCTTCTACGAGAAATTTATTTTGTGAGTGAGGATATGTTGTAATTTTGGAAGGATAAAATTATAAAATTCACCAAGAGAATCTTTTGTATACACCTTGGTTGAATATTATCCAGTCCGAGATTATTTGTGGGTTAGAAGTTAAACCCCTAAAAAGCTTTGATTTTGAAATTATGAGATCAAAGTCTTGTTTAGGTTTGAGATCGGCCTGTGATAAAATCTGTTTAGGTTTTTGGTAAGTTCGTAGTAAAACTAATATTAGTTTAAAGGTTAGTATGTGATAAAAACTTGGATAAGGTTTGAAATTAACCTAGAAACACATATTTAAAATAATAAGACACTCATTTTCTCCTTGTCCAATAATATGTTCCATATTGTCGAATTTTATATCAACAGTTTAATCTTTGCTAAAACGATTGTCTCTTGAAAAAATGTTTGCTGAAATATCGAATCTCGATCCTAAAGCATATTTAATGTACTGAACTCAATTATCTACCAATTTCCATGTGTATAAGTCTAAGATAAATGTAAATCATCATGACTATTTTTTATGATGACTTAAGAATATGTAGTTACTATCATTCTATGTAGTTTCCTTTTTACATTGGGATCACAATGTGAGATCTTACTGTTGATATACTTAATTGAAGAGTGTTGCAATTTGTTAGTGGTGTTATTTTATATATATATATATATATATATATATATATATATATATATATATATATATATATATATATATATATATATATATATATATATATATATATATATATATATATATATATATATATATATATATATATATATATATATATATATATATATATATATATATATATATATATATATATATATATATATATATATATATATATATATATTATTTGTGTATAAAACACGGCCCTTGTAAATATAATTTATTTGTGAACAAACCATTATTTTTTATTTGTTTCCTTTCTACTTTTGACTCATATTTTGTTATTCATTTTCTTTATTAGAAGTTCATTTTAATTTTGCTAATGGGAGAACTCAATTAAAAATATTGCTTGTTCTTTCGATTTTGTACATAGAAGCTAATGTGTTTTGCTTGTTTTATGTGCTATTATTTTCTTGTTATTTATTTTTATATATTTTTTCGTTCTTGTGTTTTTTTATATTTTATTATGTTTTTTTTAATTCATCTTTATTTATTTTATTTTTTGTCGGCCTCTTTGATAATTACAAAATTTATTATTTATTAAAATTTGTTGAAATTCTATAATATGTTGTTAAAGAATATCTTTTGTCAAATTTTTTAGCAATGATTAAAACTTTTGTAAATTATGTAATACATTAAAGTGAAAAAGAAATTGAAAGATTAACGGCCAATTTATTAAATAAATGGAGCGAGTTTGACTTTTGAATTCGAATACTTAAGTTAATTTACTCATACTGTCTTACTTTTAGACGACTTAAACAGGACGGACCACCTATTTTACCACCGATGAGGAGAGGACTGGACCTTACAATCCTCAGAGAATAATAGCTACTATAAAAGTCTCTACTTTTCCACAATATATGCTCCATATTAGCTTTATATATCAAAGAGTAAAACATACAAATCAATATTTTTTTATTTTACTAACCAGTAATTCTGTAAAATGTTATTTATTAAAGATTTATTTGAGCACCATTGTAAAAGTTGATAATGCGGATTTTGAAAACTTACAAATAACCTTTTGTACTCTGCTGTTTTATAATTGAGTTATTCAATTGCTTACTTAAACTGAAAATGATTATTACACCTTTACATGTACTGTTATTTATCATAGTAGTTCCTTTTTAAGTTTGAAATTGCCTGCATTTCTTGACTTACAATTTGTGTGCTATTGAAATGGATTTTAGCGGAAATATTATTTGTGAAAATTTTGATCGGATTAATGATGATTAGATTTTGTTTCGAATCGTCTATATGTTACTGTTGATATTGATGTCTATTTGTCTCTAAGATGATTTACCAATGATTACAATAGTTTAACTTAATTGTTTTATTCAATTTTTTGGTGTATAACTTACTATTCTACACTATGTTTTCTAATCCCTTAGGTCAGTTGTTTAGTTAAAACATACAATGTTTCAGTACGTTAAACCCTTAAGTCGCAACTTATAATTTCTTATCCCTAATTAATTATTAAGTTGAACAGATTAATTTAGTTTCGATTCATAGAATTATGGTCGGTAATCACTACAAATCTAATATATGTATTCGTAACCACCTTTAAAATAACAAACACAAAATTAGACTGCATAATGATACTTAATAAATCAAAAGATACAAATAGTACAAAGACCTAAACATATGTCTCAATAAGTTGATAGAGATTCAACTAACAAACCTTAATGAATAAAACTTAATTATTTATATTCATAAGAATCATAACTAAAATAATTTAGAAAACTTTCAATGATGAAAACTTTCGCTCCAGAATTTTAGAAATAGTTTTGCCGTCAAATTTGAGTCTAAAGAACATTCTCCCCTATAAAATTCCTTTTTTTTTCTTCCTATAAAATCTCTTTCTTTTCCTTTTAGACAAGTTAAAAACATTTTAGCAAAGCAGTCCAACGTTATCACGATGGATGGATCTCATCGCGAGCACGATAATTTCAAAGTCTAGGGCTCTTTCTTTGTTTTCTTTTGTAAAATATTTCAAAGGGGATGAACGTAAGAATTTGAATCAAGAAGGTCTATTGTTGCGATAGCTGAGATAGTTTACTTGCATGGCAGACTATCAGGTAGATAATATGCCACAATAAAAACTTATCTTCATGTTTAATTAAGTTGGGTAAAATGTTAACTTTAACATTTTAGGATTGACTATTATGTAGGGTCTTTGAGATGATAAGAACTATTGTTGGTGAAAATTTTGATTACGAATAAGTCCTTTTTTTAATTCATTCCTAAAAATTGAATTTTATGTCCGAACCGGTTTTTAGTTGAAAATCCCAGTGTCAAAAATGAATATTCAATTTTAAAAACTGAAATTGTATATCCATAACCGATTTTAAATTAAAAACCTAATGTGACTTTTAAAACTAGTTAGGAAGTCCATATCCGGTTATAAAATTTAGTTATGAATATAATTGATTTTACAATCGATTTCTTAAAAACAAAATTATTTATATGAATTGATTATAATATTCGATTATGACAAATAGTTATAAATTGGTGATCTCAGTAATTCAACCATGACCATCCTAGAAGATAAGATTCAAATCCAAATATCATGTTTTTTTATAGAAGGAGCTAAAGTTAGTTTAGAATAGATTTTAATTCTCTCCTTTTTCAAATAATTGAACAAAACAACTCAAATTAAAAATATTCTCTTCTATTCCATTTTCCTCCAATCAAACACACAGTAAAGCATCATTGGAAGGTAGATTCGCATATGGGAGATATAGAGACAAGATTGTGTGTGATAATGTGTATATATTTTCATTTTTAACAAATTTGAACTACAAGTTAAATTGGTGTTTTCTATTGCATTGAGAGATTAATCACTCGCATCAAAGAAGACTACAATAAACAGCAAAACTCTCTAATTTGAATCCAGTATCTCTTATTATGCTGGAAGAGATTTCTAACCATATCATCAAAAGTACTTTTGGGTAGTGAGAAATTTAGTGTGTTTGGAAACAAGGTGAATCACCGCCACCTAGTAAAAGCTAACAATAGTAGCTTCTCAAAATTCACGGTGGAAAGGGTGTGAAACGTGAGGTGGCAGTGACTCGCCTGGTTTTCAAACACATACATAGGCTTAATTGAATAATCACTTTAGAAGCCACCATTTAAATGAGTCTAACTAAATCTTTAAATTTTACTTAATAAAAAAATATTAAAGTTTGATGCCATCCATCATACTACATCGCATCTTAAATTTACAGTGCTCAGCAAAATGAATTTGCATCATGGTTCTTGTGAGACGCTTTTATAATGAATCACAAAAAATGACAAGAGGTGTGGACGTTAAAAGTTAAAACCAATGAATGACCTCTTTCTAAAACTATCTAAATCCCTCACCATTATTAGCCCACGCCTAATGGTCGATTCTCTCCCAACTACAAACAAATCCTTGCCCATACGTGGAAGATAGACATCAAAAACACTAATCTCTAAATGAAATGCACATACTAGATGGTATTAGAAGATACTTAATCCGATTGCTGATATTTCTTGTGTGCTTGTGTCCTCTCTTGTTCATATTGATAATTTGGATGTTCATAGCAAACCATTATCTTCAATTGATATGCACCCTACATCAGCCTACAATAATATGAGATCACTCTACAAATGTCAAACACAATTTCAATATTATTAACAATAAAAATCTATAAGAATTTTATGATATTATATAAGTAAGGGTGGCAAACAAACATGTTCGCCCCGCAAGAGCCCAAAAGAAACGGGGTGGGACGGTATAGTTGAGGGTGTGGGTCTAAAATTTTGATCAGCCCGTGAAAAAATGAAGACAGAGCAGGGCGGGCATGCGGGTCTTGCGCCCCTAAAGGCTAAAAATTGCAAATATTCTTGTTAACGTCTGCGTCCGCAAAAAATAGGACGGGGAGGAACGAGCATATTAGAGGGTGCGGACCTAAAACCTTAACTGATTTAAATGCATGTCTATCAATTAAAATTTAAGATCCTTAGTTTGACTTGGTTACTTTCGGCGAATATCTAGAAACGTTTTAATCGATGATTACAAACAGTCAAGATGGAAATTATCAGCTAACCTTGTTATATACATCTGACAGTTTTGGCTTGAACTAGAATGCATCATCTATCTACTCTTAAAATGTTGTTACATATGTGACCCCTTCCTACTGATTCCCGTTGAGGATCTGTTGTCCAGTGGCCATCAACGACAAATTTTATCTACAACAAACAAGTAGTTATTAAATCTTCAAGTATTTATGCTCTTTATGTCAATTTTAAACTTTAGTGGAAGATACACACACCTCATATACACCTGGATATAGCCACAGCATCGCTGACCAAAATCTGGATTTTCTGGATATAATCACAATGAATTGAAGATATCAATATTTTACTAAGACATCTTAATCAGCCAATTGTTGCTAATTGAAATTTGACTTGAATTTGAAGCCTCAAAACAAATTCAAGAATCGTATGATGTTAAATATTTAGAACCTTGATCCACCATGGTCTATAACACTAGTTAATGGCTGAGGTTGAGGGTCCATCTTTATTGGGTGATGCCAGCCGTTGAAGCTTCCAGCTACTTCCACGACATCACCATCGCCAGAGAACTCAATAAGAACCTGAAAATACAAGGAACACTGTGCTATCAGTAGCTCAAGAAATTTTAATCACAAACTTTTTTAGAAAAGGTAACCACTAGGACAAGAAAATGCAAGTTCCTCCTAAAAGTCTACAAGAACACAGATGCAATACCTCCTTGAGTCCTGAAAGACTTTCTTCAGCTTCAAGCAGCTCTGCATCTTTTTCAGATAAAAGTTTTTTCGCTTTGCTGATTTCCTCCTCCGCCTTGGTTTGCAAGACAGACAAAGCATGCTGAAAGCAAATACAATATTTGGCTAAGCAAGTTGAATGGAATAACTCATAAATTATGGAGAGGGATGGGAAAAGTGTTTTACATGATATGTTTAATTAAAAAATATAACAAGTTCAATGCGATATCATAAAGCCTCCCAACATTAATGCCGGACAACAAGCTTCATACAAACTTTAAACAATTGTATACAATTTCTTACAATCAAAGTGTATAAAGTTGTAAGTCAAAGATCCTTTGAAAAACAGAGTGACTACCCATTAGGTTTCATGTTTTAATAAATTTTCACACTTTTGTCAATCTATAATTGTCAGCCTTAAAAACGACTTGCAGGTATGACACAAATTTGAGGAGGTTCAAATGCTGTCACTAGTCATTACAGGATGTAGAGACCCTTTACAAAGTTCTCTCAGGATGGAGAACGTCATACATATACATTAAACAAATAGGATTCATATTTGGCACACATTTCCCATTCGGCACTTAAGTCCCGTCCATAAAAAAAAGTAAAATGAAACATCATGCACCCAAAAAGTAGTTCTTAAAGAAAAAGAAATTGAAAATTATAGTATAGTAACTTTTGCTGATGAATGAAAACTAAGCTACATTCATTTATTTCTCCACTTTATATTTGATGTCGCCTCTTTCTTTTTCTTTATCACTCATGCTCACTTGTTTCTATCTTTCTAGCATCTTTAATCTTAGGCATAACGACTTTAGAAATGTTTTCTTTCTTCCATGGTGAATAAAAGGCGCCAAAGCCCAGAGAAATGTTTATAACAAGCAATTTGACCATACAGCCAATGTGGGTTAACAATAATTATATATACACACATCTTGTAGGGTCAATTTTCAGAATTAGATCATCTACCTTTTCCTTCTCAATCTGCTCCTTCAGCCGAGTCAACTCCAACTCCTTCTGGTACTATGCAACAAATAGCATTTGCAAAAGGAAGAGAGAGGGGGAAAAAGAGAAAGAGAATGATAACAAGTTATATTCATAAATATAACTAGTCTAAACAAAAAAATAACCAACAACTCGTAAATATATAAATCACAACAAAAAAAAAAACTTCATAATTACTACCAGCATGAACTTGAGATGATTTATCTCACTTTGATTTTGTACATTTGGAGCCTGCATAATGAAATTATGTAAAAAAAAAAGCAAACAATTTAAATCTCAATGAGTTATCCATGAAGATAGAATTTATAATGACCTCGGCATCCAAATCCTTGTCAAAATGAGTTATTGGATCCTCATGTGGCATGTGATCCTCCCTATATATATATTTTGAATACAAGTAAAAAAAGGGGATCTCAGTTCAGATTCAAACATCAATTAACCTCCAACAGTGGTAGTTGGCAATTAGCATCCATATAGTACAGAAAACTTACCGAAGAGGCTGGTCCAATTTTCCAGGCGGAATAACTTGATTGGATGTCAGTGACTTCACATTATTTGCCATGACATTATTTTCTTTATGGGGACGTGCACCTAGTGGCGTATCAAAAATAGATTCTGATTTAATATACACTTTGATTTCCTAAAAATCATCGCAGTTTGAAATGCAAGACACATGTTCTAAGAATCAAACAACTAGACTTATGTATGCATTGTCCAAAAGTAACAGAAGGATAGTGTGCATAAAATGTATATTAAAGTGAGAAAGTATTCTTTAACTGTCTTACTTGATCGGTCCATTACAATGGCTAAACTCGGCCGCTTGTTGGCAATGTAAACCGGCATTAAAGTGAAAAATTGAAGTGATAGATATCTATTCGCATAGCATTATAAATTTACTAATAGAGATATACGGCAATCAAAGTTTCAAATAACTATGGGAATCACATCGCAAGTAATAAAAAAATAGAACACGGCTTCTTTTTCCACATTTTTCATTCTTTTCATTTTACTCGGTATATTTAAACTCAAATCACAAGCTTCTGTTGTCAAAGGCATAGTTGCAGGCATTCATCACAAGGATATGAAACTACATATTAGTCTTACCTTCAACTGCATCTAAATCTCCATTCTGAATAAAATTTGCGACCCTTTCCTCCAAAGATAAGTTGGATGAAGTCTCAAGATTTACATCCCTGATGTCTGCAAAACGAATAACCGAATCAATTTTGTTCTCAAAAAATTCAGAGGTTTGGTAAACATCTTCAGCAATATAGTTATAGTAGATATCTACACCTTCTAACACACCACAGTCCTTTTGCTCCATGGACACTCTGTTTTCAGTGTCAAGATCAGGATCCTTAAATGAAGTATTGGAATGGTTTTCCATGGAAGGAACTGACAATGGAAAGGTAATATCTCCAACCATTTTTGCCATTAAAGTGTCCTCACCCTCTGAATTTCCAAACAACGTTGTCTCAGATGGCGATTCACCAGAAATTTCTGTTGGCATGGAACTTAGGCTATCAAAATTGGGATAAAAATCTTCTGTTGAACTGCTGCAATCATTGTCCACGGTTGTCACTTCAGTTGGGCGGAAATTCCCCTCTGCCACGTTATTAACCACTTCAGCATAATCTTTGAGTTCCCCTACCCCATCCTCATTCTGACCTTTAAATTGTATTATGTTCGATCATCAGTCATGATTATGAATAATACATAAAAAGAAATCATTAAGAAAGAAGAAATTTGTTTGACCTGTTAATAGATCCACACTATCATTTGTAGAATCCAGTCTTTCCTCTAAAATTTCTCCTGTGTTTAATGAATCAATTTCACCATATAACGAACTTGTGAGAAGATCCTGAATCTTTTTATGACCTCTCCGCCTAACAATGTTTGCCAGGTCATTCCTATATACACGAGTTAAATAGACGAAATTGTTAAAAAGTAGTTTAAAACACACATAACCCTCGAGGTCATTAGTCCTAAACAAAGTTTTCAATCCCTACAAATAACAAAACTCCAAACTTATAGTCTCTACAGAGGGACTATTTTAAAGCAAAAATGGTATTTAAATTTTAAATGCATCGTTATAGAGAAAAGACATTCCAACTATGTTGGTACCTACCTAACACTTTACCAATCATTTGCAGCATACCAAAATTTATTAAAGAGAATACAAAACCCTATAGAGTGACTAATAACATGCAATTTAGTAATTTGTAGAGACTGAAAAGTAGGTATGAATACTAAATAAAATTCAAGATAATTAATTATAGAGAATAAAATCATATTAAACCCTATTATTCTTCTATAATCTTACTGCTGTTTATTTATTACATCCTGATTTCTCTGTTTTCTAGCAATTGCATTAACAGCATCAGTTTGTATAATTCTATTATAAGAAGTAAGAACAGTTCAGAATTGAAGTTCTCTTTTATTTAACGATAAAATAAAAAATTGATAAAATTGAAAAAGTGAAGGACCTTCTATGGAGTATAAGCTCTTTGGTAGAGGGAATGTGGTCGTGAGGGAGTCCAACTTCAGCGATGAATTGCCGAATTTCGGAGCAGATCTCGTCATCGGTTTTCAGCTTTCGATTTTTCCTGAATTCATCCAAATTAGGAATTCAAAATCACTTCACTAGTTAACTTCACCTGTTACTGTTACAATAAAATAAAAAGAAAGAAGAAGAAGAGAACGGCGAAGAAAGAAGGTTCACCGAGCGGTTGTGGTGTTGCTGGTTTGCGAAGCGAGAAGGTGGAAGTGAGTGGAGGAACTGAGAGGGAGAGAGATAGTGGTTTGGTGTTGTGTTGAAGAAAACATGCACTTGTTACCGCCGCTGCTGCTGCTGCTACATGGATGCGTGAGGAAGCAGTTTGGGAAGTAACGGAAGCGCAGTGTTGTTGTGGTGCCCATTTAGGCCTGTTTCTGTTCTTTTCCTTTCTCAGGGAAACTGAAAAAGGAACCTTGAACAAGATGAATGAATAGTAGTGATACTGACACTGTTATTACTTTTTATTTGTGTTAATTAATTACTGTAATAATCTGTTTAGTTGCTGTCTCTTCATCATTTTGATCGTTAATTTGAAGGTGAATTTATTGTCTCTTGGTTGGGTAATATAATTAGGAAGTTTAAATCTATATTTTAGATTTCCGTAATTTTTAATATTCTACTATTACTCGTTGGGATTGTTTAATAATCTACTCACACACTCTGATAAAATTTTAAAAATGATCTTAAAAATTGAATTTTAAAATTCTTACGTACTTAAAATAATAATCTTTCTCTTGAACATGTTTTTAGCAAGAAAAAAATATAAATTTTGGAATATGTATTCATAAGTTACGGCACTGGAAAAACTTTGGACACGTTTCAACACATCACAGCTATGCACAATTTTAGAATTACAAATTTAAAAATACTTTAGAGTTTAATGTTCGGATTTTCTATCGAGATTGGAATCAAGACGCTTTTGTTTAAGTATTTGCACATTTCTTTCTCCTTCCTCTTTCTTATTTTTGCAAATTGAGGAAATATATAGTCATTTAGAGCAAGTCAGAGCATACTTTAATTGCATCGTTTTTCAAGCATTATCAGAGTTTATAATTTATTCCATTGAATTTTAGCACATCTTTAAAATTTTACTTCATTGTGTTGCATGTCACTAAAGTTCTACTCCATTGTATTGGTAAGTTCCTCGTTCACTTTTTTTATTTGACATGCATGCATTAATAAATAATTTATAGGTATGATATATTAGAGCTTAAGGTTCATGCCTTATTTGTCCTAAACTTTCTGGTTTCTCCATTTTTCACATTGGAGTTTAGGCTTCGTGCTCTGTTTCTTTACTTCGTTTTTGCTGGTTCATTGCAAGACTACTCTGAGGTTTTGTCACATGTGTGCTTGATCATCCCACTTAGAGAGAATCAGGTAACATAGTCATTTCGAGTTGCTCTTTACCGCATTCTGTCGAATGATATTTGTTTTATATCGTGCAGTGAGCACCATGAGACACGACTTTTAGAGGTGATAGTCTTGTAGTCTAGATGGGTGACCTATGTGTCTCGACTTATGTACCCATATTTACTTGAATGAGCCATGCGGCAGTTCGGCTATATGTAGAGTATACCCGAATACCACATCGTTATAGCTCCTACCAATATTCTCTGTAGGAATGTTTATAGGATATTTATTGAGTATTATGATCATCTGATTCTAGAGGATAAACGTTGTGTGTCAGCTCCTCGTCTGTAGAGTGTAGTATACAGCTATATCCAATTGTTTTATAGAGTGTCACATCCTAATATGACACTACATGTAGAAGAAGATCCTCTAAGGCCACCTCATCAGGTGATCTTAGAAGAGGATCAGACACGGGCAGGTCATGTCATTGATATGATATGTCACTGTATTGTGGCTATTCGGAGAGAGATGCCATAACTTGGGGCGAGTTTTAGGAAGACATTCCTGATATGGACAATTTATAGGTCATCTTAGTATTGGTCACTCTACAGGTCATCTTAGTAGAGGCATTACATACGTTGTAGTATAGGAGACAAAGGAGGAACAAAGGCGTCAAATATACACAATAGTTCTCTTTTACTTTGTATTTTGATATTTTTGACGTTTTGTATTATCGTTGATTATGGTATTGATTATGAAATTTTAGCATTAGAGATACGTAATAGTTCTTCTATTTTGATCTTATTATTAAATGACAAATGTGTATGGTTTATTGTGATATTGATTTATAAATGACTTATAATGTAAGGTTTATTAAAAATGACAATTTTCTTCTAACTTACTATCTAAGAGTGTAAAATAGTGTTAGTGATTAATTCAAAGATTGGAAAAGATAATACTCACGAATGATACTCAGGTTATAACCATATACCAATGGGTCCAAAAGATTGCGAAAAGATAATATTCATGAATAAAGTTGGGAATGACTTTTACAATGTGATGGCATTTAGACTAAAATATGTTAGAGCCACATACCAATGAATGATGAACAACATATTCCTAAAGCAAATCAGAGATATGCTTGAACTCTACATGGATGGTATAAAAGTTAAGTTAATAAAAGAAGTGGACTACACTTAACACCTTACTGGAGTCTTTAAAGAACTATGAATACATTACATAAGGCTCAATCCAAAAATATCATATTTAAGGTACACATGAGAATTTTCTAAGACTTTGTCTCACTAAAAAGGAATCAAGGAGAACCCCTAGAAATGTAGGACCCTCATATAAATTAGAGAAATGATATTCTTACACCATTTTCTACACCTACACCGTCTTTCACTGTTCATCAATACGGTGAACAGTGAAATGATATTCTTACACCATTTAGGCCTGTTTCTGTTCTTTTCCTTTCTCAGGGAAACTGAAAAAGGAACCTTGAACAAGATGAATGAATAGTAGTGATACTGACACTGTTATTACTTTTTATTTGTGTTAATTAATTACTGTAATAATCTGTTTAATTGTTGTCTCTTCATCATTTTGATCGTTAATTTGAAGGTGAATTTATTGTCTCTTGGTTGGGTAATATAATTAGGAAGTTTAAATCTATATTTTAGATTTCCGTAATTTTTAATATTCTACTATTACTTGTTGGGATTGTTTAATAATCTACTCACACGCTCTGATAAAATTTTAAAAATGATCTTAAAAATTGAATTTTAAAATTCTTACGTACTTAAAATAATAATCTTTCTCTTGAATATGTTTTTAGCAAGAAAAAAAATATAAATTTTGGAATATGTATTCTTAAGTTACGGCGGTGAAAAAATTTTGGACATGTTTCAACACATTACACCTTTGCACAATTTTAGAATTACAAATTTTAAAATATTTTAGAGTTTAATTTTTGGAGTTTCTATCGAGATTGAAATCAAGACGCTTTTGTTTAAATATTTGCGCATTTCTTTCTCCTTCCTCTTTTTTATTTTTGCAAACAGAGGAAATATATAGTCATTTAGAGCAAGTTAGAGCATATTTTAGTTGCATCGTTTTTCAAGCATTCTCAGAGTTTATAATTTGAGTTTATAATTTATTTCATTGATGTTTAGCACATCTTTAAAATTTTACTCCATTGTGTTGCATGTCACTAAAGTTCCACTTCATTGTATTGGTAAGTTCCTCGTTCACTTTTTTTATTTGACATGCATGCATTAATAAATAATTTATAGGTATGATATATTAGAGCTTAAGGTTCATGCCTTATTTGTCCTAAACTTTTTGGTTTCTCCATTTTTCACATTGGAGTTTAGGGTTCGTGCTCTGTTTCTTTACTTCGTTTTTGCTGGTTCATTGCAAGACTACTCTGAGGCTTTGTCACATGTGTGCTTGATCATCCCACTTAGAGAGAATCAGGTAACGTAGTCATTTCGAGTTGCTCTTTACCGCATTCTGCCGAATGATATTTGTTTTATATCGTGCAATGAGCACCATGAGACACGACTTTTAGAGGTGATAGTCTTGTAGTCTAGATGGGTGACCTATGTGTCTCCACTTATGTACCCATATTTACTTGAATGAGCCATGCGGCAGTTCGGCTATATGTAGAGTATACCCGAATACCACATCGTTATAGCTCCTACCAATATTCACTGTAGGAATGTTTATAGGATATTTATTGAGTACTATGATCATCTGGTTCTAGAGGATAAACGTTGTGTGTCAGCTGTTAGATGCCCAATTGTGCTTATTGGAGCTATCAAATATGGACATCTTTCACTTCTTTTTATGCCAAAAACGTATTTATTAAGCTTTGCTTTTGTTAATGTGCATCATTGTGTCAAATGCTTTTGGTCCTTTTGATCTGTGTGTTATTGTGCAGGATTTAAGTGTGAAAGAGCATTATTGAAGGCACAAGAAAGTTGGCAAAGGAATCAAGCAAAGAGCATAACAAAAGTTGGTTCGCTCAACGAGCACTTGGCGAGTGAGTAGCGAGTGTTCGCTACAGCCTCGCCTAGCGAGCACGTAGCGAACAGCTCCAGACTTGGGCAGAATGGTTTTCAACATCAATCTTGGTCAGCGAGCAAGTGGCGAAAAGGCTCGCTAGGCGAGCTCCCAACGAGCACCTAGCGAAGCAAAACAGAATGTCCCAGGCACCCTTCGCTGGCTCATTCGCTGCAGCGAGCACCTAGCGAAGCATAACAGAATGGATCTTGCAGACCTCGCTGGCAGGTTCGCTAGGCGAGGCTGTAGCGAGCGTTCGCCAGCAGCTCGCCTAGCGAGTGAGTAGCGAGCGTGTGTTGCACCCTAATTTTTGACCGTAAGATCCCACCTCTTTTTGCGCATTTTCTACTATATTTCTTTATTTAATATTTATGTGACTAACCAATTTTGTGTGCAGACGCGGTAGTATCGAGTGAAGATGGCGTTCATTCTCATAGTCAATCATTATGCATAGCTAACCGTTTAACCCATTTGTTTGTTTTGATTTGTGAAAGGTTGGGTTACTGCTGGAAGTTCAGGGAATCATGAAGTGATACACATAAGGGCTTATTATTCGAAGATTGAGATTTATGCCATTTTATTGTCAAGAGTTGTCTACTATGATGAAATTCATCATCATTCGGCCCAATAATTAAATTTAAACCAGGAGGATAGTTTTGGTTCTTTTACTCTAACACATCCAACGTGCATACAACTTTGGTTTTAAATGTGTTTCGAAAATTTACAAATCTGCAGCATAATTCACTACGAATACCTGTCACATGTTTACAGAGGATTGACTTCAATTATAATAGCCAAGAACTGTTGATATTTATAACGTACAAGTTCAAATGATTTTTATGACATACAAGTTCGAAGCCGTTCAAAGCCGTTCGATTTGGTTTACAAGACAAATTCCTTAACTCATTACATAATAGCAACTAATTCTTTAATCTACTACATAGCTGGAACTGAGTTTTGTCACTTTGCCGTCCAACACATGATGATCATTCACAACATGATGCGCTGGATATCCATTTCACATCAGAAATTTACGGTTGCTCTACTTCAGTGCTTTGTGTCTACTACATCATCACATGAAAAGACATACAAATGATCAAACAGAGGTAGCGATATCGGTGACGATAGTTACGCTTAAAGAGTTGAAGAGTGGTCACCATAAACCCAATTCTTGATTAAATAGAATAATTATAAAAAACAGTACCGTCACAATTCCGATGACGATTTGGTGATAAGCAATATTGTTGGAAGATGAAAGGAAATAGGAGACACTTGTAACCAAATTCGAGTATGACCTGTTCTATCGGATGGAGCCGAATGCCATAACCTGCAGAGAAACACAACTGAAAACCAAATTGCCATTAACAAAAATCAAAGTAAAGACTAATTCTTGCAGACATAGTAGTGTGTTTTTTTGGAGGAACAACATTGATTGGAAGCTTTACATTCTCATGAACATCGTACAAAGGCCATACCAACCTTACAAAATTTGACAACCTATGGATGATTTCATTGCTTCATAAATCACATTTGAGTATCCTCAAGAGCTACCTCTTTTTCAAAACAGTTTTCCAGTACATCATGTAAAACTAAGATTAAGAGGAAACAAAAACAAGTTTGAACACTATCACCTGCTTTCGCTCTAATCGGCGAACCACTCCCTTCATTCTGACTTCGGCCCTGAGTGCAAATTGGGTTCATTGTTGCTCCGACCTGCAGCTATTATGGTGACGACATTCAACCTCTCTCAATCAATACACCGGCACACCAATAAAGGAAGGTTCATGATCACGAAAGCAGAACTGACATTTGGTCGGACTTACCAACAATATGTCATAAGTTTTCCAATAAAACAACGACTAATGGAGTGAGATAATTGTGGCTGCCTTTGCTTTACCGAGTGAGGATCTACTGAAGAGCATCTTTTCCCGTACTAACCCGAGTCGTTGGCTCCAACGCAATGTTGAAGCTCAAACTCAGCTCCGTTCGGCGGCACCCTCAAATTTCCTGCGAAAACGACCGAAGTCAACAATTTACATTTGGAATTAAGAACACGAGAAAACACATAATTCATGTGAGCAGACCTCAAAGATGAAGATATTTCTGAGGATTTATATCAGTCTAACAGAGTCACCTGCGGAACTTAAGAATGCCCCCGGTCTAAAGAGCCACCTACTTGCAAGTCACTTGTCCTGTCAAAATGAGAAATATCGTGGAAAATAGGCAGGTGTCATGGAAGAGCGTACTAAGTTAAGAACGGTAACAGGAAGCATACACGTGCTGAATAGAGCAGAGAATTATCATAACCGTAAACATATCAAGACAAATTGGGAAAGAGTTCAAGAGGGTGAATCAAAGACATTTATCACAAAAATTACATTCAGGGCAGTCATATTTTTTATATTCGGTAAGAATATTGAGTAATCAATGATGGGAATTATGACTCTTAATCACATCAGGCCTATAAATCCAACACGCACGAGAATTCACAGAGGGGAGAGGGACATATACACAACGATTCACATCATTCACAAAGCCCTAATTTCCACAAAGAAAAAAACCTCAAAATCCTGAATTCGAAATCACAAATCGCCTATAAAACGAGACAAAAACCACCACAAAGAACACAGTCATGAAACCCCCAAATTTCCATTCAGAAACCTAAAACCGAAAGAATTAAAAACTCATCTTTGCAGAACCTCCCTCGCGACGCCACCACCATCGCCGGAAATCAACGGAGTCCCTAGCTCCCACGCGCAGAAATATCAGAATCCCAAATCAAATCATAAACGAAACTTCACCGGCAACATCCTTGCTGTTCATCGCGAATTGCAAACTGCCGTCAACCCTCGGACGCCCCAATCGGAAGGAACTTCGTTAGGGTAAGCATCCTTATCGATATTGTTTTATGATGCTGACGTTTGTCTTGATTGTTTTGTAGGGAAAATGGAAGGCCATTGAAGGAGATGAGCGGAGGGAGCAAAAATGGAGAAAAGAGAGAGAATCGGCGGAAGGACGAAGAAGGGGAAACGAATTGAATCGGGGGTTCGTGTGGGGGGGGGGGAATTAGGGCTTTTTTCTTTTTGGCTGTTTGTTTTTTTTATTTTGTAATCCGCTATGTGCACACACACACATATACGGTACACCACACACACTCCCCCTTTAGATCTCCAATGGATCTAAATCCCACGATCCACGCTTCACACGACCACCATAAGCCTGCACCCTCACCACACCGGGTCCAACGCCCTGCTTCCTAATCACAACCTAATCCCTAATTAACACCCTAATCTGCCACTTATCGTTTTAATTAATTTGACATTAATCAATCTTTTTCTTTTTAAAAAAAGAAATTAATAAACCTGTTAAGCTGTAATTTTATTATAATATATCATTTACCCTTTTGTTAACTGATTAATCAAATCCTTTTATAAATAAACTTTTTTAGCAAAACAATTAATGAGTTTTTTAATCCAGTTAATTAATTCCTTTTTATTTAAATCAACCTTTTTTCTAAATTTAATTCATTGTATCTTCGTTAATTCATTTATTTGGTTAACTTAACTTTTATCAAATAACAATATAATTACAAAATCTTTTATATAGAGCAATTTCACTAAAAAAAATAAACAATAACATTTTCTTAAATTAATTCAAATAAATTAAGATAGCTTTCATAAAAAAATAAATAATAAATAAACTTTTATTCACATTAGAAACCCATGTCTTTTATTTAATAAATAAATAATAAAATGAACTTTTTATAGTCACCACTTATCACTAAAACCTACCCAACTTCTTCCTAATCAATCACCGTAAAATTAATCAACATCGCAAACAATACAACTCGATCGTGCACCCCACGACACATTCACCAACACCTTAGCGCTTTCATGCGTACATATTGTTTATCTTTATCTGCTCTTATTCACAATACACACACACTCACCTAGCGTTTTTATGCGTATGTGTATGATTTACCTTTCTGCAATTTATTCTACAGTCATTTAACATTATCACATTTATACTTATGCATCGCATCTGTCCAAAGGAAAAACCTACACATGAGTCAACACTTGTGTGTAGTTGCATATCATCTGCATCATTCTCCCCGCGATCCTTGATCCCATTCAAGTCGATCTTCTTAGGATAGATCCTACCCCATAGGAAGGACCTTGTCTTTATCTTTACAACATAGACAAAACAATTCAAACAATCAACAATACAAACTTTTC
This sequence comes from Lathyrus sativus, assembly GCA_963859935.3. NCBI lineage: Eukaryota > Viridiplantae > Streptophyta > Magnoliopsida > Fabales > Fabaceae > Lathyrus > Lathyrus sativus. The sequence continues at coordinate 454,572,042 of OZ012740.1, read as the reverse complement.
AAACACAAATAGAGAATAGATGTTAATCATCTTAAGTGAGATATAATCTCCACCTCCACAACAATACAATCAAACATGTAGGAACTTTGCCTTAAGAGCGATAAAGGCATACTTGGCGACCATCCGAGTACTTAAGCCCTTTTCTTAAGACGATGCAAAGACCATTTCCTACGACCCCCTTTACACTTGTGGTGGTTATATCTCCCTTAACATGAAGACTCGTCTCTTCTCCTAAAATCAATCAACCAACTACCCTAAACCTGTAGGAACTTTGACCACAGTCAAAGAGCTCCTCTAACCCTTTAGGGGAACTACAAATACTCTGATTCCACTCCCGTAAGGATATGTAGGCATAAGATGCAACATCTTATCGAGTATACTTAGAAATAAACCCCTAGGTCTCTCTAATCCTTTAAGCAGATAAACACATAGCAGTAAACAAACATAAAACAAGAGGTTCCTGTAGAGTACTACAGAAACTTAGGATGCTAGTACCTTCCCTAAGTTTAACCAACCCCCGAACCTAAACAATCTAAACCTTGCATTTGCATTGCATTGTGGGAATTTTGATCTTTATCCCTTCCTTTGGACAAATCAAAGTTCGTTTGCAAAATGAATATAAGATTCAAACTAATCAATAGTTTGGTATCAAAATTTCACCGCGACAGCGTGCCCAGATTTGTCACTTACTATAAGTAGCTTGGGCCACTTTTGGAGAATATTCTTCTTTTTCACTTTTACATTTGTTTTGTTGCAAGAAAGGGTTTGGTGACCTAAAAACCTATTTTGGCTTATTTTCCTTCATCTCTTAACATAATCAAGCAATAACAAGGTGGATCATCATCAAAGTTGGATCATTCGACTTGGATGTTCATCAACCGACTTTAAAACTTCTTTTGCAAGTTACCATGAGAATGTGTAGCTAAGTTCATCTTGTTGTCAAAGATAGATGTAGGTAATCATTGAACTTTGTATTTGTATGGATGATCTTCATTTGTAAACTCTTGAATGATTAATGTATGGTGAAAACTTTGTTTTATTCATAATCTTTTGTGTTGGTTAATGATTGAGAAATATTTACCAACTCTTGACCTAGGTTTTCACCCATCTCTTTTCTTGAGCTAGAAATAGTCTTGGATGATTTTGTTCACTTAAAATGTTGAACTTTAAAGTTGTCATTTTGATAGATTGTGTGAGAGATCAACAATGGATTAAAATGATAAACTTCACAATATGAGTTAGAGATAATCATATTGAGAGGATGTTGTGAATGCATTGATCATTTGAAAGAGTTTATTAAATGTTGATCAGAAGTATACATGCAAAGTGATTACCGAAACCTAACTTTGACAATCTTTACTCAAACCGTTAAAACCTAACTTTTATCGCATTTATTCCTTTCATGCAAAATACTTATTACCTTAAACACAAACCCTTGGATACCACTAAACTATAAATTTAACAACTGTTGAACGACAGCAAAATCTTATATTCCCTGTGGAGACGATAATATAAACCCGACACTTAACCACTGTTCTAACAAAATGGCGTCGTTGCCGGGGAATATAAATTGATATTGCTAGCATCGCAATAGTTTCTGAATTTTTAGTTTTGAAATTTTTACTTGTGCTTGTAATTTGTTTGGTTAGTGTGCAACCCTTGTTTATGCGAGGACAGATTCCTGAGGACCAAATTCTTTTTGATCCTGAGATCGAAAGAACCGCAAGGAGACTGAACAGTAGAGCAAGACGCAGGAGGCAACAAGCCAGGAAAAGACAAAATCAAGGAGAAAGTTCTTCGACTACCACATCACTACCACATTTCACACCAATCATGGCAGAACCACCACCCCCTCCACCAGTTTCTACTCCATGCACAAACAGTCCCAGACATACAGCTCAGTTTACACGTAATCTCCAAAATGGAAGACAAGCGGAAATGAAAACGGGAATCCTAGATCTTGTCTATCAAAATCCGTTCACAGGATTAGACCATGAGGATCCGTTTACTCATCTTACTAAATTTTATGAGATTGCGGGCGCAACTGGAGCTACCGAAGCTGACGAAGAGTCATTGTTTAGGAGACTATTCCCTCATTCCTTAATTGGGAAAGCGAATGAGTGGTATCTTGACCAATCGACAACAGTCATGACCGATTGGAATCTCTTAGAAGAAAAGTTTCTTGAACAGTTCTTTCCACATAACCGGTTTGTAATACCCCAAATTTTACCCTTACATTTAGTCAGTCATTTTGCATAGCATAGCATCCACTAATCACTAACCAGTCATGGAGTGTTGATTTGTTTTGCAGGAATCCAGTTCAAGGGCGTTTTGGTCATTTTACACTATTTTGGCCAATCCTGAAGAAAATCGGTCTTTAAGCCTCGAGGCGTTCAGACCATGATACGTGGGACAGTTGTCTGTCATATGAGTTGGTTATCATCAAGGCATCGAGCTGGCTCGGTTTATTATTGAAAATTGTCGGGAGCGTATCTAAATTTGGGTCGTTCATTTGCTTAGGGTTCAAGACCATTCTGGGCGGGGTTCCATTTCAGTTGATAATGCGTTCTCTTGATATACAATGAGTGGGATTTAGTTTGAATTCACTCAGATTTAATTAGGTAGTGAGATCGAGGCCACAAGAGGAATAAACACATGGACGAGAAATTAAGTATATTTGAATATCATTCGCGAATGTTTATACTTTACAATTAGGAAGTGAATTCAAATATTTGTGGATTTTTTATTCATAAGTGTTTATAATTTACAACTAAGAAGTAAATATAAATAATTTTAAAATTGGTTATTCATAAGTATTTAAGATTACAATTGAGAAGTAAATAAGTATTTGTTGAATTTTATTTCATAAGTACTTAATTTACAAATGAAGGGGACAAATAACTCTTGAATTTGATTCATGGGTACTTATTTAGTATTACAAGAGATTTATGTTTACAAAGGGCACCCTATTCTAAGTCCTAAGCTGCTAAGCATTCTTCATTTGGTCTTCTCTTTGAGTTCTTCACGAAGCTCACGATCACCTGAAAAGAAAAGAACAGATAAACAGAACATAACAGAAAGGGTTAAAAGTGATTTTTGACACTCTCAGAACAATGTCATCATCGAGTGCCGGGAGTGGCACGACCGAGGCTGCATCCTACCCCCGTTACCGATCTGTGCCATTGGCGTCAGATCAGGTGGTTATCGTTCTTATCATACGGGACAGCCGAGAGAGACAAAGAGTAAATGAAGTAGGGACTGAATTGCTTTGCCAAAAGATCATATGCCGAAGTTGGATTCCGCTTCAAAGCCAAACTAAAACACCATTCCATCAAGTAAATATGCATCAGCAAAGTCTATCACAGGCTAATTCACTCCGGAGCACAAATTGTTTTGCAATCAAAAGCAGTACCAAATGCTGCAATTTCATGACAGAAGACGGCAAGGTGTAGTTCCGACGGTTCAGACCAAGGGTCATCATTACCACATACCATTCCCGGCGGCATGGATCAATTCAAAGCATCCATTCTGAAATAAGAAGAAGAAAAGTAAGTGTGTCCCAGTTGGTAACAATAACCGAATGTCAGCTTATCAGAAGAAACAAGTTCATGTCCAAAACTGTATCAGAACCTAAGAAAAACTGGATATCCACATCTGAAAAGAAGATTAAAACGAATCCAATTATTAAAAGAAGACCAAAACGAATCCAGTTATCAAATGAATCCGTATCCAACAAGCCAACAAATACGAAAAAAATCAAAGTCAGTATTGGGAGCAAACCAAATCCTATCAGAAAAGATAACAGAAATCAAATCAGAATCACAATATAACAAATCCGCATCTGCAAAATAACAACAGAATCATATCAAAAATCTCAATCAATATCAAATCCAATCTGAAAGTAAAATATAACTCAAATCATCCAATATCCAGCCCATTTTAGAAAGATTGAGAAGCAAGAATGATATAAAAGAACTGGCTCACCAGATGAAAGGGCCGGAAAAAAAAGAACTCTAATCGTCAAAACGAATCACAAAACGGCCGAACAACAATCCTCACCAAACATCAACATCATCCGCGAATCACAGACGCATACCATAGATCACAAAACGGCCGCGTTTACAACAGAGAAGATCGCCTTCGCCATCGGCGGGCAATCAAGTCTCTAAGCCTCAGAGTAGTACATCATTGGCCGCAGAAATTCATAGCGCCCTCGAGCCGCGAACATCACCAACCATCACTACCTCTGAAAACGTAAGCCGTTTGGAAAGAGATTCACATTTTTGTTTTTGTTTCAGGAAGAGAGAACAGAGAAAAGAGTGCACAGAGAGAACGAAGGAAAAAACGAGGAGGCTGCCGCAGCTGCCTTTGGTATTGAGGGGAACCCTAACACTCTTGTTCTTTTGAGTTCTTGCGGACCGGGTTGGGTCCGGGAGTGATGACCGGCCCAACCCACATTTTTTTAATTATTGTTACTTCGTTGTTTTTATGTTTATTTTATTTTCTGTTTTTTTTCAAATAATAAAAACCTTTTGAATAAACAAACTAAGTTTTAAATTAAAATAAAAACATTCTTTTTAAAAAATATATAAATTAAAACTTTTTTTAAATAATAACTAAAACCTCTTTTTTTAAGTAATAAATAAAAACTTCTTTTTAAAATAAAATTTAAAACTTCTTTAAAATAATAAAATCAAAACTCTTTCTTTAAAATAAAATTTAAAACCTTTCTTTAAGATAAAAGTTAAACTTTTTTTTAAAAGTAATATTAATTTCTTTTTTTAAATTTTACACTAAAATCCCTTTTTCAAAATTAAATTAAAATTCTCTTTTTGCATTTTTTGTTTTTTCTCTCAATATTAACTGTTTTCATTATTGGTCATATTTCTGTCTAATTTCTACTAACGTTCTCTGTTTTCTCCGCAGATTAAACTTAATGTGGATTATTATATTTGTATCTGTTTCCTGGTTGTAATTTTGCGAGACAATTGTCGCACTTTTTCTTTTCAACCTTTACATTTCATTACCATATAATTATTTATCTTCCATCACTTTTTTACATTATCATCAACTCTGTCACCCTCTGAAGGAATTAGGATTAATCGTTTGACCGCCGAGTCAATAACCCTAGTTTAAACCTTTTCAAAACCCTAATTTTCATAGGCGTCCTGCCGTGGACAAAAATACCGTTTTACCCTAGATTTAGGTCAAAGAGTCGCCGTGCTCTGTTTTAGGGTTTCCCGCCATGGAATCCCTAATTTAACCCTAACTTCACTTAACAACTTCAATGTAGAAACAGGAGTTTCAAGACTCCACGTAAGCGTGTCCTTAAGATGTGTTTATTCCCCTCGAGACCTTGACCACAGTCAAGAAGTCTCTAACCTCCCTTTTGAGGGGAACTACGATTACTCTGATTCCACTCCCGTAAGGATACGTAGGCACAAGATGCGATGTCTTGCCGAGTAAACTTAGAATTAACCCCTAGGTCTTTTTTAATTTTCAATCCTTTGTATATACCCTAAAGCAAAATAATTAATGAAATAAATAAAAAAAATAAACAAAAGGTTCCCGTAGAGTACTACGGAAGTTTAGGGTGCTAATACCTTCCCTAATCTTAACCAACCCCCGAATCCTAGAATCTCCCCGCGTTGTGTTTACAACGCAAAAAAATTAGGTTTTCCCTTTTTGACATTTTCCTTCGGATAAATCAAAAAGCGGTTGTGAATTGAATTGCGATTCAAACTAATTAATAGTTTGATATCCTATTTCCACCGCAACAGAAAATGGCGACTTCACTGGGGAGTCCTAACTTTTGAGGGTTATCCCTATTTTGTTTATTTTTACTAATTATTTCATATAATCTTTGCTTACTTATATGTGCAGTTATTGGGGTACCTTGCTTGGGAGATATTCTGTGTGAGACAAGTCCTACACCCGGACTTGAGTGACATTATTATAGGATGGGGATATATTCGATGAGGCTTATAGGGAGTGAGTCCCGACCAAGCTGATTCGAAAATCACCGCTCAGTTGAGACCCTTTCGAAAATGGTTCAGTTGATCGAGTATAATCGTGAAAACTTTTACCTTTATCGATTGGAGTCTGTGATATTGGGAACCGTAGTACCTTAACACCACCTTGGCCTTATTTAGGACGTAGTGCGGGAACTATGTGGGAGTAGTCCTACAATGGTTGCTACGCGATACTACACTCAAAAGAGGTTCTCTTGAGAATATTATTAACCCCCGAGTCAGTCAGAAAGTTGATAATATCCGAAAGATGGGCTGATGACTTTGGGCACTTTTTAGAACTTTGTTCTGCAGGTACAATCAACCTATAGTACACTCCTTTCTGGGATGGGTAGACCTTAACTCCGCTCACGTTCCTTTAACCTAGGACTTTGTGTGTTTTCATGCATTGCATCCATAAAGCATCATATTACATTAAGACTTCATGGAATTCAAACTCTATTTATGAACATTGCAGGATACCATGGATCACTTTAGGAGGCATACTTTGAAATTTACTTTTAAGGGTTTTAATTTGGAAGTCCTAGAGAAGCTAAGGGATTTGGTTCAAGAGTACTCTCAGTTGGTGGGATTGCCTATCTTAGATAAGTCTCCATTCCCTTTCTTGGAGGAAGACCCTAAAGAACGAGATATTGCTAAAGCCATTTGTTTAAGGATATCCGATGTCAAAAACAATATGATCACTAAAGGGGGGATCTCCGGTTTTCCCAGGGACTTCCTAATTAAGAAGGCCCAATTTTATGCCGATCATAAAGACATGTTTGCCTTTGAGACAATATTTGCTTTGCTTATTTATGGGTTGCTGCTTTTTCCTAGTTTTGAGGGGTTTGTGGACCTTAATGCAATCAAGACCTTCATGAGGAAAAATCCAGTTCCAACACTATTGGGTAATACTTATCATTCAGTACATCTTTGAAACTTGCATGGTGGAGGAATGATTATATGTTGTGTGCCATTACTATACAAGTGGTTTATTTCTCACTTACCCAAGTCTGGTCCGTTCTGGAGATCTAATCAAGAACGTTGGTCGCAAAAAGTTATGGCTTTAACTCACTCTGATATTGATTGGTATAATCGCATGTACGATGGGATATCGATCATTGATAGTTGTGGAAACTTCAATAATGTGCCTTTGCTCAGTTTCAATGGAGGAATTAGCTACAATCCAGTCTTAGCTCGCCGACAGTTGGGATACTCCTTGAAGGAACCGCCTAAAGGTATTCATGTGGAGAAAATCTTTTTCGAAAATGACAAAAAGCTTCAAGATCAGATTCTATCTTCTTGGAATCATCTGCATAGGAAAGATAAAGAAAGTTTGGGAAGGCCTAATTGTGTGTCCCTGGAACCATACCTTCAGTGGGTCCGAGGAAGAGCTATTGAGTTGAAGATGCCTTACTCTTGCCAAGATCCTTTACCTCAAAGAGAAGAACCTGTCCAGTATTTCATGACTGAAGTTGAGACTTTGAAGACCACTTTGAAGAGATCACAACGCGAAACAGAATCATGGAAGAACAAATACCATGTGATGGTCAGCGAGTACGAAGAACTTCAAAAGCAGATTCAGTCGAAGAATGATGAGATACAATCATACAAGAAGAGAAGGCTCTACGAATATTTATTTTCCTCCGACTCTCCGTCTGCTCACTGAAGTTGTGGAAGATGCTTTCTCTAGGATTTTCTAGGCTTTTATTTAGCTATTTTGGTTGCAAGAATATTATTTGTAATTTGTCTTCAATGAATTAAAAGTTTCCTTGGTATTCCGCAATATTCGTAAATATCTGAATTCCATGAAATATTCATTTGCATTCACATTTTAGCATCATACTTTTGCATTGCATGTGTCTCTCGATTTCTCATACTCGGTTCTCTCACCTTCCAGTTTTGTCACCCTGAGTTCTCTGCATCAATACGACCCTTCAAAAGGATGGAAGATCAAAACCAAGAGATCAACCGTGTCAGCCATGAACTCGAAGATCTTCGAGGAAATGTAGGGCAGATTTTGGAGATGATACGAGCTCTTAGTGTGAAGGTGGATGCTCAGTCTACTGTTGTTTCTGAGACTACTAACACCGTTATGGAATCTCAACCAGCTGTTACTGTCGAGAATGTACTTCCTCACGGTCTTCAATCCGGTTTGATGCCTCCTAGTTCTCAACCAGTTCGACGAGCTACCCCTCCAAAGTGCAAAACTCCTAACTCCGACCCTGGTAAAGGACCTGCACGTTCGAGGAACCGCAAAATGGCTACTCCTCAACCTTGGCAACAGCAGCAGAGTTATGTTCAAGGTTATCCGTTTCCATATGTCCAACAACCTTATGTAGCTACTGTTGCACCTCCTTTTGATCAACAGTTTCCTACATACCAGCCTGTGCAGTCAGCTCTGGTATATCAAGCACCGGTTTATCAACGACCTTCCGGTTATCCGCCTATGCAAGTTCCTGTCAACAGTCAACGAGTGCCCAACGCTCCTGTTCTCCAACAATCACAGGATCAGGTTCCTTATCCCCGTAAGAGGCAGTATAAGCCTTGTCCTCTAATTCCGATAACTTTCACTGAGTTATACTCCCATTTGGTACAACAAGGTCTGATTACCACCCGTGCTTTGGGTCCTCCGCCTAATCCGTTACCTGCAGGTTACAACGCTGCCGCTCATTGTTTATTTCATGAGGGTGCGCCCGACCATGATCTAGAGAATTGCTACGCTCTTAAGAACTTTGTCAGAAATTTGCTAGAAATGAAGAAGTTGTCTTTTGGCGATGCTCAGCCGAAGATCGAGACTCCTCTCGGGGTTCCCCGCTTGTCAAGCTTAAATTCTGCAAAGTATGTTGTCCCCTCGGTAAATCAGCCGAATCCAGTAATTATTCAAAGGCCTAGCTCGCTTCATTTCAGTAACCTTCAAGATGATATGACCGGGATCAACAAAGAATCTGGGAAAGTTATTTTGAAGCAACGACTGAAAACTGTTGAAGATGTGGCCAGCATAACTGGGGCAAGCCACGACGACTCACAGTGATCATAAACCAGACGTCCTTTCCATTGAGGCTCCGCCAAAGGAAACTGTTACTCTTGAATGCAAGATTTCATAAACATTTAGAAGGATTTTTCCGACAGTTCATTTGTTTATTTATATGCATTTCTCTTTGATTAAGCATATTTAGCATGTACGAACTTGTTTATCTTTGATTAATTAATGCAACGCATATGTTTGTCTTGAATAAATCCATTCGTTTCACTCATTCAAAAAACGTTTTCATAAATCATAATGCCAACTTTACCCGATCTCTTGTTCTGATGGAGAATTGGGGGGAGGATGACGAGCCCAAAACGTCAGATTTCTTGTCGTATGCTTTCAATTAAAACCTGCTGATGATGTAAGGCATTGTTTCAAATCCTAAACACTGGAGATATAAGGATGTTAATCCCTAGTCAACCTCTTTGAGCCTTGAAGTAGGAGTTTTCTCTTTTTAAGAACCTTCATCCTAACCCGGGGCAGGGTAGGTTTCAGTTAAACCGATCGAGCGCTTAGATCCTCAAAAAGGAAGAGCAAACCTTCGAGAATTTATCCTTAGCATCTTAAGAAGTCCAATACAATGACTATCCCTCGGTTACCTAAGGAGTGGGGCAGTCACGAGCCTTTCAAAAGATTTACACGACTTGTGCATAAAAGAATATTCAAAAAAAATAAGAGCCCGCTAAGTCAAAAACCTATGAAGGAGACTTAGGCAAAACTGGGGCATCCCGCTGGACTCCAAAGTCAGATCAAAAGACGTTGTCCAGGCAAAAGTTAGGGAATAAGAACAACAAACCAGTAGTTTTTTAGAACCCCTAGTAAAGAACAAGATCGTGAAATAGGTGAGTGACTGCCATGTCCAAAGCCTTGATGAGTTCTCGACCATAGCAAATCCGCTTGAGATATGAGCGTTCGTATCCGATTAACTGAATTAGGATTGGAGAACATCACGAAGAATGGGAGGGTACAAATATAACTTTGAGCCTATATCCTTTGTTTCTTAAACCGTGAACCGAGCCACGATACAACCTCTAAAAGACCTAATTGAAGTAGGACTTCGGTTGAAAGCATACTCGACAAGACCACGTTTCCTGACTCCTACGAGCTATGCTCAGAAAAAATTCATGTTGGCATTATAATTAAAACTTATATCCTGACTAGTGATTTCGGTCACAAGTTATTGCGATATCTTTTTCAAAACAGAAATTCAAGACAAATATATGTGTGCATTGACAAGCTCAGGATAGGCATTTCAGGCATGATGACTTCGCTTGATATCTTAGAGATTTGCATATGGATATAGCCCGTGAAACTTGAAGATCCTGCTAAACAGGGGCAGGCAGTTTCCCAATTCGCTCACCAACGCGAGGCTGACGTTCTTAAGAGCTATTTCTCAAAGATTTCGTCGTAACACAATTAAGTTGTGCCAGTTACGTCGAGACCTGACGCATCTCTCAAAGAGTTTGAAAACAGTGGGGCAACCAGACTCCGTGTTCTCTATAAAATCCTCTTGAGATGACCATACCTCACAACGCGAGTATCCTGGGGCACCGTGTTTTAAAAAAGGAAACAAATGGCGACTACTATAAGGTCCTTCAAGATCAAAACCATGTGTTTTCACAACTTTTCTTCATACACCCGATGGATTTTACTCACAGCGGCCTTCATCCCCCAGTAAATCTCAGTGTTGCAATAGGCTCCTAAACTATTGCCTCATCACAGTCCCCAGAGAGACTATAAGCTGACAACTTTTTCTTGGGTAACTCGAAAGTGTCCCTCAAGTTTTCTTCTCCCCATGTGAAGACGTGATACTGTGCACCCAAGCAGATTACCTTCTCCCTAGAGAAGTCAGAATTCTGAAACCAGATTTGGTTCTACCATTGATCTTTTTTCTTACCCATGATTGACGTATTGGTTGCAGAGAACGCAGGGTATCTCCGTCGAGATGTTTATTTCATCTCTCGTCCCGTCTCTAGTCTGTTTCGTCAGCATACGCAGGGGCATAAGCATCACATGCCCATTTCATATATTCATTTCACATACTCATTACATACTCATTTCATAACATCCTGCATATTTAACTACGTAGGCATTAACATATGCATTAGCATTCACAAGTTCATGGTGTCTCGCCATCATTGGTTGTTACCGCCGAGTAACTAGGTTCGTCCATTCTCTCCAAATAGATTGTCAGCCCTAAGCATAAAATACATATGTACTTCCAGTTTCCCCACAGAGCTCGATCCTCGTGGATGACGGTTACTTCAACTATCTTTCCGCGCCAAGATAAGATATTTACCCTTCGAGATCATTCCCTCGATGGAGTCTTGATTACCAGTCTTCTTTCTAGCTCGATCCTAGATTGAATCTCAGTCTTGTCGGTCGTCGAGCCCAACCGGACGTGCATTTATTTTGCACCGTCTAAAAATTTTCACCCTACCTTGGCAGATATGCGACTGTTCTCGCCTGAGAAGCTTATCACTGTACCCGGATGTGCATTTATTTTGCACTATCTTTCAAGAAAACCAATCACAAGCCTTTACAGATACACGCCAGTTCACGCCTGGAAAATCTATCAGTACATCTTACAGCATCGATATGCAACTGTTCTCGCCTGAGAAGCCTATCGGTACAACACTTTACAATCCTACATCTTACAGCACAGGATATGCAACAGTTCTCACCAGAGAAGCTTATCACAGCCTTACACAACAGGATATGCAACAGTTCTCGCCAAGAGAAGCTTATCACAACATTTTACAATCGATCAGCAACAGTTCTCGGTTAAGAAGCTTATCGTAACATTCTTCTGCAACGGTATGCAACAGTTCTCCGCCGAGAAGCTTATCATCTTTATCTGTTACCACCTCTACAAGCATTTCTTACATGAGAAGCTTATTATTGCCACTCTTGCAAATAAGCGACATTTCTCACTTGAGAAGCTGATCCTATCTTCGTTATGACTCGCAGCAAATGGCCATCTCCATCGAGCAGTTGGGCTTCCATTTTCCTTGTTGTCTTGAAGTATGGGGAGGTTTGAACCGAATCATATTCTGGAGAGCACAGATCTTGAAGTATGAAGAAGTTCATTTACCCTTTAGTAAAAGAAGGAGCGGAATCATATTCAGGAGAGCACAGATCTTGAAGTATGAAGAAGTTCATTTACCCTTTAGTAAAATAAGGAGCAGAATCATATTCAGGAGAGCACAGATCTTGAAGTATGAAGAAGTTCATTTACCCTTTAGTAAAAGAAGGAGCGGAATCATATTCAGGAGAGCACAGATCTTGAAGTATGAAGAAGTTCATTTACCCTTTAGTAAAAGAAGGAGCAGAATCATATTCAGGAGAGCACAGATCTTGAAGTATGAAGAAGTTCATTTACCCTTTAGTAAAAGAAGGAGCAGAATCATATTCAGGAGAGCATGAATCTTGAAGTATGAGGAAGTTCAGTTTACTCTTTAGCAAAAGAAGAAGCGGAATCATACCCGACGCGCTGTCCTCGGAAGTATGAAGAAGTTTATTTTATCCTTTATTAAAAGAAGAATCTGAAACATATTCCAGGCACCGACCTTAAATATGAGAAGATTTATATATCAGATAAGCAGCATCCTCTTTATTCGAGTGCTTATCTGTTTTGGCATATAAGTCCCTTCCAACGATAAGTGACAGTTCTCCCTCGAGAAGCTTATCAGGGCATTTCCACTTAAAGCCCATTTATTTTGGCATACAGTCGGTTTTTACCCTGTATATCTGATATGGATTTCTGAAAAGTCCATTCGATCCCATCACGAAGGATAGTTTATAGAAGCTTGGATGTTATTCTTTGCTCAATGCTCCAGCATTCTGTAATCGATCTTGCAGTCGTGTAGATCCAGTTTTATTGTTGAATATTCCCCAAGTGGAGGCCGTCTCATAGGTGCCATCTCCATTTAGGATCTTGTTCTAATCCCACAAAGTCCATTTATTTTGGCATGCAGCCGGTTTTTTTACCCTGTATATTTGCTACGGATTCCCGAAAAGTCCATTTGATCGTGTCACGAGAGATAGTTTACAGAAGCTTGGATGTTATTCTTTGCTCAATGCTCCAGCATTCTGTGATCGATCTTGCAGTCGTACATGATCCAGTTTTACTTTTAGATTCCCCAGTGGAGGCCGTCTCATAGGTGCCATCTCCATTTGAGAATCTCGTTCCCGTTCTAAAAATGACAATTGGTCGTGTTCGCACCAGTTGACCATCATTTTAGAATTCCCCAGTGTTGTACTGTGTCCCAGCGCGTCGTTTTCCCCAGTGTGTTCTTCTCGTAGCGTCCGTCCCTGTGTCGTCGTATTCGTCAGTATTTTCGCACTCATCATTCCAACATACACATCATATCATGTTCATGGCGCTGCCTGCATTAGTCTTGTTTGGTCCATAGCATTGCATATCGCCACATATAAGGGCAAAATTTTCGGTTATCTATATTTAAATCCCTCCACCATGATTCCTCGAGTCTCCGCCACTCAAATCATCTGGTGCAGTTATTTAAATAGGGGCAACTGTAATACCCCAAATTTTACCCTTACATTTAGTCAGTCATTTCGCATAGCATAGCATCCACTAATCACTAACCAGTCGTGGAGTGTTGATTTGTTTTGCAGGAATCCAGTTCAAGGGCGTTTTGGTCATTTTACACTATTTTGGACAATCCTGAAGAAAATCGGTCTTTAAGCCACGAGGCGTTCAGACCATGATACGTGGGACAGTTGTCTGTCATATGAGTTAGTTATCATCAAGGCATCGAGCTGGCTCGGTTTATTATTGAAAATTGCCGGGAGCGTATCTAAATTTGGGTCGTTCATTTGCTTAGGGTTCAAGACCATTCTGGGCGGGGTTCCATTTCACTTGATAACGCGTTCTCTTGATATACAATGAGTGGGATTTAGTTTGAATTCACTCAGATTTAATCAGGTAGTGAGATCGAGGCCACAAGAGGAATAAACACATGGATGAGAAATTAAGTATATTTGAATATCATTCGCGAATGTTTATACTTTACAATTAGGAAGTGAATTCAAATATTTGTGGATTTTTTATTCATAAGTGTTTATAATTTACAACTAAGAAGTAAATATAAATAATTTCAAAATTGGTTATTCATAAGTATTTAAGATTACAATTGAGAAGTAAATAAGTATTTGTTGAATTTTATTTCATAAGTACTTAATTTACAAATGAAGGGGACAAATAACTCTTGAATTTGATTCATGGGTACTTATTTAGTATTACAAGAGATTTATGTTTACAAAGGGCACCCTATTCTAAGTCCTAAGCTGCTAAGCATTCTTCATTTGGTCTTCTCTTTGAGTTCTTCACGAAGCTCACGATCACCTGAAAAGAAAAGAACAGATAAACAGAACATAACAGAAAGGGTTAAAAGTGATTTTTGACACTCTCAGAACAATGTCATCATCGAGTGCCGGGAGTGGCACGACCGAGGCTGCATCCTACCCCCGTTACCGATCTGTGCCATTGGCGTCAGATCAGGTGGTTATCGTTCTTATCATACGGGACAGCCGAGAGAGACAAAGAGTAAATGAAGTAGGGACTGAATTGCTTTGCCAAAAGATCATATGCCGAAGTTGGATTCCGCTTCAAAGCCAAACTAAAACACCATTCCATCAAGTAAATATGCATCAGCAAAGTCTATCACAGGCTAATTCACTCCGAAGCACAAATTGTTTTACAATCAAAAGCAGTACCAAATGCTGCAATTTCATGACAGAAGACGGCAAGGTGTAGTTCCGACGGTTCAGACCAAGGGTCATCATTACCACATACCATTCCCGGCGGCATGGATCAATTCAAAGCATCCATTCTGAAATAAGAAGAAGAAAAGTAAGTGTGTCCCAGTTGGTAACAATAACCGAATGTCAGCTTATCAGAAGAAACAAGTTCATGTCCAAAACTGTATCAGAACCTAAGAAAAACTGGATATCCACATCTGAAAAGAAGATTAAAACGAATCCAATTATTAAAAGAAGACCAAAACGAATCCAGTTATCAAATGAATCCATATCCAACAAGCCAACAAATACGAAAAAAATCAAAGTCAGTATTGGGAGCAAACCAAATCCTATCAGAAAAGATAACAGAAATCAAATCAGAATCACAATATAACAAATCCACATCTGCAAAATAACAACATAATCATATCAAAAATCTCAATCAATATCAAATCCAATCTCAAAGTAAAATATAACTCAAATCATCCAATATCCAGCCCATTTTAGAAAGATTGAGAAGCAAGAATGATATAAAAGAACTGGCTCACCAGATGAAAGGGCCGGAAAAAAAGAACCTTAATCGTCAAAACGAATCACAAAACGGCCGAACAACAATCCTCACCAAACATCAACATCATCCGCGAATCACAGACGCATACCATAGATCACAAAACGGCCGCGTTTACAACAGAGAAGATCGCCTTCGCCATCGGCGGGCAATCAAGTCTCTAAGCCTCAGAGTAGTACATCATTGGCCGCAGAAATTCATAGCGCCCTCGAGCCGCGAACATCACCAACCATCACTACCTCTGAAAACGTAAGCCGTTTGGAAAGAGATTCACATTTTTGTTTTTGTTTCAGGAAGAGAGAACAGAGAAAAGAGTGCACAGAGAGAACGAAGGAAAAAACGAGGAGGCTGCCGCAGCTGCCTTTGGTATTGAGGGGAACCCTAACACTCTTGTTCTTTTGAGTTCTTGCGGACCGGGTTGGGTCCGGGAGTGATGACCGACCCAACCCACATTTTTTTAATTATTGTTGCTTCGTTGTTTTTATGTTTATTTTATTTTCTGTTTTTTTTCAAATAATAAAAACCTTTTGAATAAACAAACTAAGTTTTAAATTAAAATAAAAACATTCTTTTTAAAAAATATATAAATTAAAACTTTTTTTAAATAATAACTAAAACCTCTTTTTTTAAGTAATAAATAAAAACTTCTTTTTAAAATAAAATTTAAAACTTCTTTAAAATAATAAAATCAAAACTCTTTCTTTAAAATAAAATTTAAAACCTTTCTTTAAGATAAAAGTTAAACTTTTTTTTAAAAGTAATATTAATTTCTTTTTTTAAATTTTACACTAAAATCCCTTTTTCAAAATTAAATTAAAATTCTCTTTTTGCATTTTTTGTTTTTTCTCTCAATATTAACTGTTTTCATTATTGGTCATATTTCTGTCTAATTTCTACTAACGTTCTCTGTTTTCTCCGCAGATTAAACTTAATGTGGATTATTATATTTGTATCTGTTTCCTGGTTGTAATTTTGCGAGACAATTGTCGCACTTTTTCTTTTCAGCCTTTACATTTCATTACCATATAATTATTTATCTTCCATCACTTTTTTACATTATCATCAACTCTGTCACCCTCCGAAGGAATTAGGATTAACCGTTTGACCGCCGAGTCAATAACCCTAGTTTAAACCTTTTCAAAACCCTAATTTTCATAGGCGTCCTGCCGTGGACAAAAATACCGTTTTACCCTAGATTTAGGTCAAAGAGTCGCCGTGCTCTGTTTTAGGGTTTCCCGCCATGGAATCCCTAATTTAACCCTAACTTCACTTAACAACTTCAATGTAGAAACAGGAGTTTCAAGACTCCACGTAAGCGTGTCCTTAAGATGTGTTTATTCCCCTCGAGACCTTGACCACAGTCAAGAAGTCTCTAACCTCCCTTTTGAGGGGAACTACGATTACTCTGATTCCACTCCCGTAAGGATACGTAGGCACAAGATGCGATGTCTTGCCGAGTAAACTTAGAATTAACCCCTAGGTCTTTTTTAATTTTCAATCCTTTGTATATACCCTAAAGCAAAATAATTAATGAAATAAATAAAAAAAATAAACAAAAGGTTCCCGTAGAGTACTACGGAAGTTTAGGGTGCTAATACCTTCCCTAATCTTAACCAACCCCCGAATCCTAGAATCTCCCCGCGTTGTGTTTACAACGCAAAAAAATTAGGTTTTCCCTTTTTGACCTTTTCCTTCGGATAAATCAAAAAGCGGTTGTGAATTGAATTGCGATTCAAACTAATTAATAGTTTGATATCCTATTTCCACCGCAACACGGTTCATGGAGGCTAAAACTGCAATTGCGGTATTTTCGCAAGGAGCTAGTGAATCACTCAATGAAGCGTGGGAGCGTTACAAATCTATGTTGAGAAAATGCAAGGGACATAGTTTCGATGAGCTAACTCAAATTCATATTTTCCGAAATGGACTCCTTTCGGTTCATAAGACCCTATTGGATGCAACGGCGGGAGGTTCTTTAATGTCAAAAAGCGCCGAAGATGCAACTGCGATCATTGATAAAATGGCACTTAATGATCACCAAGGGAACCACAACCGAGGGGTAGCTCAAAGAAAGCCGGGTGTGCTTGAGTTAGGAACAAATGATGCTATACTTGCGCAAAACAAGCTCATCTCACAACAAGTGGAACTTTTAACTCAACAAATCAAGGAGCTAAAAGAACCGTCAAAAGCTAACCAAATAGCTTGTTGCGAGCTTTGTAAAGGCGAACATGATACTGGATTTTGTCTGCCTCCCGGATTCGAAGAAGTGAACTACATGGCTAACCAGAGAGATTACCAACAAAGGCAACCACAACAACAACCATACCATCATCCTCAACAACAACAACAACAACACTATCAAGGATACCAACCTAGAGGTAACTACCACAATAACCAAGATTATGGGGGAGGAAACTCTAACCGTCAAAATCCATATGTACCTCAACAACCTCCGGTTGCGACTTCTAAGCTAGAAGATACATTGACACAATTCATGCAAATGTCTATGGCAAACCAAAAAAGTAATGATGCGGCTATAAAAAATCTAGAGACTCAAGTTGGTCAACTCGCTAAGCAATTAGCGGAACAACAAGCCGGACCATCTTTCTCGGCAAATACGCAAACAAATCCGAAGGAGCATTGTAAGGCTATAAGGACGAGAAGTGGGAGGGAGATGATTGACGAGAGTGAAAAAAAAGAGGTAGAGAAAACAATTGACGATAAACTTGATGGTGAAGTTGGTGAATGGAGTGAGGAGGAAGTAGAAAATAAAGAAAAACATGGTGAAGTTGAAAAATACATCGTGGTTGGAGTTGAAAATAATGAAAATGATAAAGAAAAAGTGGATGAAGTACCAAAGAAAAGAGAAAGGAACCCAAGAGTATCTAGAAGCAAGGAGATGGTGAGCACCACTCCGGTTCAAAATTTGCCTTACCCGCACGCTCCATCTAGGAGAGAAAATGAACGGCATTACGCACGGTTCATGGACATTTTTAAACAATTACGAATCAATATTCTGTTCGCCGAAGCTTTGGAACAAATGCCGAAGTATGCCAAATTCATGAAGGACATACTTACAAAGAAGCGGAGGTACACGGAACCGGAAACAATAGTACTCGACGCAAGTTGTAGCGCTATCATCCAACGTACTCTACCAAGAAAAGAAGTTGATCCGGGGAGAGTTACATTTTCGGTTACCATTGGTGACGTTTATGTTGGAAAAGGATTGATTGGTTTGGGGTCAAGCATAAATCTTATCCCGTTGTCTATCGTGAAAAAGCTTGGCAACATTGAGATCAAGTCCATCCGAATGACGTTACAATTAGCCGATAAGTCTACTACTCATCCTCATGGAGTAGCTCAAGACGTGTTGGTTAAAGTGGACAAGTTTTTCTTCCCGGTGGATTTTATTGTGATTGATATGGAGGAAGATGATGATGCGCCTTTGATTCTTGGAAGGCCTTTCATGAAAACCGCTCGAATGATGATTGATGTGGATGACGGTTTGATGAAGGTAAGAGTTCAAAACGAAGAGGTCACTTTTGACCTTTTTGAAGCAATGAAGCATTCAAAGGACAAGCATGATAGTTTCCGAGTTGACGTAATTGAGGAAGCTTCCTTTGAAGTTGCAAAGCATGTTAACGACATAACCCCCATGGAGCTAGCCCTTAATAACTCCTTTGAAGTTTTCACTCTTGAAGAAGAGGAAGCTCTAGATGAATGCTTGAGAGAGCTTGATAGTCTTAAATATTTGCAACCGTGGGAAGTAGAGGAAGAGGTCTTAAAAAAAGAGGTCAATGAAGAAAAGCCAAGCATTGAATTAAAAGATTTACCCAACAATTTGAAATATGCATTTTTGGATGAAGCCGAGGAGAAGCCGGTTATCATTAGCAACCTCTTGTCAAAAAATGAAGAATCTCTTTTAATTGATGTGTTGAAGAAAAATCAAGAAGCAATGGGATGGACTCTTTCCGACCTAAAAGGAATTAGTCCTTCTTATTGTATGCACAAGATCTTAATGGAGGAGGATTTCAAGCCGGTAGCTCAACCGCAACGCCGTTTGAATCCAACAATGAAAGAGGTTGTGAGAAAAGAAGTTGTAAAACTTTTGGATGCGGGAATGATCTACCCTATCTCGGATAGCCCTTGGGTAAGTCCGGTGCATGTGGTTCCTAAGAAGGGGGGCATTACCGTTATTCGCAATGAGAACAATGAGTTGATTCCTACTAAGGTAGCAACGGGGTGGAGGATGTGCATAGACTATAGGCGGTTAAATACCGCAACTCGGAAGGACCATTTCCCACTTCCGTTCATGGATCAAATGCTTGAAAGACTCTCGGGACAAGAATTTTATTGTTTTCTTGACGGCTATTCCGGGTACAACCAAATTGCGGTTGACCCGGCCAATCACGAAAAGACGGCTTTTACATGTCCATTTGGAATCTTCGCTTACCGCAAAATGCCCTTTGGGTTATGTAATGCGCCGACAATTTTCCAAAGGTGTATGCAAGCCATTTTTGCCGACCTTATAGAGAAAACAATGGAGGTTTTTATGGATGACTTTTTGGTGTTTGGGGGATCTTTTGGTTTATGTTTGGAAAATTTGACGACGGTACTTGAAAGGTGTGTGAAAACAAACTTGGTGTTGAATTGGGAGAAATGCCATTTTATGGTGACGGAGGGGATTGTTCTCGGCCACAAGGTCTCGTCAAAAGGAGTCGAAGTGGATCGTGCTAAAGTTGAGGTGATAGAGAAGTTGCCTCCTCCGGCGAACTTAAAGGGAATCAGAAGTTTTCTTGGGCATGCCGGTTTCTACCGACGATTCATCAAAGACTTCTCAAAGGTGGCTAGACCTTTAAGTAATTTGCTTGCCAAAGATCAGGTATTTCTCCTAACTGATGATTGTTTAAAAGCTTTTGAGACATTGAAAGAGAAGTTGGTCACCGCTCCTGTCATAGTCGCTCCAAATTGGAATTTGAATTTTGAGCTAATGTGTGATGCGAGTGACTATGCAATTGGAGCGGTGCTTGGCCAACGAAAAGAATTTTTTTTTCATACATACACTATGCGAGCAAAGTCCTTAATGAGGCACAAGTTAATTATGCCACTACTGAAAAAGAATTGCTCGCAATAGTGTATGCACTTGAGAAATTTCGTTCATATCTCATTGGCTCAAAAGTTATTGTCTACACCGACCATGCGGCGATTAAATATTTGCTAACCAAGCCGGATTCTAAGCAAAGGCTTATCCGGTGGATCCTTTTGTTGCAAGAATTCGATGTTGAGATTAAAGACAAAAAAGGATCCGAAAATGTGGTAGCAGATCATTTATCTCGCCTTGTCAATGATGAGGTGACCGCCTTAGAAAAAGACATCCGAGAAGAGTTTCCTGATGAAAAGCTTTTTAAAGTGCAAGTGAGGCCGTGGTTTGCGGATTTTGCAAACCACAAGGCGAGCGGTTTTGTGTCGCACGACCTAACTCCTAATCAAAAGAGGAAATTCATTTCGGATGCCAAATACTATGTGTGGGATGATCCTTATTTATTTAAGCTGGGTGGTGATAATTTATTGAGAAGATGTGTTACGGGCGATGAGGCCCAAAGTATTTTATGGCACTGTCACAACTCGCCTTATGGTGGTCATTTCAATGGGGCTAGAACGGCGAATAAAGTCCTTCAATCGGGATTTTATTGGCCTTCTATTTTTAAAGACATAAATGCCCATGCGCAAAATTGTGACAGTTGTCAAATGAGTGGTGGAATAGGAAAGAGAGACGAAATGCCTCTTCAAAATATTCAAGAGGTAGAATTATTTGATTGTTGGGGCATTGACTTTGTCGGACCATTTCCACCGTCTTTTGGAAATGAGTATTTGTTGGTAGCGGTTGACTATGTGTCGAAGTGGGTTGAGGCGATTGCCTCACCAAGAGCGGATGCTAAAACGGTAATAAGCTTTTTAAAAAGAAATATTTTTTCCCGTTTTGGAACCCCTCGAGTGTTGATTAGTGACGGAGGTTCACACTTTTGCAATGCGCCACTTGAAAAAGTTTTGCAACATTATGGTGTAACGCATAAAGTGACCACTCCGTACCACCCACAGGCGAATGGTCAAGCCGAGGTCTCGAATAGAGAGATCAAAAGGATTTTGGAAAAAACTGCGTCTAGCTCGAGGAAGGATTGGTCTCAAAAGTTAGACGAAGCTTTATGGGCATATCGCACGGCCTATAAAGCTCCGATTGGGCTAACTCCATTCCAATTAGTTTTTGGTAAAACTTGCCATTTACCGGTTGAGATGGAGCACAAGGCCTTGTGGGCGTTAAAATTTTTAAACTTTGATCAAGAGTTAGCCGGTGACAAGAGAAAAGTGCAACTTCTTGAGTTGGAAGAAATGCGCAATGCCGCATACCACTCAAGTTGGTTGTACAAGGAAAAAGTGAAGGAGTACCACGACAAAAAGCTCTGCAAGAAAGAATTTGCGTCGGGGCAGCTTGTGCTTTTGTTTAACTCCAGGTTGAGGTTATTCCCTAGAAAATTAAAATCAAAGTGGTCTGGTCCGTTCCGCGTCAAAGAAGTGAAATCTTTCGGAGCTGTGGTAATTGAGGACATGGATGGGAAAGACAACTGGACTGTGAATGGTCAGCGCCTAAAGATTTACCTCGGCGGGCATGTGCACCGAGGAAGCTGTGCGATTCTCCTTGATGTTCCAGCTTGAACATCATGGACCGTCGAGCTTATTCGACGTTAAACAAGCGCTGGTTGAGAGGCACCTCAACATTGTAAGTTTTTTTTATGTTATGTTTTCTAATGTGTTATGTGGGAATTTATATTGAATTATGCTTGAATTGGGGTCTTCCTGCTGTGCTTAATTTTTTAAAAAAAATCTGTCATGCTCGCTAGCTTCTCGCTAGGCGAGAACGCAGCGAGCATTCGCTAGCTACTCGCTAGGCGAGCACTCAGCGAGCGTTCGCTAGCTTCTCGCTAGGCGAACCTCGCGAACCAGGCAATTCTGGTTTATGTGGTGGGCCACTTATTGGGCCCAAATGTTTGTTAGTTATTTCTATTTTGTTCCCCCGTCCCTTGCTCACTATCACACTCACTTTCACTCTCACATATTCTATTCTAAGCTAACTTTTGTTCCTAATCTTGAAACCCTAATTGTGCTTCAGATCATCTGCATACTGCACCAGGTTTGACTTGTTCCTCATCTCTTTACTTTCTCTGTTTTTATTTTTTTTTAATTGAGGGATTAGGGTTATTTTGTGCATGTTAGGGTTTGAGATATATTGAGTTTCATGTGGTTTTAGAACAAACCTTAGCATAATACACGTTTGGTATCTGGTGTTTAGATTTGTGCAATGTCCGTTAGTGGTTTCTGATACCAGCAGTAGCTGTTCTGAAAATTTCGCAGCGATTCGCTAGGCAAACTCGCAGCGAGCATTCACTAGCAGTTTGCTAGGCGACCTCGTAGCGAGCATTCGCTGGCATCTCGCTAAGCGAAGCAGTAGCGAACGTAGCAGACTCTGTTTTGTTTATTCTATGCTGCTTACTAACGTTTTACTATGCTGTTGTTTCTCTGATGTTATGAATTCAGATGGCCTCAGGTAATTTCGGGAAAAAGCGAAAGGTGGGATCCACCTCTAGGACGGTTCCTATCCAGTTCGACACGAACAAATTTGTGGGGGCAAAGCAAGCTGCCCGGTACCAGGCGCTGCAAAAGCGAAAGATTTTGCCGGAGAGAAGGTTCGTGATTGACTCTGAGGGAGAGTACCGCAACTTCGCAGGGTTGATTGATACAAAAAAATGAGGCATGTTGACGTCCCCTGTGGAGAGCTACAGTTTGGAGGTGGTGCACGAGTTTTATGCGAAAGCGATGCCTGACGATGATGAACCGTTCACCTGGTCTTCAAGGGTGTTCGACCGTCAGATAGCTTTTGACAGGAACGCCATCAACCATATTCTTGAAGAACCCCTCCACTTGGGTCCTAATGAACTGGATGCGTATTCAAGGAATCTGAGGTTGCATCCGAAGATTGATGAGATGTCACCTGCTCTCTTACTGCAAGGCAGAACTGTTGAGAGGAATCACTCTGGTGAAGCTATTAGGTTTAAAAGGGAAGACATGACACCTATGACTCAGTTGATTTTGATGTTGGTTCTGTCCAACATTAAGCCGAAGTCGCACACGTCCACCGTGCCGATCCCAGTGGCACGACTTGTTCACGCTATTTTAACTAATGTGCAAATTGATGTGGTTGGTCTTATTGCACGTGAATTGAAGTCTGTCATTGAAAGCGGGCTTAAGTCGGGGGCGCGGGCTAATTGCCCCCTGACTTTTCCCTGCCTCATTATGGCATTATGTGCACAAACCAGGCTGAAGCTTCCCTCCATAAGTTTGGTAAAGATACCAGCTGCAATTGATGATAGCTACGTGAATAAGTACTGTAGGCCAAGAGTTGAGAGGAGTGGTTCATCTGCTGATGGTGCCAGGACTACTGATGGTTCTGGTGGTTCATCTCGAGGGTTTGATCCCTTCCAACGAGCAGTATGTAACTACAATTGGGATTGGATGGACGCGACTCAGCGCGCTATGGTGGACTTACATGATTCGATGCAGGTCTTGCAGTTGCAAAACCGTGATCCTACTTCAGAGCAGTCTATTATGACGCGTGAGCAGTTCATGCAGCACGCGAGCTGGCCTGTGGACAGGCCTGTTTTCTCTGAGGGGGCAGGTGCGGATGCAGATGATGATGATGAAGAGGTTGAGGGTGAAGAAGATTTTGATGAGGAGGGCACTTCGGAGTATGAGTCTGAGGACAGAGAGGAGTGATGTGATCTGTGATTTGTTCTGTTTTCTGTTTTAGTGTGTTTTGATGTTGACTTGTACTATTGGGGTGTTTTGTCCCCCACACACATTGTTATTTCTTTAAGTTCTTTAATTTCAGTACTGTTGATTTTCAATTATTTTGGTTCAATAATTTTTTGTGATTGATTTTTTTTTGTCTAAACCTTCTAGATTGGTTGCTCTCTTGAAAGAAGTATCCAATGAAGGTGCATTCGAGCTTGGATGGCGATGATAAAATTAAATAAGTGATGAAAGCTAAGGTACACTGTTACCTTCGGTTAGAACTATATAATGCTTGTGGAACTTTCACTTCCTTTTGTGATAAAATATTTTCCGATTGCAACTTAATTGATTGAATGATTCACTTAGGACTTTTAAACCATCAATTGTGAGGAAACCTCCATTATATACTTAAATGCTGGATTCTGATAAATTGTGTTGATTCATTTTATTCATGAGTTGTCTTTTATTATTATGAATTGTGGAAGTAGTTGATATGATCAAGGCACTTGTTTCTCTCGAGCATAACCATTTCCAAAGATAAAGATACCCGTGAGCAGAGAGAGTATTTGTAACCCAATTTTGAGCCTAAAACAGTTGAATCCTTGCTTGGAATAAAGCGAGTGTCAAACATCTTTTTCTTGAAACCTTGGAAATTTGGATTAATTGCTCTTCTGATGCAAAAAGAAAAGAAAAGGGCATTCATTTAGGGGAAAAGAAAAGACAAGTTGGGGAGAACAAATTTGTAAAGAGTAATTGGTCACAACTCTTGTTAAACTAGCAAGCATATATCTAAAAAAAAAAGGAGAAGAAGAGAAACACTCATTTTTTGTGATTATGGTGTAGAAAAACAAGAAAACAAATGCTTTCTTGGTAGAAAAAGTGTGAAAAACAAAAGGGAGTTGCGAAGGGTTCAAATAAGGAATTGGTGGAACAAAGTTGAAGAGGTGTAAATAATTGTATAGTGAATGTCTCTTTTGCATCGGAAACTTTGTTCAAAGGCCTTAGATATGTCCCTTGTTTGTTAACCTGACCAAGCTATAACCGGAAAAGACCTTAGTGATCTTTGTGCTTCCACAGTTTCATGTAGAATTGTTAGACATTGTATGAATAGAGTTGATTTTGACATTGTTTGTTGGAGAGTGAAAATTCCCCTGCGCTTTCATGTGCGACATTTTCTTCAATCCTTTTTCGAAGAGGAGAGTTAGGGTGATTCGTTCATGATATCATTGTTGTGATTTGATGAATGTTTAGTATTGCTTAAAAGTTTTAGTTCTGGAAGCATTGTTTTGTTTCTAACCGTTGGAAACATGTGTCACTTGCAATTTGAGCCATATGATCCGATCTCGGAAAAACCTGACTCTTTAACCAAATCTTCTTGGTCACTCGAGAGGCATACTTTGCTTGAGGGCAAGCATGATTCTAGTTGGGGAGAGTTGTTAGATGCCCAATTGTGCTTATTAGATCTATCAAATATGGACATCTTTCACTTCTTTTTATGCCGAAAACGTATTTATTAAGCTTTGCTTTTGTTAATGTGCATCATTGTGTCAAATGCTTTTGGTCCTTTTGATTTGTGTGTTATTGTGCAGGATTTAAGTGTGAAAGAGCATTATTGAAGGCACAAGAAAGTTGGCAAAGGAATCAAGCAAAGAGCATAACAAAAGTTGGTTCGCTCAGCGAGCACTTGGCGAGTGAGTAGCGAGTGTTCGCTACAGCCTCGCCTAGCGAGCACGTAGCGAACAACTCCAGACTTGGGCAGAATGGTTTTCGACATCAATCTTGGTCAGCGAGCAAGTGGCGAAGAGGCTCGCTAGGCGAGCTCCCAGCGAGCACCTAGCGAAGCAAAACAAAATGTCCCAGGCACCCTTCGCTGCAGCGAGCACCTAGCGAAGCATAACAGAATGGATCTTGCAGACCTTGCTGGCAGGTTCGCTAAGCGAGGCTGTAGCGAGCGTTCGCCAGCAGCTCGCCTAGCGAGTGAGTAGCGAGCGTGCCCAGATTTGTCACTTACTATAAGTAGCTTGGGCCACTTTTGGAGAATATTCTTCTTTTTCACTTTTACATTTGTTTTGCTGCAAGAAAGGGTTTGGTGACCTAAAAACCTATTTTGGCTTATTTTCCTTCATCTCTTAACATAATCAAGCAACAACAAGGTGGATCATCATCAAAGTTGGATCATTCAACTTGGATGTTCATCAACCGACTTTAAAACTTCTTTTGCAAGTTACCATGAGAATGTGTAGCTAAGTTCATCTTGTTGTCAAAGATAGATGTAGGTAATCATTGAACTTTGTATTTGTATGGATGATCTTCATTTGTAAACTCTTGAATGATTAATGTATGGTGAAAACTTTGTTTTATTCATAATCTTTTGTGTTGGTTAATGATTGAGAAATATTTACCAACTCTTGACCTAGGTTTTCACCCATCTCTTTTCTTGAGCTAGAAATAGTCTTGGATGATTTTGTTCACTTAAAATGTTGAACTTTAAAGTTGTCATTTTGATAGATTGTGTGAGAGATCAACAATGGATTAAAATGATAAACTTCACAATATGAGTTAGAGATAATCATATTGAGAGGATGTTGTGAATGCATTGATCATTTGAAAGAGTTTATTAAATGTTGATCAGAAGTATACATGCAAAGTGATTACCGAAACCTAACTTTGACAATCTTTATTCAAACCGTTAAAACCTAACTTTTATCGCATTTATTCCTTTCATGCAAAATACTTGTTACCTTAAACACAAACCCTTGGATACAACTAAACTATAAATTTAACAACTGTTGAACGGCAGCAAAATCTTATATTCCCTGTGGAGACGATAATATAAACCCGACACTTAACCACTGTTCTAACATCAGCTCCTCGTCTGTAGAGTGTAGTATACAGCTATATCCAATTGTTTTATAGAGTGTCACATCCTAATATGACACCACATGTAGAAGGAGATCCTCTAAGGCCACCTCATCAGGTGATCTTAGAAGAGGATCAGACAAGGGCAGGTCATGTCATTGATATGATATGTCACTGTATTGTGGCTATTCGGAGAGATATGCCATAACTTGGGGCGAGTTTTAGGAAGACATTCCTGATATGGACAATTTATAGGTCATCTTAGTATTGGTCACTCTACAGGTCATCTTAGTAGAGGCATTACATACGTTGTAGTATAGGAGACAGAGGAGGAACAAAGGCGTCAAATATACACAATAGTTCTCTTTTACTTTGTATTTTGATATTTTTGACGTTTTGTATTATCGTTGATTATGGTATTGATTATGAAATTTTAGCATTAGAGATACGTAATAGTTCTTCTATTTTGATCTTATTATTAAATGACAAATGTGTATGGTTTATTGTGATATTGATTTATAAATGACTTATAATGTAAGGTTTATTAAAAATGACAATTTTCTTCTAACTTACTATCTAAGAGTGTAAAATAGTGTCAGTGATTAATTCAAAGATTGGAAAAGATAATATTCACGAATGATACTCAGGTTATAACCATATACCAATGGGTCCAAAAGATTGCGAAAAGATAATATTCATGAATAAAGTTGGGAATGACTTTTACAATGTGATGGCATTTAGACTAAAATATGTTAGAGCCACATACCAATGAATGATGAATAACATATTCCTAAAGCAAATCAGAGATATGCTTGAACTCTACATGGATGGTATAAAAGTTAAGTTAATAAAAGAAGTGGACTACACTTAACACCTTACTGGAGTCTTTAAAGAACTATGAATACATTACATAAGGCTCAATCCAAAAATATCATATTTAAGGTACACATGAGAATTTTCTAAGACTTTGTCTCACTAAAAAGGAATCAAGGAGAACCCCTAGAAATGTAGGACCCTCATATAAATTAGAGAAATGATATTCTTACACCATTTTCTACACCTACACCGTCTTTCACTGTTCATCAATACGGTGAACAGTGAAATATTATAATATTAAATATATTTTAAAAAATATATATAAAAAATTAATTTTTTTATTTTTAAATTAAATGATATTAATATGAAATTGTGTGATTAACCAACTTTATAACTTCACTAACCAACATTTTACATGTTATTAACCAACTTTATTTACTGTTAAAAATTATTTTTAATATCTGAAAGTTTATTAACCTACTTCATAACTTTAATAATCAACTTTTTAATTTTCATTAACCAATTTTATTTTACTACTAAAAACTATTTTTAATATCTGAGCGTTTATTAACCAATTTCATCACTTTATTAACCAACTTTTTATACTTCATTAACCAATTTTGTTACTTAACTTAAATAACTATTCACGACATTGTTCACGAGTCAGTGTTCATGGTACTGTTCATAAATATATTTTTTTATTTAAAAAATATACTATTTACCGTATAAATACAGTGAACAGTGTATACGGTGTAAGATATTGGTGTATGAATAGCATTGTTGTATAAATTACTATGTTAAACTTCTAAATAGAATGTTAACTGCACTTTCTTGATTCATACTAATATTTTTCAACACGCCCTATCATTATATAGACTACTAAAGAAGAAAGCATTATTTGAATGGGAAAAAGAATGTGATGAGATCATAGCAAAATTAAAATAGGTTAGATCATAACCCCTGGTGTTATTTATACCATCCAAAGGATAAGTATTTTATTTGTATTTGGAATATCGTAGAGGTTGTTAGCATAGTCTTAATCATGGAAACCTGAAAAGGACAAAAACTATTATACTTCACTAATAAAGTATTGTATGGACAAGATTTGAGGTACCAACAAATCTAGAAAGTGCCACATACCATCATTATAGAAGTCAATAGACTACAATTATATTTCATCAGCAATATCGACCAATCAAGCAAATTATTTTTCAACTATATGTCGGAGGAAGAATGATATAAGGTGGTCGTTGGAGTTGTTTGAATTTTACATCAAATACAATAGCAACAAAAATTTAAGGCTTAAACTATTGTTGATTTTGTGTTTGAAATGATACATGTCAATTCTAAATATATCGTGTTCATAGGTATCTCTTCAAATAACAAAGGAAGTTTAAATGGGATTCTTCTTGGAAACAAAGACAACCTTAACAATAAAGTATCATTAAGACTCTCATTACAAATTGTTAACAACATACCCAATATGAAGCATGTTTGGCTAGACTTGAATGGCTAAAGTATTTAGAGTAGGATAAAAAGGCTATATACAAACTCATAATTATTGGTGTCACAATTTCCTAGGGAATATCAAACTAAAGATCCAGCTATGCATAACCAAAGATATTTTCCATAACCAAAGTCCACCACATCCCTAGTGAACAAAATTTGCAAGTAGATGTCTTATCGAAGCTAGCTAACACATGCTCAAGAGAAACCCATCAATTGAAAATAAAGGAAATACTCAAACCTTTTTTTTTTGTTAAAGTAATGTGTCATGATCGATTACACTATCTTTAAACAATCAATTATATGACATCAATCATATAATAAATTTTATTCGAAAAACTCCCTAAAGAAACCAAGAAATTCTCCAATATTAGAAAGAAGTTATGCCCCCAAGGTGCTTCTTTGTACTGGTCCCATAAGTCAAAACCTTTGCCTTTTTTCAAGGGATTCAGGATTTACTTTTTCTTCATATCCTCTATAACCCATAAGTTTATCTCATCTTCCAGTTTCTTATTCAATTTTTCCCAACTAGCCTATAGCTCATCAAAATACTTAGCATTGAAATATATATTATCCTTAGCTTCTGATCTGACCTGATCAGAAGGGAATCACTGGACTACCGCGCGTATTTGACTTACTGCCTGTTCACCGGTGTCGAAGAGGAAAATGGGGTGTACCTGCAAGACACTTCGATGCCAAAGTAAGGAATTGGACAGAGTGAGAGCAAATACAGAAAAGAGGATGAGAATTGAATACCTGACCCTTGTGTGAAAGAGGGTATTTATAGAGAGACCCTAGCGCAGGGCCAACGGTCATTTGGGTTGGGCTGGATGGTCAGGCCCAACCCAAGTAACTGCTAGGGCTTACGTGACGTAGTGGAGACCAGAACGTGGTATTTTCCCTAGTTCAGCTGTCCCGTGATCTCCGAAAAGTGGGTTTGACCTGCTCTTTCGGGGGTGGGCAGTTGGTTGATGACGTGTCCCCGCGGAGGGGAGCACGTGGAGAACGTGTGAGGTGCACGTCTTTTTGCCCGACAGGGGGGAAGCGTCCTGCCCGGCGGGGAATGCCTGGCCGACGGGAGCCTCGTGCTCGACACAGATGAGGAGAGCTTATTTGGGCCTTTCATCAAGCATAAGTGGGTTGGGCCTTCCCGGCCCGGCGGGGGCCCAGGCCAGAACAACTTCTTTTATTTCCTCTCTAGTACAATTAAGTTTCTCCCGAGTGGTCTCGCAAATCTAGGACACCAGAATGCCATAAAGTGCAATAAACAAATACACTCCCTCTGATGCTTTTTATAAGGAACACTTCACTTTAATTATTTAATGAATTTAGAAAGGTGAAATGTCTCTTATAAAAAGGATTGGAAAATGTACTTTATTTTTAAATCACAGCCTTATAACCTAGAATGGTATCCGATAAGCCATGAAGTCCATTCACTTATCCAAGCATGTCAAAATTATTATGCTTTTAAGATATGACACCCAAGATGAACTCTAATATTAACCTCCACTTCGAACTCCCTTGAGATCAAGGTCTCTCCAATAAGTACATGATTGTGCCTAGCCTTGCGTTCGATGACAATCATTCATTGCATGTTTTTTAGCATTGTATACATTAGTTTTGATACCTTTTACTTCTTATTTTTTATGGGTTTGCATACTTTTAATAAGATTACGAAGAATCGTGGAAGAGATAGAATTCTGCCAAAATCATCACAACTAAAATAATTAAGTGGTGTTTTCACTATAGAAATTACATTAACAAGAACGGAGAAGACTTGAACATGAAAATTGGAAGAAAAGAATTAAAATTAATAAATTGGAAAAATTACATGAAGAGAATTTGCTTGTGATTTAATAAAAACTCGTTCACTTGCAAAGGTTTCGAATTTTATCGCCGTGAAGATTAGCAAGAGTTGAAGATCAATCATTAAGAGATTCATGCTTTTCACTTGTAATGTTATTATACTTCCTCTTTATCTCTTTTGTCATGATTTCTATTAGAACGATTGGCTAGTTTCATTAGATTATGTGTTGTTCAGATTATTCAAAGTAGGAATACATCAAAAAAATTGTGATTAATTCATCATATGGCCGAATCGTGTTCTTCTTTTTTCTATCCAACATATGATGGAACATATCATCCACATAATTCTTTCCAACTCGATTTTCCAAAAATCAACCCAAATGAATTAATATATGGTATTTGAATGGCGCTCGAGTTGTTTTTCCTTGGGAAAAGAACATGATTCATCGTATAGTGAGTCATCCTATTGTTCAGGGCGTATAATGTTGATGGTGAATGGAGAGGGAATACTAGAAGATGGATTAATTAAAAGAGATTGGGCATTAAGGTCAAAGTTGAATTCATTACCTTCATCGTCATTTTGATTGTAATCTTGATTGGTGAATGGTAGTTTGCAAGCTTATGCAAATTATTCAAGGGATAAAGTACTGGGGTTTTTTTCTTAACTTTGGAACTAATAACACCATTGGAGTATCTTAGGTTCGCGTAAAGTATTATTACAAATTCGGGATACCTTTCTTGAGGTACTTTGAAGATGAAGTTTTTTCGGCCGACATCATCGAAGGCTTCTACAAAGAGGCAATATTTGAAGATCTCTTCATCCTAGTAACAAGATATGTACACTTCTCTTTTGACAAAGTACCGATTGAAAGTGTTATATTGTTCTTTAGTATAAAAGTTTTCAAAGAAGTATGATGGAGAGGATTGAGAGGACCGAGTTTTATTTGATGTTATTTTTAGGTGATGATGAGAGAATGAGATGACTTAGGTGTTTCTAATGCAATGCACACAAGAGGTAGGATGAGATGAGAAATGAGAGAGAATTTACCTCTATTTATAGGTACTTTCCAATCGATTGGGTGAAGCTTTCAATCATTTGAAAGCTTTGAAATTTGGGAGATAACAGTTGTTGATAGTCGTTGTGTTTAATTCATAACCACCTAGTCATTTTTGTGTGCACCAATTTTAATATTTTTGTTTTTGTTTTAGGGCATCCAATAAATTGGGCCAAGATGCCAATTGATTTTATAGGCTATTTTCAACATTTTTTATTCTAAGCATGTGTGTTGGAATTGCTTTTGCTTTATGCACCCTTACCTAGTTTATTTGCACCTCTTTTCTATGAAAGACTGGAAAACTCATTTATTAGGTTTGGAAAATAATTTTATTTGATGAGAAAACTTAAATCCATTATTTTAAAGTATTAATCAGAGTTTTTTTTTGTATCATTTCAACTTTAAAATAGTGTTCTACCTCAATTTTCAACACAAACAAGATATGAGAGTTGGTTAAAAAAAACAAGATAGATATTTACATCACAAACATATCCACTTAAGCAACAATGAGGCTGGATGATCATTAAATTACATCAGAGATGTTGAGATCACCCTCAATGAAAAAACTTTGCCTTGATCACCATTCGCAAGCATTTATGGATCAATGACTTTAAATTCAAAAACCATTAGTACTGTATAATAAAGAATATACTATTCGATTTGCACAAATCTATTTAATATGCACTAAATCTTTGAGCTACAAGGTATTCCTGCAAAATATACCAGAGTTTCACCTTTGGTACCCAAATTTTCTTGGGTCCAAGTGCATTACTACTTCTAGAATGTCTAGGGTTATTAACTT
The DNA here is from genome assembly GCA_963859935.3 of Lathyrus sativus. Lineage (NCBI taxonomy): Eukaryota > Viridiplantae > Streptophyta > Magnoliopsida > Fabales > Fabaceae > Lathyrus > Lathyrus sativus. Next base: position 454,538,984 of record OZ012740.1, on the reverse strand, counting down.
TAGACCTTTTCAACTTATCAAAACAAAAGGGCTCTCTTGTCCAAATTCATTGTAATGTGAGCATTTGTAAACACGATGATTCATTTTATTCCTATTTATCTTTTTACTGTGTGATAGGATCCATTTTCAAACATGACGAATTTAACCCTAATCCATTTTTGTTTAAGGAATGACTTTGACTTGATAGGATCAAGTCAAGGTTTTATTTCCCCTTAGTAAATTTACCTAGGGTTTCACGTGGATCTGCCACTTCCTTTTTCAACCAGACACAAGTCTCACAAGTTCCTGCTGAGTTTTTATTATTATCCATTTCTAGCTTAAGTGTTTTATTGCTTTCTTTAATAAACCATAGATACTCTTTAAGGTCTAAGCTACATTTTTTTAATCTTATCATTTTCTTCAATTAACTTAGCACTTATTTTAAACAACTGCTTGTAAGATGGCTTTGTTACCTCACAATCATCTTCCTTGTGAGATACTTTCAAGTAAACTTAATATTATTCATTGGAAGATGACTCTTCTATGGTTCTTCCTGATGTTGACTCATCTTTATTTGTAGAGGTTTTGTTTTTTCTTATTCTTTCAAAGATTTCACTAGAAGATGATTCTTCTTCACATCTTCTGACATATGAGGTTCCTTCATTTGATGTTGAATTTTTCGAGGATCGTTCAACTATTAAGTATGTTTTTCAAATGAATCCGTGTGAGTTATTTGATAGGATTTTGATGAAGTTGAAGTTGAAGAGCCTTCAATCTTTGAGATTGTACCTTCACCTTTAAGTAATTGAACTAACTCGTTCAATTTTTTTAATGATTTCATCCTTCTTTTATTTTTCTTACAATCATAAGCACTCCCATATTTTGATTTAAAGATTGAATTGAATTTCCAATTCTTAATTCTTAGATATTGATTAGTAGTAAATGTTCCAATGTAGTTTCCAACATTCAAAAATTTAGAGAAACATTTATAAAAGAAATATGCATCTCCACCTCGTCTGTTTATTTACTCTTGCTCGATACAAAAAGATAGGTATAACTATAACTAAAGTTTCGTATTACAAGCTACTTAGAGTACCATAAACTTTTAAGTTTCCTTTGAAGAAACCATAATACCATAATAATTAAAAATTCATATTACAAGCTAATTAGAGTACCATAAACTTTTAAGTTTCCCTTGAAGAAACCATAACACCATGTAACTAGTGCCTTTGATTCATTAATTGCGTCATCACTTTAATTTTTCCTCCTATCATAGTTTCATCCAATAGAGTCCTCTCATGAGTGAAAAGTTGTATCATTAAAATAAAAGAATTGTAAGAAAATTTAAATACCTTGTAAAATACTTAAGACTCATGTCAATTGATATAGCAAACCTGTTTAGAAAACTAACATTAGCTCCATGTTTAGAACATAAACATTATCTCTAGCCATGATATAATAACAATTGTTTGTTAAGGAAATCATATTATGTAAAATAATAAGGAATGCCATTAAAGGAGCGCATATCGTTAGTAAAACTCCAATTACTAATATGTAGATTAGACGTAGGCCCAAAGGCCAAGTAATTTAGATCCAAATTATTTAATTAGATGTCATGTATATAAGTAGAATAAAGAATGAGAAAGTCATGCTAGAACAAGATTTGTTCATGACATATTTTCTTTGGGTTTTGATGATAACAAAGTATTGAAAGAACAATGGTTTATTTGATGTGTGTTACATGTGTGCAGGTTTTAATGCTTGTAAATATTATTGTCAGAATATGTTTTACATTAAGCACACTTTGAGAGTTGCTGAATTCCTAGCTTCTAGTGGCAGAATCTGAAGAACACTTGCTAAGTAATGTCTGGAAAAGACTCTGAAGCTGAAGGTCTCAACATCAGAAGAAGAAATATTATTGTTTCTACACTTAGTGAATGAAAATTAGCTTATGGTACCATTTAGAGTTAGTGATAAAGCTTAAGTTGTCTGAACTGCAGAAAGAAAGTTGTATTGGCAAATCAATTTGTCAGCTAGAGTCTACAGATTGCAAGGCTAAAGAAAAGTTTAGATGCTTTATGGATATCTAATTTCAATGGCTCTAATAGTACATAAGCTCTTGAAGACTCAGAGTTTAAACATGTTACACATTGGATTAAGATCTTATGGTGTATCTATCTTCAACAGGTCTTGTACTATAGAGTAACAACAAAGACTTTTGATCAAGTTACCTCTTAAATGACTAGTTTTTGAAAAGGCTATAAATATGGCTGAAGGATCAAGTTGAATCTTTAACAAGGATCAACCAAAAGAAGGAGTAACAATATCAACAATTATCAACTCAATGTATATGCAAATTTTTCTGATGTAGGTTATAATTGTAAAATCCTTAAGATTTCTTACACATTTAATATCTTAGAAATCTTAAATGCTTTAGGTATTTGTTATGGTGATTTTTCGTACCTCTGATACTTGTATCATGTACACCTTGCTCTCTATTCTGCTGAGCTTGTTCAGCAGTTTAGATAAAAGTCACGTGTCATTGGTGTCGTACCTCAAAAAATACGATCCTCGTGATGGACGCGGAAAAACGTTTGAAACAGAGTCGCCACCGAATTTTATTCATTCCAAGGAAAGAATGGGAAAATATCGATAAAACCTTAAAAGGGATAAGAACATGGTCATCGCAACCAATGTTCTAGGTTCGGGAGTCGATTACATAGAGGGAAGGTATTAACACCCTCTACGTCCGTTGTACTCAACATGAACCTCTTGATTCGATTCGCGAGAGAAAGGTTAGTTACGTTTGTTTATCTTCTAAATGAATTGCTTGCTAAAGGGAAAAAGGGTGGTTTTAAGATAGGGTGCTCGCCAAGGATTGGGGCCCTTGTGCCTACGTATCTTCACTTGTAAGAAGTGGAAAATCAGAGCGTTCGTAGTTCATGGGACTACGGGTAAAGGTTTGGGAATTGTGCTCGCTAGGATTATCGCAATCCTATGCCTATGTACTCTCAACAGATATGAGAGATCAGAGCAGCCGTAGTTCGGCTAACTACGGGAAAATGTCTCGATCGCACTGGGGCGAGAGAAGAGGTTTTGAATAACAGGTTGGTCTCGATTGCACTAGAGCAAAAGAAAGGGGAAGTTAGTGCTTAGTATGCTCGTCAAGGATGGAGATCCTCGTGCCTACGTATCCTCGGCTTACGGTTTGCTAAAAGGTTTGTGTTTGGAATGAACAGGAGTTTAGGTCGCATTCTAACTGCTAAACATTGGCTTGTCTGCTCGCTAGGGGAGGCTGAAGCACGAGTTTGTTATGCGCGGAAGAAGGGACTAAACAATGTTCTTGGTAAAAGGATCATTTGAGTCGAACGAGAGTTTAGGTCGCATTCTAACTGCTAAACATTGGCTTGTCTGCTCACTAGGGGAGGCTGAAGCACGGGTTCTTATGCGCGGGAGAATGGATTAAACAATGTTCTTGGTAAAAGGTGTATTTGGGTCGAACGAGAGTTTATGTCGCATTCTAACTGCTAAACATTGGCTTGTCTGCTCACTAGGGGAGGCTGAAGCACGAGTTCATATGCGCGGAAGAAAGGAATAAACAATGTTCTTTGAGAAGAGTTGTTTAAGTTGTGGGTCGCATGGGGGCGAGTGTTGCACCCCAAAATTTGCTCAACTTTTCTTTACCTAGCTTGTGTTTCATTTCATTCACATTAGCATTATCATTTGCATTTCATTGACATATATGCAGGAGATCAAGAGGTATGATTACCAATCAAGGGCTACACAAGACTTTGAAGCTAGCTAAGAAGGTTATTCAAGTGTTCAAGGGTTGACATCCTTGTCAGAGAAGTTAAAATATCCTCAGGAGAGTGATTGAAGCCAAGAGGGTATGTCTCCTAACTTGAGAGTTGTGGGAAGTCATCAGATGATTCTGAGGCCATGGAGATGGACTTGAGGTCTTGAGAGAGCTCATGAGAAGTGTTGAAGATCACTTTGAAGCCTAGATAGGTCATTGTGCAAGTTTAAGAAGACTTAGCCATGAGTGGTGCAGTTAGGGTTTGACTGGGTCAACCCTAAGTCAACTGATGATTTGAAGAAGGTTGAGACCTAATTCAAGATCCATGTGATCATAGATTGATACATTGAGATGTTATAAGGATGATTAAAAGGTTAACTCATCATGATTGAAGAGTTTAAGAAGTTTCAAGCTAGGGTTTCTAAGGCTTGACAGTGTAAAATCCCCTAGTTTGACCACTATCTTCAAGGCAGTTTAGCTCAAGATGTGATTGTCATCTCATCTTGCCCCCAACATGAATGTTTTAGAGCATGATCTTAGATTTAATTTGAGTGCTAGAAGTCCTTGATAGGATTTGTATAACTCAAGTTATGACTTTGACAAGTTACAAGTCATCTGAGGTATGTGAATTTGGAGCTTGAAAGTTGTCCAACTTGCATGAAACGTTTGCCCTAGAAGGATGATTCCTATGAACTTTTGGTCAACATGAATGTTGTTCCTTATCCTCCTAGCTTTCTATAGAGTACTAGAAGTCCTTGATAGGATTTGTAGAACTCAAGTTATGGCTTTGAGAAGTCAAGGGTATTTTGGTCATTTGGAGATTATAGGTCATTTCAACCATAAGGCCATAACTCCTATTTCCAAGCTTCAAATGGGGAAATGTTCAACATCAAACTTGTTCAAAATGAAGTTTTAAGGCTATTCAAGAGGTCATGAGAGGTTGGAATTGCTTGTAGCTCAAAGTTGCAAAAATGACCTAAAATAAGGATGATTTTCAAATGAACCAAAGATGGAAATTGGTATTTTTGATCTACATGTCCAAACCAAGGCATGTAATATGTCATTTTGATTCTAAAACACATTTTAAGAATATTGGTTTTGCCACAATTTTGAATTGAAGTTCAATTTGTGGACTTGCTTTGAAAAGTAGTTACTTACATCTTAAGTAACATTTGCCAAACCAAAATTCAAGGCATGACCAAGGCTTCTATCAATCCAAACACATCCAAAATACCATTAGGAGAGAAATTGGAAGAGAATGAGGGTGAATACAAGCTGCTAGCAGAACTGATGTGTGCATACCATGAGATTGAAATTTCCATGAAGTGAGATATTTAATTTCTCATTAGAAGGATCTAGAGCTTTCTAGATCATCCATACATGGTCTATATATGATACTGAGGTGATCCAAGGCCAGGGTTGGTGATAATTGAAGGAGAGAATAGAGATTGAGATTGGAAAATTCTTGTGTGCAACTGAATTCGGTTACACCATTTTCTTCACTTTCCATCCATTTTCTTGATTGCAATCTCTTCCATGGATGCTAAGGAATGATTCCAGATCATAATCAAGGCAAATTCGTGGCTGAATGGTGTTCTTGATCTCAGATTTCTCCATCTGCAACTCAGAGTTGGTTCCAAGAATCCAGAGCATTTCCATCCATTTCATTGCACACAGAAGCTTTGAATTGATTCATTGAAGGAGTCTGGAGCATTTGAGAGCTTGATTTGAAGGTTTACTACTTCTGTGCACACGAAATTCTCAGGTTAGTAACTTTCAATCTCCAGCTTGAATTAGGTAGAATTAAGAGGAACTAGGATGTTAGATGCATTGAGGATTGATGTAGGAAGGTTTTCAGATCATTAATTTGAGAGTTAGTGACCAATTAGGGTTGTTACCATTTTCGGGTGAGATTGTGTTCTTGCGAATCTTGAGGTTTTAGAGAGAATTAATGGTATGATTGAGTTCCTTGTGAAATTTGGGACAAGTTTCATCAAGGAATCGTGGCCAATGGTGGATTCTATGGCAAGTTAGGGTTGTGAGATGACGATCGGAGAATGTCACCGGCGGTGACTTTGGGCGCGCAGGTGGCGTGAGTTTCAGAGGTTTGAATTGGGGAAGATGATCCCAGAGCCCTTGGATCATGGTTTGACTTGGACTAAAGACCTAACCCAATGGCCACGCGTGCAGGAAAATTTGTAAAGAGTTCTGAACTAAATGAAACGATGCGTTTCATTAATCAGTTGTGGTTTTGGGCTTAAGTCAGATTGATATCAGCACCCCCTTGTTGGGCCCAACCCTGAATTGAACTGGATTTTATTGCTACCTGCACCACGCGTGTGTTTATTTTCCTTGGATTTTCTATTATTTTTTCATTTTATTCATGGTTATTGATTAATTCATAAAAAATGGAAAAATGATTCAATTAATCCCATTCTTTTTGCATTGGATTCATGATAGGATCTAGTATTTTTTAGATAAAAAATATTATTATTTCATGCATTTTCTGATTTTATGGGAATTTTTACATTTTAATTGATATTAAAATAATCATGTTTGATGCTTGATATTGGTGAATTTGGTTTGATCATGTGATGATGATTTTGGCCTTGATTTTTTGTGAGTAGTTAGCATAGATATGCATGCTCCCCATAGATTTTTCTCACATTTTTGTGATGAATGTAGGTGGTAGTTCTAGGTTGAAATTTTAGGTGCTCCATTTTTTAGGGTTTAGGGTTGATACCTTGTGATTTAGATTTTATTTTTGTAATTAGGTGGATGATTCAACCTCTGATTTTTTAGGGTAGATTCATGATTGAATTAGGTTCCCTTAGGAATTTTTGTAGGAATTCTCAATGAAGTTTGCTATTTTAGTTTGATTTTAGTTTAGATACTAACCTTAGATGATTCTAATGCACTGATTCAACTAGATTGACTTCTTTAGTTCCCTTAGATTAGGGTGTTGCTTTGCTTGTTCTTGGATGATGTTGAAGACAAGTTGAAGATGCATTGGATTGCTTGAAGAAGCTTGGATGTGAAGATCTCTCCTTCTTTTGGTGTAGTATTGATTAGGTGTTAAGATTAGGGTTTTATAGGCAGAGCTTCTAGATAGATTCTCTTCCTTCATAAACATGAAAGATGTTGATCACTTCCATTCTTCCCTATGATGTAAGGTACCCTTGTAAAGGCCTCATCCCTCCTTTGGTAGGATGTGTGGCTCTTCACAAGTTGGTAGAACCTTTGAGGGTCCCTTTCTCTGATGATAGGATGCTCAGTGGTGACCTTTGGTCTTCACTCTGCTACCAACCATCCCAACTTTGCTCTTGATAGATGAGTCTTTCTCCCTTGATAGAGGATGGAGTTCCTTACTTGAAGAAGATTGAAGGATGAAGTTGATACTTCTTTGTGTTTGAAGATTACTCTGAGAAGCTGAAGCTTGTAGATGAAGAGGAACAAGTTGATACTTGTAAAGAGGGAGGAGCTGAGGCTTGGAGAAGAGGGAATAAGTTGATACTTATATTTGATGTGTTAGAAGCTTGGAGAAGCAAGTTGATGCTTGCTATTGAATATGATAGCCTTGAAGGGTAGTTGAAGAATGAGTACTGAACTGCTGTCAGAGGAGCTTTGCTGTGAAGCTGTGGAAGCTGTTGATCTGTTTCCTTTCCTGTCTGTTTGCTTTCTGTGCAACTGTATTGCTGTGTCTTGTTTGATTTGCTTGATGCATTAGAATAAGTTCATGTTTAGATTAACTTGAGATAGGAGCATGATTGCACTAGAGGTTGAGTTGCTCCCTCTGCTTGTATTTTTACTGTATGGCTTTGCTTGCTGGTGGTAGAGCCCAACTCCCTTGCCTATGTGGTTTGTTATTTGCTTGATGGCATGTTATTTCATTTCTTCGGTATGATTACAGTTACTCATATTTTGCTTGGTAGCATGTTATTTCTTCTGTATGATTGCAGTTATTCATATCTGGCTTGAGGTTGAGATGAGCTTGTGGAGGCTGATGCCCCGCACACATTTCCTCCCTCACTTGCATTGCATGCATTTTACAGTCGTTTACTGTTTACTGTTTAAGCTGATGCTTTATCTGTTTCTGTTTATCATTGACATGACCCCTTAGGAATCTCATTTCCTTTGATAAGGAAGTGATGATTAGAACTTTAGGTTGAAACCTATGCATGATAACTTCTAGGAGTTCCCTGTTTCAAACCTCAACCATAGGATGAATCCTTGGCATGACAACATTAGGACTTGATAGTCTCCCTTTAGTTGAACCTGTTCGTTCTCTCTTCTCATCTCAAAACAAATTAAAATACAGTAATAAAGGTTAACTGACGTCGTACGTTACGAGCCTTAAGCTATCTGAGAAAGGATTGTGGGAGAGTTTCTTTTCCACAGTCTGGATGTTTAGTATGGTACCCTTTGGGTGACATGCGACGCATTCACTCTCAGGTCATAGTCTCTAGTGCGATATTGGTTGCAAACATCCATAAAAATAGTTCTTTCGTAAATGACAGAAAACAAACTTCAAACCTTTTTGCCCCGTGGGCCCATAATTCAAAGGAAGCTTTTCTGAAGAAAAGAGTGTCGTTAACTCCCAGTTCTACCGCAAACGGTAACGCCTAAGTCTCCAAGGGTCGAGCTGCGTACATCCAACTGCTGGAACTGTTTGTTAACCCTACTCGATAAAAACAGATGAATCTGAATTCCCGTAATCCGTATTATCCCGAACTACGTAAGCTCTGATCTCTCATGCCTGTTGAGAGTACGTAGGCACAATGCTGATGTATTGGCGAGCCACCTTCCCCGTAACCCGTAGTTAGTTGAACTACGTTGACTCTGATTTCTCATTCTCTGATGAGAATACGTAGGCATAAAGCGCGACGCTTTGCCGAGTCATTTTCTTTTCTTTTCAGACCAGCCTTGATAGGTAGATAGATAAAGCCAACCCGTCATATAAACACAAGCAAGCGTGGATCCCATCGAGTACGATGGACGTGAGGGGTGCTAATACCTTCCCCTTGCGTAACCGACTCCCGAACCCAGACAACGGTTGCGATGACCTTGTCTTATACCTTTTCGTCAGGTTTTTCCGATTGTTTCCTTTCCTGTTCCGAGGGATAAATAATGAAAGGTGGCGACTCTTCTGTTTTACCGGCACCTTATTTTCGCGGAAGCGACAGCTGGCGACTCTACTGGGGACTTGATAGTTTCCTGGGATCCAACGTCCCGTATGCGAGTCAGTTTGGGGATCCAACATCCTTGCGAGAGTCAATCCTAGCGCCTGTATGATTACTTGTTGGGTTATGTTTATTTATCGCATTTTATTTCCCGCACTTTACTTTCAGTATGATATGATTATCTGTGCTGTTGTGGGAGGGGCATTCTGATGAGTGAGAAGCCATACCCAAGCTTGAGTGTACTTAGCATTAGTTGTGGAAATTAGTGGGCGCGTGCTTGCTTTGCAGGCACTAGTGTCTCATGAAATCCATGCTCAGACGAGGTTCTCCCGGTTGACTTCTTTTTCAACCCTTTGGGTTGAGGGGGTTGTTGGTTTGGAGGATTGTCGACTCTGGGGACCGATCATTTGGGATTCAGCCGAGTGAGGCCGCTTCAGGAGATGGTGATGCCACACCTTCTGGGTATCGTATCACCCCTCTTGAATGTCTGTGACACTAATGACCGCATAGGATGCCGAACCTGTGTCAGTTTAGGTCCATACCTGTGAGCAGAGTTGGGTTTGTTGCAGGAAACCTTAACCTTCAGATTACCTGGTTTTCTTGATAGTGAATCAGTTTTGTTGGTATCAGAGGTTCTCATCATCAGATGTATATGTTGTTCTTGACAGAGCAGATTTATGGTCCTGTATCAGAGGATCTCATCAGCAGATGTATGATTGTTCTTGACAGAGCAGATTTATGGTCCGGTATCAGAGGTCCTTATTATCATATGTGTTTTTGTTCTTGACAGAGCAGATTTATGGGCCGATATCTGGGTTTTCTTCTCCTCAGATCTATGGTTGTTCTTGACAGAGCAGTGTTGTGCTTTTGTTGATACAGAACCTTCACCTTCATATCTTCAACAGCACAGTTGCCTTGATCTCCTGCTGCATGATTGCATTTTACATTGCTTTGCATACTCATTTGCATTTCATTAACGTGTGTCTGTGTTGCAGGTACTGTTTCCCCCCGATTCAGGTTTTCTTGCCTTCTATTGTGCTATTATGGGTTCTCTGAGGAAGACCGTGGCTTACAAGCTCCCCACTCCTGATGTTGTTCAGCTGACTGGTTTGATTGCTTTGGCAGATGATTCTGTGAGAGATGAATTCAGAAATTCTTACGGTAAACTGCTCAGTTTGGTTCGTAAACCCCCTGTGTTTGAGTTGAATGGGTTGCACGCTCTGCTGCAGTTCTACGACCCTCCGTTGAGATGCTTTACTTTCCAGGATTTTGTTCTCGCACCCACGCTAGAGGAGTATGTAGATTTGTTAGGTGTGCCTATCAAGAGTCAGATGCCCTTTGTTCATATGGATGCCAAGCCTGACCTGGCTAGTCTAGCTCCCTCGCTTCATCTGGATGCCTCCGAGTTGGTTTTGTCTAGTTGGAACAAGGTTCCCGGTTTCTCCTTGCAGTTCTTAGTGGGAAAAGCTCAACAGTGCGCCAAAGACGGATGTTGGGTCGTGTTCAACGCCATTCTCGCATTGTGCATATATGGCATCATTTTGTTCCCCAATATGCCTGACTTTGTGGACTTCGACGCCTTCCACATCTTTGCTTCAAGGAATCCAGTCCCTACCTTGATAGGAGATGTCTACCATTCCGTCCATTACAAAAATGAGAACAGAAGGGGTAAGAATGTCTTGTGCTGTGTGCCCCTGCTCTATATATGGCTTGATAGTCACCTACCCAAGAAGGGTCCCTTTGCTTCGTCTGCAGCCACAGCTGAGTGGCCTGAGCGTTTGATGAGTCTGTCAGCGGAGGATATTGCCTGGTTTGATAGAGATAGGTTGGGTACTGAGATCATCTTCAGTTGCAGTGGGTTCCCAAACGTGCCTTTGATAGGCAGGAAGAGCTGTATAAACTATAATCCATCTCTGCTGGTCCGACAGTTTGCTTATGCTTTGAGAGCTCCGCCGAAGGATGAAGAGGTGCAGGAATCTCTGTACCTCACTGGTCTTTTAGAAGGGGATATGTTATCAAAGCTTCAGCACGCTTGGAATGGTATCAGTAAGCGGGGAAAACCATTGCTGGGAAAGAGTAATAGCCAGGCTTACGCTCCATATGTGACTTGGATCAGAGCCAGAGCAGATGCTATAGGGATGCCGTTTCCTCCTGCCAAGCCAGAAAGCTCTCCAGTGATTGAAGAGCCTACCACTGTGCCTATTCAGCAGTACAATCAGGTGTTAGCTGAGAGAGACGAGCTGAAGAAGGCAAATGAAGAACTGGAGAAAGAATTGGCGCAACTCAGAAGCGAGAGAAGCGAAGCCGTTCATTCCTTTAAGAGGCAGACAGAGCTGGTGAACCAGTTAGGGACGGATTTGACTAAGCAGATGGCTAAGCGTGAGCGCTTGGGTCGGGACTTCAAAGCTGTCAATGACGTACTGGCCACCAAGAAGCAGCACTTGGATGAAGCGTACCGGAGAATATCCAAGTTTAACCAACATTGGAAGGCCACCCTAGCCAATGGTAAGGAACGGGAGGATAAGCTGAAGCAACAAATCTCCAAGCTGAAAGCCCAGGTGAAGGCTAGTGAGGAGAGGTTTGATGAAGAGACCGCTCGCAGATATGCCACTGAAGGCCTGCTCAACAAGGCTCTTGCTAACCTGAAGGAGCGCAAACTGATGTTTAAATCCAAGAAGCGGAAGTTAGAAGATTGTTTTGGCGAAGGAGCATGGGAAGATTCGGTTGAAGGTCTTTAGTACACCATTATGCAGAGAGAGTTACTCGTCGAAGGGTTACTCACTCGGCCTGATCATCCAGAAACGAAGGGGTTGTTAGAAGAGTTTCACGCCCGTAGCCGTGCTTGACTATTTGTAATCCTTTTGTTTTGATCATTGTTGTATGCTGACCATCACCAGGCTTGTTGGTCGAGGTCATGTTATTGATTCTGCTCAGTGACGTTGTGTACTGCCTTGATGGGCTTTCTTTATATGTATGAGATGTTATTTCCATGATTGGACTCGGACTTCTTATTATCAGCACTGGCATTCAGATACTAGGATCGGGGGATACCTCCCTAACGCACAGACACACATTTGCATTTGCATGAAGCATTTGCATAACGAACACTTTGTCGTTTTTCTTAACCCTTTTGTGTATGCAGGTTGTTTCAGGTTGTTCCAGGATTGATCAGAGACCTATCCACCGCTATCCGACCAGAGCAAATCAAACCAGAATTATGGAGCAAATGCAAACTGACGTTCAGAAACTCCGAGAAAGGATGGACCGCTTCATGGAGCTCATGCAAGTGGTCGCCAACGACCAGGATCAGCTCAGAACCTTGGTTCAGCCTCTGATCTCAAGGGTCGATAGCAATGGGGTACTCCATGGTGGGACTGTGCCAACCCCTCCACCAGTTGAAACTCCTCAGAATGGCGTCCCCGTGACCGGGGGGAATGGCAGTGCCAACGGCAATGTGATAGCTAATATGGGACTCAACGGTAATACGACTGGCGTCGGTAATGGGAATTTTGAAGCTAACATCAATGTTGGACTGGGCAACGACAATGCGGGTGTTGGAAATCTGTTTGGGCCTCAGCCATGGTTAGAAGACCGTCAAGACGATGTGTTCTCTCAGAGAGGTGCTGAAGGGGAGCTGACTGCTGAAGCACGGCTAAGGTTCAAGGCACTCGAGGACAAGATGAGGAATTTCGAGAACTAGAACACCATGGGTGTTGATATGTCCAAGCTGGGACTAATTGCTGATTTCAAGGTGCCTCCCAAGTTCAAGGTACCTGACTTTGAAAAGTACAAGGGCACCACTTGCCCTCGCGTCCACCTAAGATCATACTACCGGAAAATGTCCGCTCACTCTGAGGACGAGAAGTTGCTGATGCACTTCTTTCAGGACAATCTGTCCGGGCCCTCCCTCGAATGGTACATGAGTCTGGAACCTGCCAGTGTGCGCACGTGGAAGGAGCTTGCTGAAGCATTTGTGCACCACTACCAATATAACAGTGACTTGGCTCCGAACCGAGTCCAACTGCAGAATCTGTCACAAAGGAACAATGAAGGGTTCAAGGAATACGCCCAGCGGCGGCGTGAGTTGGCAGCTAGGGTTCAGCCGCCGATGGTTGAACGCGAGCTTGTGGAAATGTTCGTAGCCACCCTCCCAGGGGTTTATTATGAGAAATTGGTCAGCAGTATGTCTGAAAGCTTCTCAGATCTCATTATCACGGGTGAGCACGTCGAAAATGGGATCAAATTGGGGAAAATTCAAGGTGATTTGTTCTCTGCTGGAGGAGGAAAGAAACCGTATGGTGGCAAAAGGCGGGAAGGAGAGACGAGCGTTGTGTCCAACGCTCGGAGGAAGGGTAAAGGCCCTCACCAGCAGGTGGCTAGTATAACTATCCCCGTTGTCCAACAACCCCAACCACAGCAGCAACAGAATCAACAAGGGTACAGAAAGTATCAGAACAGGGCACCTCTGTCGAGCCGTCACCTCGAGACACCGCCCATGTCCTACGCTCAGCTGTTACAGACTCTGCTCCAGTTACAGTTGATCCAGAAGAGAACCCTGGCTCCCTTGACAGGGGCACCTCCGCCAGGTTATGATGCGAATGCAACTTGCGAATTTCACTCAGGGGCACCAGGCCACACGATAGAAAATTGCAAAGCCTTCAAGCACAAGGTGCAGGATATGGTGGACGCTAAGATCATCAATTTCTCAGATAATGTGCCAAACGTCACGAAGAACCCTATGCCGAGTCATAGGGGAGGTGGAGTGAATGCCATCATTGAAGACGAGAATTTGGATTTATTGACTGACGTCAGAGATCTGAAGACACTGCTTAGCTTCGTTAAAGCCAAGATGATGAAAATAGGTTTCTTTCCAGGTTGTGGAGAGCTGTGTATGGGCTGTGCGGCTAGTCCTTATGGATGTGAACAGTTAATAGAGGGGATTCAAAGTCTGATGACCGAAGGAATCCTGCAGTTTAGCCGAAGGGTCGAAAGCGGATCGGGAGAGGTAATGCTGAAGCAAGATGATGAGATTGCCACCATCACCATCCCTCGTCGGACGATAACTATTTCTGCACCCAGACCGCCCACAATTACCATCACCAAAGCTGGGCCGATACCCTTCGAAAGCACCAATGCTGTCCCATGGCATTACGGGGAAGAGGTCTACTGCAACGGACAGAAGTTGGAATTAGAACCATCAGGGTTGTGTGTGGATAACCTAGCGGGAATCAGCGGAATCACTCGCAGCGGAAGAGTATTTGCCCCACCTGAGATCGTGGCGGACAAAACGGACAAAGCTGATGCAACTGATAAAGGAAAGAGTAAAGTCGTTGAAGAAATCCCTCGTGGGGTAGAAAAAGACTTACTTGTTAAAGACGCCGAAGAGTTTATGAGGTTGATTAAAAAGAGTGACTACAAGATCGTGGACCATCTCCATCAAACACCCTCAAAAATTTCCATCCTGAATTTGTTGCTGTGTTCTGAGGCACATCGCAACGCACTGCTGAAGGTGTTGAATGCCACGTATGTACCGCAGGAAATATCGGTCAACCAGTTGGAAGGGGTCGTAGCCCACGTGAATGCTGGAAATGGGTTAGGGTTCACTGACCTGTAGCTGAGGCCGAAGGGAAGAAACCACAACAGCGCCCTGCATATCTCGATAGAGTGTAGGGGAACGATTATGTCTCATGTGTTGGTGGACACAGGGTCATCGCTCAATATTCTTCCGAAGAAAGCATTAATAAAGTTAGATACTCGCGGAGTGATTTGCACACCTAGTGATCTGGTTGTGAAGGCGTTCGATGGAACTAAACGTCATATTTTCGGGGAGGTGACCCTACCAATCCAAGTTGGGCCGGAAACGTTCGACGCCGTCTTCTATATCATGGACATCATGCCTGCCTACAACTGTCTCTTAGGCCGGCCATGGATCCATTCCGCTGGCGCCGTGACTTCCACGTTGCACCAGAAGCTCAAGTATGCTGTCGGAGGTAGCGTCGTGACTGTATGTGGCGAGGAAGATATAATGGTGAGCCATTTGTCGTCCTTCAAGTATGTAGAGATGGATGGGGAAATCCACGAAACCCTATGTCAGGCGTTCGAAGCCGTTAAAGTCAAGAACGTGGCTCCTGTAATCACTGAGAAACCAGAGATGATTCTCTCCTCCTTCAAGGAAGCCCGAGCCGTTGTTCAAGCCAGATCTACCCCAGGCTGGGGGCGAATTCTGGAGATACCTAACAAGCAAGACAAGTTCGGGTTGGGATATTCTCCTGCGGCTGAAGCCTCCTCTTCTAGCAGTACGTTGCGAGGTAAAGGGTCGATCCAGTTTACCAGTGGCGGGGTGATATTCGAAAGTGTCAACGCAGTGTCTGAAGACGGCGAAGACAGCGACTGCGATCTGGACTCTTGGATCCAGCCAAGCAAGCCAGGCGAGAGCCTCAACAACTGGTCCGTCAGGGATATCATCCAAGTGGCAGGCAAAGAGTAATGATTTACTTTTTCCAATCATTGTACAACCCTATGTCCTACCCAGGGAATAGTGGTTTTATTGCTAGGGCCTTGTTTGATTATGTACATGCATTTTATCAATAAATCAAAAGGCGTTTTTCTTCGTATTCAAATATTGTGATCTCTGTTATTCCTGTTTTATATTTGTTTTGAAAAACAGCAAAATGGCAATGGGGTTTGTGCTAACCTGCATATCCTTGTTTTAAGCTTAACCCTTGTTATTGCAGGATCCACATAGCAGATGACATCGACTCTGGACCTTCTACGACTCACTTCGACTTCGATTGCCCGATCTATCAAGCCGAAGAAGAGATTGATGAAGACGAAGACCTTCCCGAAGAGTTGGCCCGCTTGTTGAAACAAGAAGAGAAAGTTATTCCGCCTCACGAAGAAGAGATCGAGATTGTGAATCTAGGTTCTGAAGAACTTGTCAGGATCATCAGGATAGGGGCTGCATTGCAGAGTGATGTCAAGCAGAGATTGGTCGAGATGCTGAGAGAGTATAGTGACGTCTTTGCTTGGTCATACGAAGATATGCCCGGACTTGATACTGACATCGTGGTCCATCACTTGCCGCTGCGAGAAGATTGTCCTCCCGTTAAGCAGAAGCTTAGAAGGACGCGACCAGATATGGCCGTTAAGATCAAAGAAGAAGTGCAAAAGCAGCTTGATGCTGGCTTCTTAGCAGTCACTACTTACCCTCCGTGGGTCACCAACATAGTGCCTGTATCGAAGAAGGACGGTAAGGTACGAATGTGCGTCGATTATCGGGATTTGAATAGGGCGAGCCCTAAAGATGATTTCCCGCTCCCTCACATTGATGTGTTGGTCGACAATACAACTCAGTTCTCCGTATTTTCGTTTATGGACGGCTTCTCCGGCTACAATCAGATCAAGATGGCGCCGGAGGACATGGAGAAAACTACGTTTATTACACCTTGGGGAACATTTTGCTATAAGGTAATGCCTTTTGGTCTGAAGAACGCAGGGGCCACTTACCAACGAGCAATGGTAACTTTGTTTCATGATATGATTCATCATGAGATTGAAGTCTATGTTGATGACATGATTGCGAAGTCCCAAACGGAGGAGGGGCATCTGGTCAATTTGCTGAAGCTTTTTGAGAGGCTTAGGAAGTTCAGGTTGAGGATGAATCCTAACAAGTGTACTTTTGGAGTACGGTTGGGAAAACTACTGGGGTTTATCGTGAGTGAAAGAGGCATCGAGGTTGATCCTGCGAAGATAAAAGCGATACAAGAAATGCCAGCGCCAAAAACAGAAAAAGAAGTTCGTGGCTTCTTGGGCAGAATAAACTACATTGCGAGGTTTATCTCTCAGCTCACGGCCACGTGTGAACCGATGTTCAAACTGTTAAAGAAAGATCAGGCGATTATCTGGAACGAAGATTGCCAGAAGGCATTTGATAAGATAAAACAGTATCTGCAGGAACCTCTGATCTTGATACCCCCAGTGGTCGGAAGACCCTTAATCATGTACTTGACAGTTCTTGAGAATAGTATGGGGTGTGTTCTCGGTCAGCACGACGAGATGGGAAGAAAGGAGCATGCCATCTATTATTTGAGTAAAAAGTTCACAGATTGTGAATCTCGTTACTCGATGCTGGAGAAAACGTGTTGTGCACTAGCCTGGGCTGCCAAACGTTTACGACAGTACATGCTCAACCACACAACCATGCTAATTTCGAAGATGGATCCGATCAAGTACGTCTTCGAGAAGCAAGCGCTTTCGGGCAGGATTGCCAGATGGCAAATGGTGTTGACGGAATATGACATTCAGTACGTTTCCCAGAAGGCCATCAAGGGAAGCGTATTGTCTGAGTACCTTGCCGAACAGCCGATCGAAGATTATCAGCCGATGAAATTTGAATTCCCTGATGAGGATATCATGTTTCTTAAAGCGAAAGATTGCGATGAACCGTTGCCCGACAAGGGTCCAGATAGGAAATCCCAGTGGAAATTGATATTCGACGGGGCGGTTAATTCTTATGGAAGTGGTATTGGGGCAATCATCACAACTCCCCATGGATCCCACATCCCGTTCACTGGGAAACTGACGTTTCCGGTCACCAATAACGAAGCGGAGTATGAAGCATGCATCATGGGTCTAGAAGAGGCAATTGATTTGAGAATCAAGAACCTAGATATATATGGTGACTCAGCGCTTGTGATTAACCAGATTAAAGGGGAGTGGGAGACTCGTCAATCGAATTTGGTGTCGTACATGAACTATGCCAGAAGGCTACTTCCGTTCTTTGATCGAGTGGAACTTCATCATGTGCCCAGAGCAGAAAATCAGATGGCTGATGCCTTAGCCACGTTGGCTTCGATGTATAAAGTCAATTTTTGGAACGAAGCTCCAAGAATTGTCCTTTCTCGTCTTGATAGACCTGCATTCGTCTTTGCAATCGAGGAAGCCTCCGATGGCAAGCCATGGTTCCATGATATCCAGACCTTCCTTATGACTAAGGAGTATCCTGCGGGAGCGTCAACCCAGGATAAGAAGACTCTAAGGAGGCTGTCTGGAAATTTTTATCTCAATCCTGATGGAGTTTTGTATAAAAGAAACCACGATCTCGTGCTACTCAGATGTGTAGATGAGAAAGAGGCGAGTATGCTCATGGAAGAAGTCCATGAAGGCACATTTGGTACGCACGCCGGCGGGCACGCTATGACAAGAGATCCTGAGAGCAGGATACTACTGGCTGACGATGGAGTCGGATTGCTTCAAATTCGCGAAGAGAAGTCATAAATGCCAGATTTATGCTGATAAGATTCATGTACCGCCGTGCCCGTTAAATGTCATGTCCTCCCCGTGGCCGTTCTCCATGTGAGGCATCGACATGATAGGCAAGATCGAGCCCACTGCATCTAACGGTCATCGCTTCATTCTAGTAGCTATCGACTACTTCACCAAGTGGGTGGAGGCAGCCTCATACACTAATGTGACCAAGCAGGTGGTGGCTAAATTCATAAAGAGGGACATCATCTGTCGTTACGGAATTCCCGAGCGGATCATTACTGATAATGGTTCGAATCTGAATAACAAGATGATGAAGGAGCTGTGCCAGAGTTTCAAGATTGAACACCACAACTCATCTCCTTACCGGCCGAAGATGAATGGCGCCGTTGAAGCGGCCAATAAGAACATAAAGAAGATTGTACAGAAGATGGTTGTGACCTATAAAGACTGGCACGAGATGTTGCCATTTGCACTGCACGGTTATCGTACAACGGTACGTACGTCAACCGGGGCAACTCCTTTCTCCTTGGTGTACGGTATGGAGGTTGTCCTACCGTTAGAAGTGGAGATCCCTTCTTTGCGAGTTTTGGTTGACGTGAAGCTCGATGAGGCATAATGGATTAAGAACCGACTAAACCAACTCAGCCTGATGGACGAGAAGAGGTTAGCATCGATTGCATATGGTCGTCTGTACCAAAGCCGAATGAAGAAAGCTTATGATAAGAAGGTGCGTCCTAGAAGCTTTCAGACGGGTGATCTCGTTCTGAAGAAGATTCTTCCACCACACTCTGATCACCGAGGCAAGTGGACTCCCAATTACGAAGGTCCGTACGTCGTCAGCAAGGTCTTCTCGGGAGGAGCCTTGTTGTTATCCACGATGGATGGTGAAGATTTTGCATCCCCGGTGAACGCGGATGCAGTTAAAAAATACTTTACTTAAAGAATGACCCGCTGGAAAGAAAAAGAGTATCCAGGAAAAAAAGGGCATCCCGGCGAACCATAAAAAAGGAAAAGGGTCCGGGAAAAAATTAGGGATATAAAAGAAAAGAATGTACACCCGCAAAGTCGAAAACCCGGAAGGGCGACTTTGGCAAAAAAGGGTATCCCGGTGAATTGAAAACCTGGAAGGGCGATTCAGGCAAAAGTTAGGGATTGGAAAAAGCAAATGACTGCGTTCCGCGTGTGGACTCTCATTGTTTAGTGGTTTGGAAGACCTGAGGGCCGTTTATCTGAATCAATCTCTTCTGAAGCTGAAGCGTCGGAGAAGTATCGAAGTCGAGTGGGTCATAGAGGGATCAACTCATGGTGTTCGTCTACGCCTCATTGCCGACATTTGTGTATATACTGATGTATATTTATGTTTTATTTGCGCGACTTCCTCATTCCAGGAGCTTGCATCTGTTGTAAAACATTTTTGCCCCTTCAGGGGTTCGTTATCAATAAAATGTATACTATTCAGCAATTATATTTGTCTGTTTAGCATCTATCTGTTTTGTTTGCGAAAAAAACGCCGATGTTTTTGATAAAATACACATACATAAACTTACTAGCCTAGGCCATTGATTGTTGAAACAATGAATTACTTGAACATTGTCACAAGATGATAACCTTGATAGGTCCCTTTGAGAAGGGAATCTTGTCTGTTTGTTTGTGTTGTTGCAGTTGTAGCATACTCCAGGCATTACGCCGTATGCGCCCCAAGCCGGATGATTCTTTCTTCTCCCGCAAGTTCAGTAGCATCTCCCCGTGGAGTTTGGACATGAGATCGTAAGCATTGATATGTCTCCCCAGGCAGAGAAGATTCAGATGTACCCTGAAGGATCATCGTCTCCCCAGCTGAGTCATATGCTGAAGCATGCAGCACTCGATAATACAGACTGAAGTCTCCAGCGGAATTGAAATTCCCCACAGAGTTGTATTTTCCCCGGCAAGTAGGATTTATTCCAGCGTCTGGTTACCCTCCCCACCCGAGTTTGCAGATCCCTAAGAGAGCTGAGTCCTTGGAAACCGTTCAGGCCATGATTGGTTTTCCCTAGTAGAGTATTGAATAGCTGATGCTGTATTTCCCCATCGGAGTCGTTATCTCCAGGAAAGTTTTGCTGCGAATACCGTGCAGTTTATTTCTGCGATTGACATCGTTTTCCTCAGCAGTTGTGGTTTGAATACCCAGATGAGTAGGTTCAGGTTCTCGTAGAGCTTTATTCCCCTGCAGCAGTCAACTGAAGTTCATTTCCCCAGGCGAAGTCCCATTGAGATTGGTGTAGCTTTGTCTCCTCGGCGGGATGATTCCTTCCTCCACCACAGTGGTCCTTTCTCCTTGACAGGAGGATTCTCCCTTCAGCATTTATTTTGCTGATGGGGTCATAGCATTTTGCATGATTGCATAACATTTACCCTAAACGCGTAGCATCTCCACTGTGTGGAGCATTGCGCCATTGTCAAACATATGCATATGAAACATGAGTGTTGCACCCCAAAATTTGACCAACCGGTTCCCATATCTGGTTTATGTTTCAACTCATTTGGCATTCGCATTCGCATACGACATGCATTGCAATTTTCTCAGTCAGATTGATTTTATCGGGATTGCAGCCCCTGGCGTTTCAGGCAGTTCAGGCCGGGTTGAATAAGTGTATTTTGAGATTTGGTGCTCGTTCCCTGTGTTTTCAGGCCATCTCGGTGCCCGGGTTTCGCTATGGTTGCGCAATCGTTCTCTAATTGATTTAATCGGCTTCCTGGCTTTTTTTTAAAGATTTTTCTTTTATTTTCTAGATTTTTAATGCATTTAATAGATTTTAATAGGGTTATTTGCTTTTTTTTTAGATAGTAAATAGGTGAGTAGTTTGTTTTATAGAATTTAATAGATTCTCATAAATATTTTTTTAGATTTTTAAATAGATTTTCCTTTTTTTTTTGTTTTTTAAATAGCTTTAATAGATTTTTAATATTTTTTATATTAGTTTTTATCCTTAAATAGAATAGATTTTTTTTAAATAGATATTAATGTTTTTTAGGTTTTATTAGATTTTAATTGATTTTTCAGATTTAATTGGAATTTTTAAATAGATATAGATATTAAATAATATTTTTCTGTTTTTAATAGGTTAATTAGGGTTTTGTGTTTTATTTTTGTTTAGGTTTTTAATTAAGGTTAATTGTGTGTGGTTAATTAGATTTAAGTAGATCTGATTAGGATTAATTAGGGTTTTGTTATTATTGTTTTCGTTTAGTTTAATTAGGGTGTCATTAGTATTTAATTCAGTTTTATTAATCAGTCATTAGTTTAATGGGCCATTTGTCCAAGTCTGAAGCCCAATTCCCAGGTCCATTTCGCGCCAGGTGTCATTTAAATAGGGAGTCACACGTGCAATTCAGAGCTAGCCACCTCATTCAACACCTCACAGAATTTTGACAACACACACTCCACTATCTCCTCTCTGATCACACGTGTCCGTTCCTAATCCTTCCTCAGCGTCACTTGGCCGTTTCTGACGCCACCATAGCCACACCCATTGCATGCTGGCGACATCTGTTTCCCACTAACTACTCCCTGCCGGAGTACATGCAAACGGCCGCCGGACCACTTCCCTCCGCCGCAACCGTCGCCGGAGACCGGTATCTTCACCGGAACTTGTAATTTCCCAGATTTTCTTATCATCTGAACATCAACCTTCTCCATCGTCGCTCATCCATCTTCGCCGGAAAACCTCTAGCTTCACCAAAATCTTCATATCTTCATCAGTGTTCAAGAACTCTTTTCCAGAATTACAAGATTTTCATCATTCTTCAGCTCCAGATTTCAACAGTTCGCAGAATCTTCAGGCGTGTTCTTCATCCGTTCAAGACCTTTCTTCAAATTCTTCAAGAATTCCGTCGTAGACGTCCTCGCGTGTTCTTCAATGATCTCTTTCCAGATTGCGTCAAAATTTCAAAGATCTTCATCCAAGAACACCGTCGCACGTTCTTCATTGAGCTTTATTCCAGATTTTCGTCAGGATCTTCATAGATCTTCTTTGAGCTTCAACAACGACCTTATTCATCTGTAGATCCTCTCAGCATCATCATCCAGGTTTCTTTTCCTTCTCACCTAATTCATTGCATGTTCGTAGTAGGCTGGTTAGCTGTAGATTTAGGTTTTGAGGATAGTTAGGTTGAAACGGATTAAGGTAAAACCTTGTGTCTCGGTTTGAATATCAGCGTTTTGTGAGGCGAGTAGGTTAGGGACTATCGTTTTTGAACTGAGTTTTGAGGGACTAATCGTTGATAATGGCGGATTGTTGAAGAATGTTGCTGACGTTTGATTTGAGAGTGAAGTTTGTTGTTCGATTTAGGGGATATTGTTTGTTTCAGAATTTTGATTCAGAGAGAGGTTGAGAGATCGAGGAAACAGCGCATAGGGGTGGAGGTTGGGAGATGATGAACAATAGTGAGGGAGAGTTAGAGGAGTTTAGGTTTTGCTTGCTGAAGCTGGGTTGAAGTTGAACTCGGGCTTAGGCCCATTAGGGGGTTGCTGATCCATCCCCATGTTTTCCCAGGCGCACCCCCTCTCCTACTTGCGTTTTGTTTTGGGCCCTAGCCCATACTTGCTATTCGCACCCCCCAGTTTGGGGCCCAGTCTGAATAACAAAGCGAATCTTTGCTATTCGCCACCCCCCGTTTGTATTTTCTTTGTTTTTTTTCTTTAGTGTTTTTCTGAAGCAGTCTGGGCCCAGCGCAGTATGATATTTGCACCCCCCTCCTGGGCCCAATGCATTTCTGAACTGCAGAAATTACTTTTTGCCACGCCTGTTTTTTTCAATTTTGTTTGATTTTCATTTTATTTCATGTTTGCATATAGTTTACTTAAAAAATCATATTAAATTCAAAAATAAGTTTTTTTACATGGGAGTTTTGGCTCCATTTTCATTAATGTCTCAAAAAAATTATAGAAAAATAAAATTAGCATTTTAGTCATTTTTCTATTTTTGGTGAATTTCTACATTTAGTTGCTTTTATTGCATTTTAGTTTGTATATCCATTTTGTTGAATTTTGTTTAGCCATTTCCTTTCATATTTTGATGTGATTCTTTTTGCTATGTTTAGAGGATAGTATTAGGTTCCCTTAGAGATTTATCTCACATTTTTGTGATTTAATCTTGATTAGTTTTGAATAAGGAACATTATGGTGACTAGAATTAGGGTTAAACTTGACATAGGTGCATCATAACACTTAGATTTTTGGGTTTTTAGCTTGAATTAGGAGCTGGGAAATATAGGGTATGTAGGGTAGATATATAAATCCCCTTAGAATTAATTTTAGGATTTTTAATAATATACTACTAGTTTACTTGATTTTTGTAAATAGTGTGTTTGTTTGGTGTGGCCATTGTGGGCTTTTGTATTGTTTGCTTGGGGTTGGGCTTTGCTATGGGGTATGGGGCTTGGATTGGGCTTGTGGAGCATGAAGGAGCATAAGAGAAGATTGAAGATGGAGATCAAAGTTGGATACATGAATATTCTTGTGCTTGAAGATGTTTTTGAAGACATAGGAAATAGGAATAAGCAGAACCTTAGAATAAACCAAATTTCTTTCATAAACATGGAAAGCTTCGTGTGCTTCCATTCCTCCCCATGACTAAAAGTCCTTCTAAGATATTCACATCCCTCCTTTGAAGGGATAAGTGGCTTATCTTAGAAGTAGAACTTTGAGGGAACCAGTCTCTCATGATGATAAACACTTATAGGCTTCCTTTGGTTGTCAATAAGCTGTTTTATCATTCCAACTTATTCTGTTAAGTGATTCTCTTCTGGAGTGCTTGCCTTGAAGATGGAGCTTACCTAAAGCTTGGAGGCCATTGAAGTTTGATCTTGGGGTTCACTTGAAGAGGTTGCTGTTTTTGCTGTTTATCAGCTGTCAGAGTTGGATGTTTTTCAGAGCTGCTGCTGTAGGAGCTGGTGTGCTGTCAGAGTTGGTTTTGGGGTTTTATTTTCTTTGCTGTATTGTTTGTTAATTTTTCCCATAGGTTTGAAGTGAAGCTGTTTCACTTTGCCTATTGTTTTCTCAAGTTCGAGGTTGAGTGGGACTCCCTTGCCTCGCTTGTATTGCTGTATCTCATGCATTTTACTGCTTTACTGTATATTTGTTGTTTCTTTTCCGTTTATCCCCTAGGATCTCTGTTTCTCTCTGTGCAAGAGAGAAATATGACAGACATTAGGTGTTAATCCATGCATGACAACATTAGGATAGTTTTGATTCCCATTTTAACCATAGGTTTTTAGAGTTCGTTCTCTTCTCATCTCAAAACAATCAAAAATACAATAAGAGGTCAAACATCAGTAAAAGACAGTTCTTGCGTAAAAGACTGAAAACCAATCAAAGTGTCATTTTTGTCCGCTTGGACCCGTAATCAGGAGAAAACCTTTTTCAGAAGGATAAAAGATAAACAGACAAATCTATGTCTTCTGTGCCCGAACTACGTTTGCTCTGATCTTTCATGTTGTATGAAAGTACGTAGGCATAGGATGCGATATCCTAGCGAGCAACCTTCCCCTCCTTTCCCGTAGGTAGGCGAACTACGTTGACTCTGATTTCTCGTTCCAGACGGGAATACATAGGCATAAAGTGCGATACTTTGCCGAGTCACCTTATTTTCTTTTAACCCTTGACCTGTAGAATAGATAGAATAACAATCCGTACTAGAAAACAAGCGTGGATCCCGTCGAGTACGACGGACGTGAGGGGTGCTAATACCTTCCCCTTGCGTAATCGACTCCCGAATCCAGGATTTGGTTGCGATGACCATTCCTTTCCCGTCTTTGCGTTAAGTTTACTCTGAGCGTTTCCTTTCCCTCCTTTGGGATAAATAACACACGGTGGCGACTCTTCTGTCATAGTCGGCGCCGATTTTCGCAGTAGCGACAATGAGCTAGGTTGTTACCGTTCTTGTTTTGCAGGTGTTCCCAGACATGGTGTTTGCTCAGGATGATTCCTGAAGTCTCGGAAGAGTTAAGTTGCTCAAGATGATTCTTGAATTCCCCCAGCAAAGTCGTTTTCCCAAGATGATTCTTGAATTCCTCAGCGAAGTTGATTGTTTAAGATGATTCTTAAAATCCCCAGTGAGGTCGCCAAAGTTGGTTGCTCAGGTTGATGCTTAAAGGCCCCGACATAATGCTTACTCAGGATGATTCCTGAAATCTTCAACAGAATTATAGGTTCAGGACGATTCTTGAAGTCTCTGACGGAGTTATTTGTCCAAGAGGATTCTTGAAGTCCTCGGCAGAGTTGATTCACCTAGAATGATTTCTGGATCCCTGAAGCAGAGTTACTTGATAGTTCTCTAGAATCCCCAGCGGAGATGTGTCATCCCCAGCAGGTTTGAACAGAAAGGTTGGAAATTTCCTTGAAGACTTGATGATCGAAGTCCGGCAGTAGTGTTGAATCGCCTGGCTTACTGATGAGGTCTAGCTGTGATGTCGAAGCAGTCCTCTCAGCTGATGCGGAGTGCCTGATGGCAGAAGTTTGGATATCCCCAATTGGTTCATGATTGACTGAGAATTCTTTCCCGACTTAGTGATGAAGTTCGGCTGACGCCCAAAGATTTCTTTGAATGCTCAATGGCATGATTAACTTGATTGTTGACCTGATGAGTCCCGAGTAATCTTGATGCCCGACGGCACGATCGACCATGTATCATCGGTTACCGTGTGACCAATTCCCCAGCTAGTTGTCGTGCAGCTAATATTTCAGTTTTCGAAGATTTGTTCCCATCAGAGTACCATGTACTCGTGCAGTTGGCAAATTTCCGGGTTTGTTGGTATTCAACCGTCTCGCACCTTGATTGTTTGAGAGCCGTTCGCTTCTCACCCAGTCAGGTCCAAGCCGTTTGAATAGGGGCAGCTGTTGCACCCCAAAATTTGCTCAACTTTTCTTTACCTAGCTTGTGTTTCATTTCATTCACATTAGCATTATCATTTGCATTTCATTGACATGTATGCAGGAGATCAAGAGGTATGATTACCAATCAAGGGCTACACAAGACTTTGCAGCTAGCTAAGAAGGTTATTCAAGTGTTCAAGGGTTGACATCCTTGTCAGAGAAGTTAAAAGATCCTCAGAGAGAGTGATTGAAGCCAAGAGGGTGTGTCTCCTAACTTGAGAGTTGTGGGAAGTCATCAGATGATTCTGAGGCCATGGAGATGGACTTGAGGTCTTGAGAGAGCTCATAAGAAGTGTTGAAGATCACTTTGAAGCCTATATAGGTCATTGTGCAAGTTTAAGAAGACTCAGCCATGAGTGGTGCAGTTAGGGTTTGACTGGGTCAACCCTAAGTCAACTGATGATTTGAAGAAGGTTGAGACCTAATTCAAGAGCCATGTGATCATGGATTGATACATTGAGATGTTATAAGGATGATTCCAAGGTTAACTCATCATGATTGAAGAGTTTAAGAAGTTTCAAGCTAGGGTTTCTAAGGCTTGACAGTGTAAAATCCCCTAGTTTAACCACTATCTTCAAGGCTGTTTAGCTCAAGATGTGATTGTCATCTCATATTTCCCCTAACTTGAATGTTGTAGAGCATGATCTTAGCTTTAATTTGAGTGCTAGAAGTACTTGATAGGATTTGTAGAACTCAAGTTATGACTTTGACAAGTTACAGGTCATCTGAGGTATGTGAATTTGGAGCTGGAAAGTTGTCCAACTTGCATGAAACTCTTTCCCTAGAAGGATGCTTCCTATGAACTTTTGGTAAACATGAATATTGTTCCTTATCCTCCTAGCTTTCTATATAGTACTAGAAGTCCTTGATAGGATTTGTAGAACTCAAGTTATGGCTTTGACAAGTCAAGGGTATTTTGGTCATTTGGAGATTATAGGTCATTTCAACCATAAGGCCATAACTCCTATTTCCAAGCTTCAAATGGGGAAATGTTCAACATCAAACTTGTTCAAAATCATGTTTTAAGGCTAGTCAAGAGGTCATGAGAGGTTGGAATTTCTTGTAGCTAAAAGTTGCAAAAATGACCTAAAATAAGGATGATTTTCAAATGAACCAAAGATGGAAATTGGTATTTTTGATCTACATGTCCAAACCAAGGCATGTAATATTTCATTTTGATTCTAAAACACATTTTAAGAACATTGGTTTTGCCACAATTTTGAATTGAAGTTCAATTTGTGGACTTGCTTTGAAAAGTAGTTACTTACATCTTAAGTAACATTTGCCAAACCAAAATTCAAGGCATGACCAAGGCTTCTTTCAATCCAAACACATCCAAAATACCATTAGGAGAGAAATTGGAAGAGAATGAGGGTGAATACAAGCTGCTAGCAGAACTGATGTGTGCATACCATGAGATTGAAATTTCCATGAAGTGAGATATTGAATTTCTCATTAGAAGGATCTAGAGCTTTCTAGATCATCCATACATGGTCTATATATGATGCTGAGGTGATACAAGGCCAGGGTTGGTGATAATTGAAGGAGAGAATAGAGATTGAGATTGGAAAATTCTTGTGTGCAACTGAATTCGGTTACACCATTTTCTTCACTTTCCATCCATTTTCTTGATTGCAATCTCTTCCATGGATGCTAAGGAATGATTCCAGATCATAATCAAGGCAAATTCGTGGCTGAATGGTGTTCTTGATCTCAGATTTCTCCATCTGCAACTCAGAGTTGGTTCCAAGAATCCAGAGTATTTCCATCCATTTCATTGCATACAGAAGCTTTGAATTGATTCATTGAAGGAGTCTGGAGCATTTGAGAGCTTGATTTGAAGGTTTACTACTTCTGTGCACACGAAATTATCAGGTTAGTAACTTTCAATCTCCAGCTTGAATTAGGTAGAATTAAGAGGAACTAGGATGTTAGATGCATTGAGGATTGATGTAGGAAGGTTTTCAGATCATTAATTTGAGAGTTAGTGACCAATTAGGGTTGTTACCATTTTCGGGTGAGATTGTGTTCTTGCGAATCTTGAGGTTTTAGAGAGAATTAATGGTATGATTGAGTTCCTTGTGAAATTTGGGACAAGTTTCATTAAGGAATCGTGGCCAATGGTGGATTCTATGGCAAGTTAGGGTTGTGAGATGACGACCGGAGAATGTCACCGGCGGTGACTTTGGGCGCGCAGGTGGCCTGAGTTTCAGAGGTTTGAATTGGGGAAGATGATCCCAGAGCCCTTGGATCATGGTTTGACTTGGACTAAAGACCTCATCCAATGGCCACGCGTGCAGGAAAATTTGTGAAGAGTTCTGAACTAAATGAAACGATGCGTTTCATTAATCAGTTGTGGTTTTAGGCTTAAGTCAGATTGATATCAGCACCCCCTTATTGGGCCCAACCCTGAATTGAACTGGATTTTATTGCTACCTGCACCACGCGTGTGTTTATTTTCCTTGGATTTTCTATTATTTTTTCATTTTATTCATGGTTATTGATTAATTCATAAAAAATGGAAAAATGATTCAATTAATCCCATTCTTTTTGCATTGGATTCATGATAGGATCTAGTATTTTTTAGATAAATAATATTATTATTTCATGCATTTTCTGATTTTATGGGAATTTTTACATTTTAATTGATATTAAAATAATCATGTTTGATGCTTGATATTGGTGAATTTGGTTTGATCATGTGATGATGATTTTGGCCTTGATTTTTTGTGAGTAGTTAGCATAGATATGCATGCTCCCCATAGATTTTTCTCACATTTTTGTGATGAATGTAGGTGGTAGTTCTAGGTTGAAACTTTAGGTGCTCCATTTTTTAGGGTTTAGGGTTGATACCTTGTGATTTAGATTTTATTTTTGTAATTAGGTGGATGATTCAACCTCTGATTTTTGTAGGGTAGATTCATGATTGAATTAGGTTCCCTTAGGAATTTTTGTAGGAATTCTCAATGAAGTTTGCTATTTTAGTTTGATTTTAGTTTAGATACTAACCTTAGATGATTCTAATGCACTGATTCAACTAGATTGACTTCTTTAGTTCCCTTAGATTAGGGTGTTGCTTTGCTTGTTCTTGGATGATGTTGAAGACAAGTTGAAGATGCATTGGATTGCTTGACGAAGCTTGGATATGAAGATCTCTCATTCTTTTGGTGTAGTATTGATTAGGTGTTAAGATTAGGGTTTTATAGGCAGAGCTTCTAGATAGATTCTCTTCCTTCATAAACATGGAAGATGTTGATCACTTCCATTCTTCCCTATGATTTAAGGTCCCCTTGTAAAGGCCTCATCCCTCCTTTGGTAGGATGTGTGGCTCTTCACAAGTTGGTAGAACCTTTGAGGGTCCCTTTCTCTGATGATAGGATGCTCAGTGGTGACCTTTGGTCTTCACTCTGCTACCAACCATCCCAAATTTGCTCTTGATAGATGAGTCTTTCTCCCTTGCTAGAGGATGGAGTTCCTTACTTGAAGAAGATTGAAGGATGAAGTTGATACTTCTTTGTGTTTAAAGATTACTCTGAGAAGCTGAAGCTTGTAGATGAAGAGGAACAAGTTGATACTTGTAAAGAGGGAGGAGCTGAGGCTTGGAGAAGAGGGAATAAGTTGATACTTATATTTGATGTGTTAGAAGCTTGGAGAAGCAAGTTGATGCTTGCTATTGAAGATGATAGCCTTGAAGGGCAGTTGAAGAATGAGTACTGAACTGCTGTCAGAGGAGCTTTGCTGTGAAGCTGTGGAAGCTGTTGATCTGTTTCCTTTCCTGTCTGTTTGCTTTCTGTGCAACTGTATTGCTGTGACTTGTTTGGTTTTCTTGATGCATTAGAATAAGTTCATGTTTAGATTAACTTGAGCTAGGAGCATGATTGCACTAGAGGTTGAGTTGCTCCCTCTGCATGTATTTTTATTGTATGGCTTTGCTTGCTGGTATTTGGTAGAGCCCAGCTTCCTTGCCTATGTGGTTTGTTATTTGCTTGATGGCATGTTATTTCATTTCTTCGGTATGATTACAGTTACTCATATTTTGCTTGGTAGCATGTTATTTCTTCTGTATGATTGCAGTTATTCATATCTGGCTTGAGGTTGAGATGAGCTTGTGGAGGCTGATGCCCCGCACACATTTCCTCCCTCACTTGCATTGCATGCATTTTACAGTCGTTTACTGTTTACTGTTTAAGCTGATGCTTTATCTGTTTCTGTTTATCATTGACATGACCCCTTAGGAATCTCATTTCCTTTGATAAGGAAGTGATTATTAGAACTTTAGGTTGAAACCTATGCATGATAACTTCTAGGAGTTCCCTGTTTCAAACCTCAACCATAGGATGGATCCTTGGCATGACAACATTAGGACTTGATAGTCTCCCTTTAGTTGAACCTGTTCATTCTCTCTTCTCATCTCAAAACAAATTAAAATACAGTAATAAAGGTTAACTGACGTCGTACGTTACGAGCCTTAAGCTATCTGAGAAAGGATTGTGGGAGAGTTTCTTTTCCACAGTCTGGATGTTTAGTATGGTACCCTTTGGGTGACATGCGACGCATTCACTCTCAGGTCATAGTCTCTAGTGCGATATTGGTTGCAAACATCCATAAAAACAGTTCTTTCGTAAAAGACAGAAAACAAACTTCAAACCTTTTTGCCCCGTGGGCCCATAATTCAAAGGAAGCTTTTCTGAAGAAAAGAGTGTCGTTAACTCCCAGTTCTACCGCAAACGGTAACGCCTAAGTCTCCAAGGGTCGAGCTGCGTACATCCAACTGCTGGAACTGTTTGTTAACCCTACTCGATAAAAACAGATGAATCTGAATTCCCGTAATCCGTATTATCCTGAACTATGTAAGCTCTGATCTCTCATGCCTGTTGAGAGTACGTAGGCACAATGCTGATGTATTGGCGAGCCACCTTCCCCGTAACCCGTAGTTAGTCAAACTACGTTGACTCTGATTTCTCATTCTCTGATGAGAATACGTAGGCATAAAGCGCGACGCTTTTTCGAGTCATTTTCTTTTCTTTTTAGACCAACCTTGATAGGTAGATAGATAAAGCCAACTCGTCATATAAACACAAACAAGCGTGGATCCCATCGAGTACGATGGACGTGAGGGGTGCTAATACCTTCCCCTTGCGTAACCGACTTCAGAACCCAGACAACGGTTGCGATGACCTTGTCTTATACCTTTTCGTCATGTTTTTCTGATCGTTTCCTTTCCCGTTCCGAGGGATAAATAACGAAAGGTGGCGACTCTTCTGTTTTGCCGGCACCTTATTTTCGCGGAAGCGACAGCTGGCGACTCTGCTGGGGACTTGATAGTTTCTTGGGATCCAACGTCCCGTATGCGAGTCAGTTTGGGGATCCAACATCCCTGCGAGAGTCAATCCTAGCGCTTGTATGATTACTTGTTGGGTTGTGTTTATTTATCGCATTTTATTTCCCGCACTTTACTTTCAGTATGATATGATCATCTGTGCTGTTGTGGGAGGGGCATTCTGATGAGTGAGAAGCCAGACCCAGGCTTGAGTGTACTTAGCATTAGTTGTGGAAATTAGTGGGCGCGTGCTTGCTTTGCAGGCACTAGTGTCTCATGAAATCCACGCTCAGACGAGGTTCTCCCGGTTGACTTCTTTTTCAACCCTTTGGGTTGAGGGGGTTGTTGGTTTGGAGGATTGTCGACTCTGGGGACCGATCATTTGGGATTCAGCCGAGTGAGGCCGCTTTAGGAGATGGTGATGCCACACCTTCTGGGTATCGTATCACCCCTCTTGAATGTCTGTGACGCTGATGACCGCATAGGATGCCGAACCTGTGTCAGTTTAGGTCCATACCTGTGAGCAGGGTTGGGTTTGTTGCAGGAAACCTTAACCTTCAAATTACCTGGTTTTCTTGATAGTGAATCAGTTTTGTTGGTATCAGAGGTTCTCATCATCAGATGTATATGTTGTTCTTGACAGAGCAGATTTATGGTCCTGTATCAGAGGATCTCATCAGCAGATGTATGATTGTTCTTGACAGAGCAGATTTATGGTCCTGTATCAGAGGTCCTTATTATCAGATGTATTTTTGTTCTTGACAGAGCAGATTTATGGGCCGATATCTGGGTTTTCTTCTCCTCAGATATATGGTTGTTCTTGACAGAGCAGTGTTGTGGTTTTGTTGATACAAAACCTTCACCTTCATATCTTCAACAGCACAGTTGCCTTGATCTCCTGCTGCATGATTGCATTTTACATTGCTTTGCATACTCATTTGCATTTCATTAACGTGTGTCTGTGTTGCAGGTACTGTTTCCCCCCGATTCAGGTTTTCTTGCCTTCCATTGTACTATTATGGGTTCTCTGAGGAAGACCGTGGCTTACAAGCTCCCCATTCTTGATGTTGTTCAGCTGACTGGTTTGATTGCTTTGGCAGATGATTCTGTGAGAGATGAATTCAGAAAGTCTTACGGTAAACTGCTCAGTTTGGTTCGTAAGCCCCTTGTGTTTGAGTTGAATGGGTTGCACGCTCTGCTGCAGTTCTACGACCCTCCGTTGAGATGCTTTACTTTCCAGGATTTTGTTCTCGCACCCACGCTAGAGGAGTATGTAGATTTGTTATGTGTGCCTATCAAGAGTCAGATGCCCTTTGTTCATATGGATGCCAAGCCTGACCTGGCTAGTCTAGCTCCCTCGCTTCATCTGGATGCCTCCGAGTTGGTTTTGTCTAGTTGGAACAAGGTTCCCAGTTTCTCCTTGCAGTTCTTAGTGGGAAAAGCTCAGCAGTGCACCAAAGACAGATGTTGGGTCGTGTTCAACGCCATTCTCGCTCTGTGCATATATGGCATCATTTTGTTCCTCAATATGCCTGACTTTGTGGACTTCGACGCCTTCCACATCTTTGCTTCAGGGAATCCAGTCCCTACCTTGATAGGAGATGTCTACCATTCTGTCCACTACAAAAACGAGAACAGAAGGGGTAAGAATGTCTCGTGCTGTGTGCCCCTGCTCTATAGATGGCTTGATAGTCACCTACCTAAGAAGGGTCCCTTTGCTTCGTCTGCAGCCACAGCTGAGTGGCCTGAGCGTTTGATGAGTCTGTCAGTGGAGGATATTGCCTGGTTTTATAGAGATAGGTTTGGTACCGAGATCATCTTCAGTTGCAGTGGGTTCCCGAACGTGCCTTTGATAGGCAGGAAGGGCTGTATAAACTATAATCCATCTCTGCTGGTCCGACAGTTTGCTTATGCTTTGAGAGCTCCGCCGAAGGATGAAAAGGTGCAGGAATCTCTGTACCTCACTGGTCTTCTAGAAGGGGATATGTTATCAAAGCTTCAGCACGCTTGAAATGGTATCAGTAAGCGGGGAAAAACATTGCTGGGAAAGAGTAATAGCCAGGCCTACGCTCCATATGTGACTTGGATCAGAGCCAGAGCAGATGCTATAGGGATGCCGTTTCTTCCTGCCAAGCCAGAAAGCTCTCCAGTGATTGAAGAGCCTACCACTGTGCCTATTCAGCAGTACAATCAGGTGTTAGCTAAGAGAGACGAGCTGAAAAAGGCAAATGAAGAACTAGAGAAAGAATTGGCGCAACTCAGAAGCGAGAGAAGCGAAGCCGTTCATTCCTTCAAGAGGCAGACAGAGCTGGTGAACCAGTTAGGGACGGATTTGACTAAGCATATGGCTGAGCGTGAGCGCTTGGGTCGGGACTTCAAAGCTGTCAATGATGTATTGGCCACCAAGAAGCAGCACTTGGATGAAGCATACCGGAGAATATCCAAGTTTAACCAGCATTGGAAGGCCACCCTAGCCAATGGCAAGGAACGGGAGGATAAGCTGAAGCAACAAATCTCCAAGCTGAAAGCCCAGGTGAAGGCTAGTGATAAGAGGTTTGATGAAGAGACCGCTCGCAGATATGCCGCTGAAGGCCTGCTCAACAAGGCTCTTGCTAACCTGAAGGAGCGCAAACTGATGTTTGAATCCAAGAAGCGGAAGTTAGAAGATTGTTTCGGCGAAGGAGCATGGGAAGATTCGGTTGAAGGTCTTCAGTACACCATTATGCAGAGAGAGTTACTCGTCGAAGGGTTACTCACTCGGCCTGATCATCCAGAAACGAAGGGGTTGTTAGAAGAGTTTCGCGCCCGTAGCCGTGCTTGACTATTTGTAATCCTTTTGTTTTGATCATTGTTGTATGCTGACCATCACCAGGCTTGTTGGTCGAGGTCATGCTATTGATTCTGCTCAGTGACGTTGTGTACTGCCTTGATGGGCTTTCTTTATGCGTATGAGATGTTATTTCCATGATTGGACTCGGACTTCTTATTATCAGCACTGGCACTCAGACACTAGGATCGGGGGATACCTCCCTAACACACAGACACACGTTTGTATTTGCATGAAGCATTTGCATAACGAACACTTTGTCGTTTTTCCTAACCCTTTTGTGTATGCAGGTTGTTTCAGGTTGTTCCAGGATTGATCAGAGACCTATCCACCGCTATCTGACCAGAGCAAATCAAACCAGAATTATGGAGCAAATGCAAACTGACGTTCAGGAACTCCGAGAAAGGATGAACCGCTTCATGGAGCTCATGCAAGCGGTCGCCAACGGCCAGGATCAGCTCAGAACCTTGGTTCAGCCTCTGATCTCAAGGGTCAATAGCAATAGGGTACTCCATGGTGGGACTGTGCCAACCCCTCCACCAGTTGAAACTCCTCAGAATGGCGTCCCCGTGACCGGGGGGAATGGCAGTGCCAACGACAATGTGATAGCTAATATGGGACTCAACGGTAATACGACTGACGTCGGTAATGGGAATTTTGAAGCTAACGTCAATGTTGGACTGGGCAACGGCAATGCGGGTGTTGGAAATCTGTTTGGGCCTCAGTATGTCTGAAAGCTTCTCAGATCTCATTATCACGGGTGACCACGTCGAAAATGGGATCAAACTGGGGAAAATTCAAGGTGATCTGTCCTCTGCTGGAGGAGGAAAGAAACTGTATGGTGGCAAAAGGCGGGAAGGAGAGACGAGCGATGTGTCCAACGCTCGGAGGAAGGGTAAATGCCCTCACCAGCAGGTGGCCAGTATAACTATCCCCGCTGTCCAACAACCCCAACCCCAACAGCAGCAGCCGAATCAACAAGGGTACAGAAAGTATCAGAACAGGGCACCTCTGTCGAGCCGTCACCTTGAGACACCACCCATGTCCTACGCTCAGCTGTTACAGACTCTGCTCCAGTTACAGTTGATCCAGAAGAGAACCCTGGCTCCCTTGACAGGGGCACCTCCTCCAGGTTATGATGCGAATGCAACTTGCGAATTTCACTCAGGGGCACCAGGCCACACGATAGAAAATTGCAAAGCCTTCAAGC
Organism: Lathyrus sativus; assembly: GCA_963859935.3. Taxonomy (NCBI): domain Eukaryota; kingdom Viridiplantae; phylum Streptophyta; class Magnoliopsida; order Fabales; family Fabaceae; genus Lathyrus; species Lathyrus sativus. The sequence continues at coordinate 454,503,490 of OZ012740.1, read as the reverse complement.
ACAAGGTGCAGGATATGGTGGACGCTAAGATCATCAATTTCTCAGATAATGTGCCAAACGTCACGAAGAACCCTATGCCGAGTCATAGGGGAGGTGGAGTGAATGCCATCATTGAAGACGAGAATTTGGATTTATTGACTGACGTCAGAGATCTGAAGACATCGGTTAGCTTCGTTAAAGCTAAGCTGATGAAAAGGGGTTTCTTTCCAGGTTTTGGAGAGTTGTGTATGGGCTGTGCGGCTAGTCCTGATGGATGTGAACAGTTGATAGAAAGGATTCAAAGTCTGATGACCGAAGGAATCCTGCAGTTTAGCCGAAGGGTCGAAAGCGGATCGGGAGAGGTAATGCTGAAGCAAGATGATGAGATTGCCACCATCACCATCCCTCGTCGGACGATAACTATTTTTGCACCCAGACCGCCCACAATTACCATCACCAAAGCTGGGCCGATACCCTTCGAAAGCACCAATGCTGTCCCATGGCATTACGGGGCAGAGGTCTACTGCAACGGACAGAAGTTGGAATTAGAACCATCAGGGTCGTGTGTGGATAACCTAGTGGGAATCGGCGGAATCACTCGCAGCGGAAGAGTATTTGCCCCACCTGAGATCGTGGCGGACAAAACGGACAAAGCTGATGCAACTGATAAAGGAAAGAGTAAAGTCGTTGAAGAAATCCCTCGTGGGGTAGAAAAAGACTTACTTGTTAAAGACGCAGAAGAGTTTATGAGGTTGATTAAAAAGAGTGACTACAAGATCGTGGACCATCTCCATCAAACACCCTCAAAAATTTCCATCCTGAATCTGTTGCTGTGTTCTGAGGCACATCGCAACGCACTGCTGAAGGTGTTGAATGCCACGTATGTACCGCAGGAAATATCGGTCAACCAGTTGGAAGGGGTCGTAGCCCACGTGAATGCTGGAAATGGGTTAGGGTTCACTGACCTGGAGCTGACGCCAAAGGGAAGAAACCACAACAGCGCCCTGCACATCTCGATAGAGTGTAGGGGAACGATTATGTCTCATGTGTTGGTGGACACAGGGTCATCGCTCAATGTTCTTCCGAAGAAAGCATTGATGAAGTTAGATACTCGCGGAGTGATTTGCACACCCAGTGATCTGGTTGTGAAGGCGTTCGATGGAACCAAACGTCATGTTTTCGGGGAGGTGACCCTACCAATCCAAGTTGGGCCGGAAACGTTCGACGCCGTCTTCTATATCATGGACATCATACCTGTCTACACCTGTCTCTTAGGCCGGCCATGGATCCATTCCGCTGGCGCCGTGACTTCCACGTTGCACCAGAAGCTCAAGTATGCTGTCGGAGGTAGCATCGTGACTGTATGTGGCGAGGAAGATATAATGGTGAGCCATTTGTCGTCCTTCAAGTATGTAGAGATGGATGGGGAAATCCACAAAACCCTATGTCAGGCGTTCGAAGCCGTTAAAGTCAAGAACGTGGCTCCTATAATCACTGAGAAACCAAAGATGACTCTCTCCTCCTTCAAGGAAGCCCGAGCCGTTGTTCAAGCCGGATCTACCCCAGGCTGGGGGCAAATTCTGGAGATACCTAACAAGCAAGACAAGTTCGGGTTTGGATATTCTCCTGCAGCTGAAGCCTCCTCTTCTAGCAGTACGTCGCGAGGTAAAGGGCCGATCCAGTTTACCAGTGGCGGGGTGATATTCGAAAGTGTCAACGCAGTGTCTGAAGACGGCGAAGACAGCGACTGCGGGGTGATATCCTATGTCCTACCCGGGGCATAGTGGTTTTATTGCCAGGGCCTTGTTTGATTATGTACATGCATTTTATCAATAAATCAAAAGGCATTTTTCTTCGTATTCAAATATTGTGATCTCTGTTATTCCTGTTTTATATTTGTTTTGAAAAACAGCAAAATGGCAATGGGGTTTGTGCTAACCTGCATATCCTTGTTTTAAGCTTAACCCTTGTTATTGCAGGATCCACATAGCAGATGACATCGACTCTGGACCTTCTACGACTCACTTCGACTTCGATTGCCTGATCTATCAAGCCGAAGAAGAGATTGATGAAGACGAAGACCTTCCCGAAGAGTTGGCCCGCTTGTTGAAACAAGAAGAGAAAGTTATTCTGCCTCACGAAGAAGAGATCGAGATTGTGAATCTGGGTTCTAAAGAACTTGTCAGGAACATCAGGATAGGGGATGCATTGCAGAGTGATGTCAAGCAGAGATTGATCGAGATGCTGAGAGAGTATAGTGACGTCTTTGCCTGGTCATACGAAGATATGCCCGGACTTGATACTGACATCGTGGTCCATCACTTGCCGCTGCGAGAAGATTGTCCTCCCGTTAAGCAGAAGCTTAGAAGGACGCGACCAGATATGGCCGTTAAGATCAAAGAAGAAGTGCAAAAGCAGCTTGATGCTGGCTTCTTAGTGGTCACTACTTACCCTTCGTGGGTCGCCAACATAGTGCCTGTATCGAAGAAGGACGGTAAGGTACGAATGTGCGTCGATTATCGGGATTTGAATAGGGCGAGCCCTAAAGATGATTTCCCGCTCCCTTACATTGATGTGTTGGTCGACAATACAGCTCAGTTCTCCGTATTTTCGTTCATGGACGGCTTCTCCGGCTACAATCAGATCAAGATGGCGCTGGAGGACATATAGAAAACTACGTTTATTACACCTTGGGGAACGTTTTGCTATAAGGTAATGCCTTTCGGTCTGAAGAACGCAGGGGCCACTTACCAACGAGCAATGGTAACTTTGTTTCATGATATGATTCATCATGAGATTTAAGTCTATGTTGATGACATGATTGCGAAGTCCCAAACGGAGGAGGGGCATCTGGTCAATTTGCTGAAGCTTTTTGAGAGGCTTAGGAAGTTCAGGTTGAGGCTGAATCCTAAGAAGTGTACTTTTGGAGTACGGTCGGGAAAACTACTGGGGTTTATCGTGAGTGAAAGAGGCATCGAGGTTGATCCTGCGAAGATAAAAGCGATACAAGAAATGCCAGCGCCAAAAACAGAAAAAGAAGTTCGTGGCTTCTTGGGCAGAATAAATTACATTGCGAGGTTTATCTCTCAGCTCACGGCCACGTGTGAACCGATGTTCAAACTGTTAAAGAAAGATCAGGCGATTATCTGGAACGAGGATTGCCAGAAGGCATTTGATAAGATAAAACAGTATCTGCAGGAACCTCCGATCTTGATACCCCCAGTGGCCGGAAGACCCTTAATCATGTACTTGACAGTTCTTGAGAATAGTATGGGGTGTGTTCTCGGTCAGCACGACGAGACGGGCAGAAAGGAGCATGCCATCTATTATTTGAGTAAAAAGTTCACAGATTGTGAATCTCGTTACTCGATGCTGGAGAAAACGTGTTGTGCACTAGCCTGGGCTGCTAAACGTTTACGACAGTACATGCTCAACCACACAACCATGCTAATTTAGAAGATGGATCCGATCAAGTACGTCTTCGAGAAGCAAGCGCTTTCGGGCAGGATTGCAAAATGGCAAATGGTGTTGACGGAATATGACATTCAGTACGTTTCCCAGAAGGCCATCAAGGGAAGCGTATTGTCTGAGTACCTTGCCGAATAGCCGATCAAAGATTATCAGCCGATGAAATTTAAATTCCCTGATGAGGATATCATGTTTCTTAAAGCGAAATATTGCGATGAACCGTTGCCCGACAAGGGGCCAGATAGGAAATCCCAGTGGAAATTGATATTCGACGGGGAGGTTAATTCTTATGGAAGTGGCATTGGGGCAATCATCACAACTCCCCATGGATCCCACATCCCGTTCACTGCGAAACTGACGTTTCCGGTCACCAATAACGAAGCGGAGTACGAAGCATGCATCATGGGTGTAGAAGAGGCAATTAATTTGAGAATCAAGAACCTAGATGTATATGGTGACTCGGCGCTTGTGATTAACCAGATTAAAGGGGAGCGGGAGACTCGTCAATCGAATTTGGTGCCGTACATGAACTATGCCAGAAGGCTACTTCCGTTCTTTAATCGAGTGGAACTTCATCATGTTCCCAGAGCAAAAAATCAGATGGCTGATGCCTTAGCCACGTTGGCTTCGATGTATAAAGTCAATTTTTGGAACGAAGCTCCAAGAATTGTCCTTTCTCGTCTTGATAGACCTGCATTCGTCTTTGCAATCGAGGAAGCCTCTGATGGCAAGCCATGGTTCCATGATATCCAGACCTTCCTTATGACTAAGGAGTATCCTGCGGGAGCGTCAACCCAGGATAAGAAGACTCTAAGGAAGCTGTCTGGAAATTTTTATCTCAATCCTGATGGAGTTTTGTATAAAAGAAACCACGATCTCGTGCTACTCAGATGTGTAGATGAGAAAGAGGCAAGTATGCTCATGGAAGAAGTCCATGAAGGCACATTTGGTACGCACGCCGGCGGGTACGCTATGACAAGAAATATCCTGAGAGCAGGATACTACTGGCTGACGATGGAGTTGGATTGCTTCAAATTCGCGAAGAGATGTCATAAATGCCAGATTTATGCTGATAAGATTCATGTATCGCCGTGCCCGTTAAATGTCATGTCCTCCCCGTGGCCGTTCTCCATGTGGGGCATCGACATGATAGACAAGATTGAGCCCACTGCATCTAACGGTCATCGCTTCATTCTAGTAGCTATCGACTACTTCACCAAGTGGGTGGAGGCAGCCTCATACGCTAATGTGACCAAGCAGGTGGTGGCTAAATTCATAAAGAGGGACATCATCTGTCGTTACGGAATTCCCGAGCGGATCATTACTGATAATGGTTCGAATCTGAATAATAAGATGATGAAGGAGCTGTGCCAGAGTTTCAAGATTGAACACCATAACTCATCTCCTTACCGGCCGAAGATGAATGGCGCCGTTGAAGCGGCCAATAAGAACATAAAGAATATTGTACAGAAGATGGTTGTGACCTATAAAGACTGGCACGAGATGTTGCCATTTGCACTGCACGGTTATCGTACAACGGTACGTACGTCAACCGGGGCAACTCCTTTCTCCTTGGTGTACGGTATGGAGGCTGTCCTACCGTTAGAAGTGGAGATCCCTTCTTTGCGAGTTTTGGTTGACGTGAAGCTCGATGAGGCAGAATGGATTAAGAACCGACTAAACCAACTCAGCCTGATGGACGAGAAGAGGTTAGCATCAATTGCATATGGTCGTCTGTACCAAAGCCGAATGAAGAAAGCTTATGATAAGAAGGTGCGTTCTAGAAGCTTTCAGACGGGTGATCTCGTCCTGAAGAAGATTCTTCCTCCACACTCCGATCACCGGGGCAAGTGGACTCCCAATTACGAAGGTCCGTACGTCGTCAGCAAGGTCTTCTCGGGAGGAGCCTTGTTGTTATCCACGATGGATGGTGAAGATTTTGCATCCCCGGTGAACGCAGATGCAGTTAAAAAATACTTTACTTAAAGAATGACCCGCTGGAAAGAAAAAGAGTATCCAGGCAAAAAAGGGCATCCCGGAGAACCATAAAAAAGGAAAAGGGTTCGGGCAAAAATTAGGGATATAAAAGAAAAGAATGTACACCCGCAAAGTCGAAAACCCGGAAGGGCGACTTTGGCAAAAAAGGGTATCCCGGTGAATCGAAAACCCGGAAGGGCGATTCAGACAAAAGTTAGGGATTGGAAAAAGCAAATGACTGCGTTCCGCGTGTGGACTCTCATTGTTTAGTGGTTTGGAAGATCTGAGGGCCGTTTATCTGAATCAATCTCTTCTGAAGCTGAAGCGTCGGAGAAGTATCGAAGTCGAGTGGGTCATAGAGGGATCAACTCATGGTGTTCGTCTACGCCTCATTGCCGACATTTGTGTATATACTGATGTATATTTATGTTTTATTTGCGCGGCTTCCTCATTCCAGGAGCTTGCATCTGTTGTAAAACATTTTTGCCCCTTCAGGGGTTCGTTATCAATAAAATGTATACTATTCAGCAATTATGTTTGTCTGTTTAGCATCTATCTGTTTTGTTTGCGAAAAAGAACGCCGATGTTTTTGATAAAATACGCATACATAAACTTACTGGCTTAGGCCATTGATTGTTGAAACAATGAATTACTTGAACATTGTCACAAGATGATAGTCTTGATAGGTCCCTTTGAGAAGGGTATCTTGTCTGTTTGTTTGTGTTGTTGCAGGTGTAGCATACTCCAAGCATTACGCCGTATGCGCCCCAAGCCGGATGATTCTTTCTTCTCCCGCAAGTTTAGTAGCATCTCCCCGTGGAGTTTGGACATGAGATCGTAAGCATTGATATGTCTCCCCAGGCAGAGAAGATTCAGATGTATCCTGAAGGATCATCGTCTCCCCAACTGAGTCATATGCTGAAGCATGCAGCACTCTGTCGCTTTCGCGAAAATAAGGTGACGGCAAAACAGAAGAGTCGCCACCTTTCGTTATTTATCCCTCGGAGCGGGAAAGGAAACGATCAGAAAAACCTGATGAAAAGGGTAAGACAAGGTCATCGCAACCATTGTCTGGGTTCGGGAGTCGGTTACGCAAGGGGAAGGTATTAACACCCCTCACGTCCATCGTACTCGATGGGATCCACGCTTGTTGTGTTTACTGGACGAGTTGGTTTAACTATCTACCTATCAAGGCTGGTCTGAAAAGAAAAGAAAATGACTCGGCAAAGCGTCGCGCTTTATGCCTACGTATTCTCATAAGAGAATGAGAAATCAGAGTCAACGTAGTTCGGCCTACGACGGGTTACGGGGAAGGTGGCTCACCAATACATCAGTATTGTGCCTACGTACTCTCAACAGGCTTGAGAGATTAGAGCTTACGTAGTTCGGGATACTACGCATTATGGGGATTCAGATTCATCTGTTTTTATCGAGTAGGGTTAAACAACAGTTCCAGCAGTTAGGGACAAAGCCTGTTTGCGTTGGCGCTGAAGTTTAATGACACTCTTTTCTTCAGAAAAGCTTCCTTTGAATTATGGGCCCACGGGGCAAAAAGGTTTGGAGTTTGTTCTCTGTCTTTTACGAAAGAAATGTTTTCTTATTGTGTTTGCAATTTCAATCGCACTAAAGACTATGACCTGAGAGTGAATGCGTCGCATGTCACCCAAAGGGTGCCATACTAGACATCCAGACTGTTGGAATGAAACTCTCCAACAATCCTTTCTCAGATAGCTTAAGGCTCGTAACGTACGAAAGAAATCATTCATGATTACTGTATCTTAAGCTGTTTTGAGATGAGAAGAGAACAGGCTCAACTACGGGGAGACTATCAAGTCCTACTGTTGTCATGCCAAGGATTCATCCTATAGTTGAGGTTTGGAACAGGGAACTCCTAGAAGTTATCATGCATAGGTTTCAACCTAAAGTTCTATCATCATTTCCTTATCAAAGGAAATGAGAGTCCTAAGGGATCATGTCAATGATACACAGAACCAGACAAAGCATCAGCTTAAATAGTAAACAGTAATACAATAAACGACTGTAAAATGCATGCAATGCAAGTGAGGGAGGAAATGTGTGTGGGGCAGCAGCCTCCACAAGCTCATCTCAACCTCAAGCCAGAATGAATAACAGCAATCATACTAAAACATAACATGCTATCAAGCAAAATACAGTAAACTGCAAACATACAGAAGCAATAACCTCATGCTATCAAGCAAACACAAACCACATGGGCAAGGGAGCAGGGCTCTACCGAATACCCGCAAGCAAAGCCATACGGTAACAATACAAGCAGAGGGAGCAACTCAACCTCTAGTGAAATCATGCTCCTAAATTAAATCTATCTAGATATGAACTTATTCTAATGCATCAAGCAAGTCAAACAAGGCACATCAACAATACAGAGAAGAAACAGACAAGAAAGCAGATCAACTCCTCTCCCTCAAGCTCCAAGCCTCAGCTCTTCTGACAGCAACTCAGTCTTCAGACTTCAATCACTCTTGACCAATATCAATTTGCTTCTCCAGGTTTCAACCCTTCAACATAAGTTTCAACTTATTCTTCTTCTCCAAGCTTCAGCTTTCCTTAATCAGTTCCACCTTCAGGCTTCACTCTTAACCACAAGTATCAACTTGATTCCTTTAGGATCTCCAAGCTTCAAAGTAAGTATCAACTTATCCTTTGTTCTTCAAGCCCCAGCTTTACAGTCAGTATTTATTGGATCTTCATTGGGTCTTCAAGTATCAACTTGCTCTTCTTGCTCTTCAAGCTTCAGCTGAAATGGCAATGCTCAGGGAACCATCCTCTTCCATACTTCTTCAATGAAGTCTTCATCTTCACACTCAAGCCCAACATCTCTCAAGATACTCAAACCAGGAGAAATCACTTAACTGGATAAGCTAGGATATTAAACCGCTTATTGACCACCAAAGGTGACCTATAAGGGTTCAACATCAAAATAATGGTTCCCTCAAAAGTTCTACTTCCTAGGTACCATCTGTTGCACCCTAAAATTTGCTCAACCTACTTCACTTAGTTTATGTTTCAATTGCATTTAGCATTTGCATAGAAAGTCATATACATAGTATAATTCATTTGTATAGCATAGCATAGCAAGTCATCCAACAAGGGACCAAGTACTATTCTTATCTATATGAGCCTATCAAGAGGTTATTATTCAAATTCAATCTTAGCCAAGTCATCAGAAAGGAATTCAGTGGATCAAGTAGTGGATCTATCTCATATCTTGAGTGTATTTGAAGATCATCAGAGAAGTTGTGAGCAAGGAATTGAGGTCATGGAGGATACACAGACATCATGGAGGACCTAGAGGGTCATTTTGAAAGTGAGACAAGTCATTGATATGATCACAAGAGTTGCAGTTGAAGACAGTCAACTAGGGTTTCATCTGGGTCAACCCTAGGTCAACCCTAGGTCAAATGCTTGATTGAAAGGCATCAAGGTCTATTTGAGGGATGTGGGGTTCATCATTTGACATGTAGATAGGGATGTGGTGTTGTGCCAAGGAGAAATCAAGAGAAATCAAGGAGAAGAGGAGTTTCTAAATTAGGGTTTCTGTGTAAAATCCCCTGATTTAGGTCAAACTTCCAAGTAAGATAATTCAAAATGCAAGCTTCGAATGGATCCTTGGCAAACATGAAACTTGTATAGGATCTCAAGACCTTTAATTTGAGTGGTGGAAGACATCAAGGAGATTTATAGAACTCAAGTTATGGTCCTAGCAAGTTACAGGTCATCTGAGGCATCTGAAATTTTGTCTGTGAAAGTTACTTATCTTCCAAGCAACTTTTACCCCTCAAGGAGTTTTCAAATGGATTTCTGGTTAACATGAGAGTTGTTCCTCATTGTCTTAGACTTATAGAAAGGTATGGTATGCCTTCATCTGATTTGTGGAACTCTACTTATGACCTTGGCAAGCAAAGGGTGTTTTGGTCATTTGAGAATTACAGGTCATTTCAAGCCTATGCCAAAAACTCATACAAGGAAGATTCAAATGAAAAACTTCACAACATCAAACTTGCTCCAAATGACATTTTGAGTTTAGAAAAGTGATCATGAAAGTTTGTAAATACTCATAGCTCAAGGTTCCAAATTTGGTCAATTAAAAGGTGAATTTAATGAATAAAAGTGACCTAAAAATGAGATTTTTCATAACATGTCCAAATGGGATGAAATTATAGGTCATTTTGATTGGAAAGAGTGTTTTGAGACCATTGGCAATATTAGATTTTTGAGTTTAGTTCAAAGTTTGGAAGTTATCATGGGTTACTTATGTATGAAGTTACACATGCCAAAACACAAGGGATTTGTGCACAAGAAGTTTCTAACAAGTTCTAGATGGTTCCATGAGCATCTATATATTGAGTAGAGTGGATCCAATCATTGGTTGGTGATTCATTTGGTTGAAAACTCATAGTTGCATCTCATTCCTCAATTTTGCAAATTCATTCCAATCTCTTCAATTCTTCATCAATCATTCAATTTCATGATCCAAATCCACTCAAGAATCATCCCTGAGTGCATTGCAAGCAAGATTTGAAGAAGAGATCACAAGAATCGTGCTATACAAGTTCATCCTCCAAATTTCAAAAAGAATTGGTTATGGCAATCCAAAGCATTTGAGCAAGAATTTTTGCATACAGAACCAAGAACCAAGTCCATTGATCAAGTCCAAAGCATTGCAAGTTGTGAATCCAAGGATTTCTCCATCTGTTTTCAAGATTACACCAGGTTAGTAATCTCTTCGAATTGGCTTAATTCAGTTAGCATGATGTAGAGTTATTAAGTTAGAACTGTTAGGAATAGTTAGATGAATGATTCTGATGGATTTGAGAGCATTTCATGGAGTTCACCATTGGAGCACTAATTCTGTTGAGCCTTAGAACATGATGATTAAGTGGTTAGAATCTTAAGTTGATAGTGATTATTGATCAGTGCAAGGCCATGAAGAGATTAGTACACTTAGATTGTGGGTTGGTGATGATGAAAATCCTGAGTAATTTGGAGGCAGTGATCGTGTTTCATGAAAAAATGGATATCAATTGAAGCCAATGCTATAGATGGATTCAGGGAGAAAATTAGAGTGATTTTGCTTTTTACATGTTTGAATTTGATGAAGAACTGAGCACGCATGAGTTGATGGAAGATAGTGTGCATGAAGCTGTGTTCATGGAGTTTTGCAGAAACCCTAGCTTCTCATTGGAGAAGAAGCACCTCACGCGTTGGATGAGGTCTTCTTGTTTGACTGAAACTCGCATCCAATGGCCAAGATTTGAAGTTGAGAAAGAGAGGGAAGAGTGAAACGTGAAACGCACCGTTTCACTTATGTCTTCAGACTGGGCTTAAGTTGCCATTACTTTCCACACCACCACTTTCAAGGCCCAAACTAATGAACTAACATAGTTACTATTTGCACCGTTTTCATTTTTTATTTTCTTTTTGTGTTTTCTGATTAACTGGGCCCAGACGCGCCTTGCTATGCGCACCCCCAGTCTGGGCCCATCATTCATTTTCCAATGCAAATAACTACTAACTGCGCCCCTAACCAATTTTAAGTCATTTTAATTTCTTTTATTTTTGTTAATTGTTTGAAAAATCATAACAAATTGAAATTTCCATATTTTTAAGTGGTTGTTTTTGCATCTTTTTTATATTTCTGTTAAGAAAATTTTGCATATAATAAAATTAGCATTTTATTTTATTTTTGCATTTTTAGTATATTTTTCTTTTAAATAGGTTTTAAATGATGTTTAGTTTAACACTTGATCTTGTTGATTTTAGTTTAGTTAGATCCTTTTATATTTTGGACCCATTCTTTTTAGAGTACTTCACTTATGACTTTAATTTTCATATGAGATTTAATTCATGATTTTAGAACTAAATTTTAGATGGTTTCTTTAGGTGTGATTAGGGGAATCAAAATTAGGGTTTAGATAGGACATAGGTGTGATAAATCTTTTCTTTTAGGAGTTGTAGTTTGAATTTTGGGGTATGGGACTATAGGGGTATTATGGATAAATAATAGATCCCTTAGAAAATATTAGACTGCCCCTATTATATTAATACTACTAGTATATTCCTGTATTTGCTTGATTGTGTGGTGTGCCCTCTTTAGGGTTATTATTTGACTGTGTGGGGTATTGGGCCTGCTTGGGGTTTGGGTTTGAGCTGAAGACTTTGTTGATGGAGCCCATTGAAGATTGAGAGAATGAAGACCAATTTCCAGAGTTGATGAGGAGTCTCTTGCTGGCAGCTGTTGAAGGTTATAGGATCTAGGAGCTAGGCAGAGCTCTAGAGTAGAACACTTGCTTCATAAACATGGAAGGTCTTGTTTGCCTCCATTCTTTCTCTATGATTCAAAGTCTCTTTTAAATATCCACCTCCTTCCTTTGGAAGGATTAGTGAATGTATTTAAAAGATAGAACTTTTGAGAGAAGATTGTCTGTATCATGTTAACAGTTAGTGAGCCACCCTTGGTAGGCAATTGACTGTTTAACATCCATCTCATTTTGTTGATTGATGCTCATCTTGGAGATTGAGACTTGAAGGAAAGCCATTGAAGGATTGAAGATAGAAACCTTGCTTGAAGGCTTGAAGATGAAGACTGATGCTTGCTTGAAGCTTGTAGATGGTTGAAGATGACTTGAAGACAGGTGTTGATGAGGATTTCTTTTGCTGTTTACTTTTGCTGTTGATAACTTTTGATGTATTGTCTGAATTTCCCTGACTGTATTGCTTGCTGTTTAACCTGTTAGGTTGAAAGTGAATTCTGTTCACTTTTGCCTGTTGTTTTCTAGGTTCGAGGTTGAGTGGGACTCCCTTGCCTCGCTTGTATTGCTGCATCCATGCATTTTACTGCTTTATTGTATATATGCTATTGTTTCTGTTTCCGTTTATCCCTTAGGATCTCTGTTTCTCTCTGCGCAGGAGAGGAACATGATAGACATTAGGTCTTAACCCATGCATGATAACATTAGGTTAGTTTGATTCCCTTTGCAACCGTAGGTTAGAGTTCCGTCTCTTCTTTCTCAAAACAAATAGAAAAACACAATAAATATTTCGAACACAATAAAAGACACTTCTTCCGTAAAAGAATGTGAACTCATCAAAACTTCAATTTTGTCCGCTGGGACTGTTAATCAGAAAAACCCTTTTTCAGAAGGAATAAAAACAATCAAAACAGACTTGTGTCATGCGTGGCCCGAACTACGTTTGCTCTGATCTTTCATGCTATATGAAAGTACGTAGGCATAGGATGCGATATCCTAGCGAGCAACCTTCCCCTCCTTTCCCGTAGGTAGGCGAACTACGTTGACTCTGATTTCTCGTTCCAGACGGGAATACGTAGGCATAAAGTGCGATACTTTGCCGAGTCATTTTATTTTCTTTTAACCCCAGACCTGTAGAGTAGATAGAATAACAATCAATCCGTACCAGAAAACAAGCGTGGATCCCGTCGAGTACGACGGACGTGAGGGGTGCTAATACCTTCCCCTTGCGTAACCGACTCCCGAATCCAGGATTTGGTTGCGATGACCATTCCTTTCCCGTCTTTGCAGTAGGTTTACTTCGAGCGTTTCCTTTCCCTCCGTTGGGATAAATAACGCACGGTGGCGACTCTTCTGTTCAGCCGGCGCCGATTTTCGCAGTAGCGACAGCTGGAGACTCTGCTGGGGACTTCAACGGTTCCCTACGCGAGTCAATCCTAGCGCTTGTTTTCCCGTCGAGGATTTTGTATGGATTTATTTTTTCTGTATTTTATTTTCAGCATTATATTATTGTTATTATTGATGTATTGGGGTTATGACAGGTGTTCTATGATTGAGAGATAAGCCGGACCTGAGCTTGAGTGCACTTAGAATTAGAGTAGAAAGTAGTGGGCGCGTGCCGGCTTTGCTTGCATTAGTGTCCCACAAAATCTACACTCGGACGAGGTTCTTCTGGTTGACTTCTTTTTCTACCCTTTGGGTCGAAGGGGTTGTTGGTTAGTTGGATTGTCGACTCCGGGAACCGATCATTTGGAAGTTGGCCAAGTGAGGCCTCTTCAGGATTTGATGATGCCACTCCTTCTGGTAATCATATCATCAACCCTGAAAGTCTGTGACGCCGACGACCGCATAGGATGCCATACCATTGTCAGTTACTAGGACACATACCTGTGAGAGGGTTTGGGGCTATGCAGGTAACTAGACCTTCAGATACCGGTTTGTTTCTTGATCTGAGATTCTGGGTATTTATGGACAGTTGTGAGGTCTATCAGAGACCAGTCAGAGTTATGGTATGAGGTCTATCAGAGACCAGTCAGAGTTATGTTATGGGGTCTATCAGAGACCAGTGTTGGAGCTTTGTATTGGGTCTGTCCAAGACCAGGGTTTGAGGAATTCTGGAGGGTCTATCTGAGACTTTTGATATGGTTCAGGCTTCTCAGCCATGGCATTTGGTCCCTGTTGCATCTATTTGCATTGCATTGCTCGCATAACCAGTATCATATGCATTTCATTAACGTGTGTCTGTGCTGCAGGTGCATTTGCATATTCCCTGGTTCTAGTGCCCGGACTTCTGCTTATTGATCATGGCTGGTTTGAGAAAGACAGTTGCGTACAAGTTACCTACACCTGACATTACTCCCCTACTTGGTCTGATGTCCCTTGCTGATGAGGAGGTTAGGAGAAGTTTCAGGATGAGTCATGGAAGATTGTTGAGATTGGTCTGCAAGTCAACTGCTGCTGAGATGAATGGGTTGTACACCTTGATGCAATTCTATGACCCTGCATTGAGATGTTTCACGTTTGCTGACTTCATTTTGGGGCCTACTATGGAATAATACGCGGAGTTTATCGAGCTGCCAGTACAGAATAAGGTTCCCTTTATTCACTCTGCCGCTGAGCCCAAGTTGGAGGACTTAGCTAAGGCCTTGCACATGAACGCTTCTGAACTATTAGTGACTTCTTGGCTTGGGGTTCCAGGTTTCTCCCTTGATTTTCTTGTTGGCAAAGCTGAAGAGTACGCCAAGAGCGGGTGCTGGATAGTCTTTAATGCTATCTTGGCTCTATGCATCTACGGAATAGTGTTGTTTCCCAATTTACCCAATTTCGTGGACTTGGACGCTTTTCATCTATTTGCTGCTGGCAACCCGGTACCCACTTTGATTGGAGATCTCTATCATTCATTGCACTACAAAAATGAAAACAGAAGGGGAAAGACTGTTTACTGTTGTGCGCCGCTGTTGAACATGTGGTTTAAGAGCCATCTCCCCCTGAAGGGACCTTTTGTAGAAAGTGCAACTACAGCCGACTGGCCAGAGCGCTTGATGAGACTATCTTCTGAAGACATTGAGTGGTTTGACCGAGACTTGTTGGGGTCTGAGCTTATTTTCAGTTGTTCGGGGTATCCTAATGTTCCTTTGATAGGAAGAAAAGGGTGCATCAATTACAACCCACCTCTGTTTGTTCGCCAGTTTGGATACGCGTTGAAGAACCCACCTAAGGAGGAAGAAGTACAGGAATCTCTGTACTTCACCGGTGATTTGAATGGAGAGTTACTAGCCAAGCTTCAGCACGCCTGGATGCGTATCAACAGAAGAGGGAAGCCATTGTTAGGGAAGAACGATTGTCAGGCTTATGCACCCTACAAAGTTTGGATCCAAGAGAGAGCAAGACAGTTGCTGATGCCATTTCCAGCTGCACCAGTCCCTGTTCATATTCCGGTGGAAGAACCTACCACTGTTACTATGGAGGTCTACGAGCAAGTTGTAAAGGAAAAAGAAGCCTTGATGAAGATCAATGAGGAGTTAGAAAAGGAGTTGGCTCAGATGCGTAGTGAGAAGAACCAGGCTGTGCATTCTTTCCAACAGCAGATCGAGTTAGTAAACAGGCTAGGTGCTGAATTGACTGAAGAGAAGAAAAAGCATGAACGCCTGGGAAAAGAATTTAGAAGCTCTCATGACATGTTGGAGTCCAAAAAGAAAGCACTCGATGCCGCCCACCGGGAAATCTCTTCTTGTAACAAGACGTGGAATGCTACGCTAACCAACAACAAAAAGAGGGAAGACAAATTGAAGCAGCAAATTTCTGAACTCGAAGAACAGTTGAAGGCTAGCACTAAGAAGTATGAAGAAGAGGTAATGGCCAGATATAGTCTCCAGAATGCATTGAACAAGGCCATCGAAGGCAAAAAAGAAGCCGTGTCTCAGAAGCGGAAGCTAGAGGATCGCTTCGGAGAAGGGGCATGGGAGGAATCCGCTGGTGATTTGCGACGTGTTCTCAAGCAAAGAGATCTACTTGTTGAGGGTCTGCTTACCCGACCAAGTCATCCAGAGACTAAGAAGTTATTAGAGGAATACCGGACATATGGGTGTACTTGATCTTTTCATGTATTAATGTGCATGCTTTATTTGCATAGCGCTGACCATCACCAGGATTGTTGGTTGAGGTCATGCCTTCTTATTGTACACTCATTAATACTGTATTCTGGGCTTAATGGGTTTCTCTGCAATATATGAGGTGTTTTCTATGATTCGGCTCCGAACATCGTATTGCTAGCACTGTCACCACACTGGCACATTCGCACTAGAATCGGGGAATGACACGCCCTAATGCACAGACACATATTGCATTGCATTCACATTCATATTGCATTACAGGTGATTATTGAACTGTACCTCATTTCCTGCTCTGTACCAGGTCTTTTCAGGATTGAAAGTCAGCGCCCGCACCGATACTCCACTCGTACCAACTGCCGAAGAATCATGGATCAGATGCAGAATGAAATGCAAGACATGCGTGAGAAGCTGGCGTTATTCATGCAGACAATGGAGACCATTGCGAAAGGCCAGGAGAATTTGCAAGCTTTGGTGCAGCCTTTGTTGGTAAGAAATGCTGGGCACGGAAATGAGGACCATAATTCTGTGCGAGTCGACACTATTCATGGGGATGGTACCCCCACACCAGTTGCTCCACCTGTGGTAAACATACCTGCTGTCAATGTGAACAACGGCGCTGCCGCCGGAAATGGTAACGTTGGAATTGGTAACGAGACTGTCGTCAACAACGTTGGGCTCGGAGATGTCAACCTGGGTGATAATATGGGAGGTAATGGCTTCGGTAATAATGGATTTGGCTTCAATGACCAGGGGTTTGATCATGCTGGGAAGTACGGCTTCAACACTCAGGGCTTCGGACAGGACGGATTTGGTATGACTAATCAGGGTTATGGCGGATTCGGAAATGGAAATGGCGCGGGGTTAATGGCTTTTAGACCTGCAGGAGTGGCTCCGGGATATGGTAACAGGGGGCGAGGCCCTGTGATGAATCAGACTAGATTTGGCCGTAACAGCGGGTACGATGGATACGGAACTGGGAACGGTAATTGGCAAGAAGATCAGCAGGAGGATGCTTTCTCCGGTGGAGGTTTCGAAGGCCCTATGGATGACTCTCAGAGAATCAGGATGCTCGAGGAGCAGATGAAGGGGGTCGTGAATCAAAGCGTTGTTGGCTTATATATGACTACAATGGGTCTGGTGCCTGGCCTGAGGGTACCCATCAAATTCAAAGCTTCCACATTCGACAAATATAAGGGGGACACCTGTCCAAAGGTGCACGTGCGGTCATATTACAGAAGGATGTCGGCGTATTCAAACGATGAGACGATGCTAATGCATTTCTTTCAAGATAGCTTGTCTGGTCCTTCCCTCGAGTGGTATATGGGATTGGAACCAACTCAGATAAAGACATGGAAGCAGCTGGCTGAAGCGTTTGTAGCTCACTATAAGTACAACAGTGACTTAGCACCCAACCGGGTCCAATTGCAGGGATTGTCCCAGAAGAAGGGCGAGAGCTTCAAAGAGTATGTGCAGAGATGGCGCGACATGGCTGCTAGAGTTCATCCTCCTTTGGAGGACAAAGAAATGAATGATATGTTCATAGGAACATTCACTGGCATGTTTTATGACAAGTTGTTTCATACTTCTTTGGGCAGTTTCTCAGACTTAATCCTGATGGGAGAGAAGATTGAAAGCAACATTAAACAGGGAAGATTCCAAGCTGAGGAATCCACTTCAGCTGGCGGTAACAGAAGGGCTTTCGGTGGGAGCCGTCAAGGTGATGCAAGCGCAGTGTTTGGGGGCCGAGGCCGCGGCCGGGGCAGAGGTCAAAACCAGTACAATCAGCCGCAGCAGGTGGCAAGTGTTACTATTCCATTTCAACAACAACCAATACAACAACAACAACAGCAACAGCAGCCACAACAGGGGGCACATACTGCCCAGCGCAGAGCCCAGGGGGGCAGACCAAGGAGGGTGTTTGAAAAGCCTCCTTCAACGTATGCAGAATTGCTACAGACGTTACTGGGTTTAAACTTGGTAGAAAAGAGAACTATAGCGCCAATAACAGGCACTCCTCTGTATGGTTACGATGCGAACAAGTACTGCGAATTCCACTCCGGGGCTCCTGGCCACGATATAGAGGGTTGCCTCGCATTCAAGCATGTGGTGCAGGATTTATTGGATAGTAAGGCTATCAATTTTGGACAGGCAGGTCCGAACATAGTGCAAAAGCCCATGCCCAATCATGGGGCAAATGCTATTTTAACCGAGGAGGGTTTGAACTTGATTATGCATGTTGATGACCTCAAGACACCGTTGTGTGAGATAAAGAGCAGGTTATTGCAAGGTGGTGTGTATCCAGGTTGCGACGAGTATTGTTTAGAGTGTTGGACCCAAGCTGGGGGGTGTGCTGACTTAAAGAAGGGTATTCAGGCTTTAATAGATGGAGGCACATTGCAATTCGACAGAACGGCAGTTGAGGAACCTGCCGAGGTATCAGCGGACAAGCAAAGTGATGTAGCTACTGTGACGATTCCCCGAAAAACGATAACTATAATGGCGTCGGCCAAGCGACCGCCGATCACTATCACCAAGGCAGGACCAATCCCTTACGAGAGCACTAAGGCAGTCCCCTGGACCTATGGGTTGGAAGTGTACTGTGATGGGGTAAAAATTGATGTTAATAAACAGCCAGTTGAGGTTGTAGACAACGTCGTCGGTACCGGAGGTATGACAAGAAGTGGGAGAATCTTCATATCGCCTGAGGTAGAGGCTGAACGACTGGCGAAGGGAAAAAGAAAGATGAATGAGAATGTCCCGGTGCAGGGGAACGAAAAAGAAACGTCGTCGAAGGATGTGGAAGAGTTCATGCGCCTTATTCGTAAGAGCGATTATAAGATTGTTGAGCACCTTCAACAGACGCCATCAAAGATCTCCATACTGTCATTGCTATTGTGTTCCGAAGCTCACAGAAATGCATTGTTGAAAGTTCTGGATACGTCCTTCGTACCCCAAGATGTTTCCGTGAATCAGCTGGAGGGGGTGTTGACGCATGTGAACGCAGGCCATAGCTTGGGATTTACAGACTTCGATTTGACCCCGAAGGGGAGAGAGCATAACATGGCGCTGCACGTCTCTGTTGAGTGTAGGGGATCAGTCATGTCTCATGTACTGGTAGACACCGGATCTTCCTTGAACGTGCTGCCTAAGAAAGCGATGATGAAATTAGACGTCAGAGGAATCCTTTGTACGCCTAGTGACTTGGTGGTCAGGGCATTTGATGGTACACGAAGAACAGTCTTTGGATCCATAACATTACCTTTACAGGTGGGACCGAAGGTTTTCGCAACTGAATTTTATATTATGGATATCCAGCCAGCATACAGCTGCCTTCTCGGACGACCCTGGATCCATGGGGCTGGGGCAGTCACATCTACCTTGCATCAAAAGCTGAAATACATGGTAGGGGACAGTGTGGTCACAGTCTGTGGAGAAGAAGATATATTGGTTAGCCATCTGTCATCATTCAAGTATGTGGAAGTCGACGACGAGATTCATGAAACACCCTGTCAAGCCTTTGAAGGGTTGCGCATCAAAGACAAAGGTTCCGGGCCGAGTAAAGCGTCAGAGGTAGCCGTCTCGTCATATAAGGAGGCTCAGGCTCTAGTAGAGACTGGTGAGACAAAGGGCTGGGGCAAGGTGCTGGATATTCCCGTGAAGATGGACCGATTTGGGCTGGGATATCAACCGTCGTCATCAACACCCTGCTGTGGGGGCACCCCGTTTCAGAGGACCGATAACCATCACCGCTAGTGGAGGGTGTCACGAGGCCATCAACGCTGTTTCAGATTCCGAGGAAGGAGACAGTGATTGCGACATGGACGCCTGGATTCAGCCAAGCGTGCCAGGACAAGGATTATGCAATTGGTCTATTCAGGAGATTGTTCCTGTGACTCTCAAACAGTAATGGTTTGTTTTCTTAATTGTTGAATAATCTGGTGTCTTACCCGAGGCATCATGATTTTGCTTAGGGCCGTGCTGTTATGTACATTGCGTGTTTAATCATTAAATAAAAGGCGTTTTTTTCATGTACAAATATTGCGATCTCTGTTTTTCTTGTTTTGTGTTTTACAATAAAATGGCAACGTGGTTATTCGCTTTATACGCATTTTGAAGCATTTAACCATTCCTTTTGCAGGATAACATTTTCAGATGACATCATTGAACCACCTATGACTCGTCTCGACTTTGAGCACCCGGTATTTCAGGCCGAAGAAGAGATTGTCGAAGATGGCGACGTGCCCGAAGAATTGTCTTGGTTGGTAAAGCAAGAAGAAAGAGTCATTCTGCCTCATGAGGAGGTCATCGAAATTATTAACCTGGGGTCGGAAGGGGTTGAGAAGAACATCCGTATAGGAGCTGCGCTGCAGAGCGACGTCAAGCGAAGACTGGTTGAAATGCTCAGAGAGTATAGTGATGTGTTCGCTTGGTCGTATGAAGACATGCCTGGGCTTGATACAGATATGGTTGTGCACCGCCTGCCGTTAAAAGAAGAATGTCCGCCGGTCAAGCAGAAGCTTCGCAGAACTAGACCCGATATGGCAGTGAAAATTAAGGAAGAGGTCCAAAAGCAGTGGGATGCTGGTTTCCTAGCTGTTACAAAATATCCCTCATGGGTCGCTAATATTGTACCAGTGCTAAAGAAAGACGGTAAAGTGAGAATGTGCGTAGATTACCGTGATTTGAACAAAGCGAGCCCAAAAGATGATTTTCCGCTTCCTCACATTGATGTGCTAGTTGACAACACTGCTCAATTCTCCGTATTCTCCTTCATGGATGGCTTCTCGGGCTATAATCAGATTAAAATGGCGCCAGAAGACAGGGAGAAGACTACCTTCATTACGCCTTGGGGAACATTTTGTTATAAAGTGATGCCCTTCGGATTGAAGAATGCTGGGGCAACGTATCAGCGTGCAATGACAACTCTTTTTCATGATATGATGCATAAAGAGATCGAAGTTTATGTCGATGATATGATTGCCAAATCCCAGACGGAGGAAGAGCATTTGGTGAATCTGCTGAAGTTATTCAAAAGGCTTAGGAAGTTCAGGCTGAGACTGAACCCTAACAAGTGCACCTTCGGAGTGAGATCGGGTAAACTGCTGGGGTTTATCGTGAGCGAAAGAGGAATAGAGGTTGATCCTGCGAAAATAAAAGCAATACAAGAGATGCCGACGCCTAGAACAGAGAAAGAGGTGCGCGGGTTTTTAGGGAGGTTGAACTACATCGCCCGGTTCATATCTCACCTAACAGCTACGTGTGAGCCGTTATTCAAGCTATTGAAAAAAGACCAAGCTGTAACGTGGAATGAAAGTTGTCAAAAGGCGTTCGATAAAATAAAGCAGTATTTGCAGGAGCCTCCTATTTTGATACCCCCAGTGGCAGGGAGACCATTGATTATGTATTTGACAGTTCTTGAGGGAAGTATGGGTTGTGTTCTCGGTCAACACGACGAGACAGGAAGAAAAGAGCATGCGATCTACTACTTGAGTAAGAAGTTTACTGAATGTGAATCTCGATATTCAATGCTCGAAAAAACTTGTTGCACGCTGGCCTGGGCCGCCAAGCGTTTGAGGCAATACATGCTGAATCATACAACCATGCTCATCTCGAAGATGGATCCTATCAAATACGTGTTCGAAAAGCAGGCATTATCGGGGAGAATTGCCCGTTGGCAGATGGTTTTGACCGAATATGACATCCAGTATGTCTCGCAGAAGGCTATAAAGGGGAGTGTATTGTCTGAATACTTGGCAGAGCAGCCTATTGAGGACTACCAATCGATGAGGTTTGATTTTCCTGACGAGGATATCATGTACCTAAAGATGAAAGATTGTGAAGAGCCGTTGCCGGACGAAGGACCAGAATTGGGTTCAAAATGGAAGTTGATCTTTGACGGAGCTGTAAACGCCTATGGTAGCGGAATAGGGGCAATCATCACTACTCCACACGGGTCGCACATCCCGTTTATTGCCCGATTGACCTTTCCAGTTACCAATAATGAAGCCGAATACGAAGCTTGTATCATGGGGCTTGAAGAAGCCATTGATTTGCGAATCAAAAATCTGGATGTATACGGAGACTCAGCTCTGGTGGTGAATCAAATAAAAGGAGAATGGGAGACACGTCAGCCCAATTTGATACCGTACATGAATTACGCAAGGAGATTGTTGCCTTTCTTTGACAAGGTTGAATTGCATCATGTACCGCGAGCAGAGAATCAGATGGCTGACGCCCTGGCCACTTTGTCTTCCATGTACAAAGTCAACTTCTGGAATGAGGCTCCCAGAATTGTTATCTCTCGGCTCGACAGACCTGCCTTCGTATTTGCCATTGACGAAGCATCTGATGATAAACCATGGTATTTTGATATCCTTAATTTCCTGAAGAACAAAGAGTATCCGGCTGGGGCATCCAGTCACGATCAAAAGACTCTCAGGAGATTGGCGGGTAATTTCTACCTGAATCCGGATGGTGTCCTGTACAGGCGAAATCACGACTTGGTGTTACTACGTTGTGTAGATGAGAAAGAGGCGAAGCTGCTCATGGAGGAAATACATGAGGGTACCTTTGGTACGCATGCTGGTGGGCATGCTATGACGAGGAAGTTGCTGCGGGCAGGTTATTTTTGGCTAACTATGGAAACTGATTGTTTCAAGTTTGCGAGGAAGTGCCACAAGTGCCAAATCTATGCAGATAAGATCCATGTGCCTCCGAGTCCTCTGAACGTGATGTCGTCACCATGGCCATTCTCGATGTGGGGAATTGATATGATTGGAAATATCGAGCCGACAACTTCTAATGGACACCGGTTCATTCTAGTAGCAATCGATTATTTCACCAAGTGGGTGGAAGCGGCGTCTTACGCAAATGTGACTAAGCAGGTGGTAGCCAGATTCATCAGGAGAGATATCATTTGCAGATATGGAATCCTCGAGCGGATAATCACTGACAACGGTTCAAACCTGAATAACAAAATGATGAAGGAGCTGTGTCAGAATTTCAAGATCGAGCATCACAACTCCTCCCCTTACCGACCCAAGATGAATGGCGCTGTTGAAGCGGCCAATAAGAATATAAAGAAGATTGTTCAGAAGATGGTGGTGACCTATAAGGACTGGCATGAGATGATACCTTTTGCTTTGCACGGTTATCGTACGACGGTACGCACATCAACCGGGGCAACCCTGTTCTCTTTGGTATATGGAATGGAAGCCGTGCTACCGCTGGAAGTTGAGATTCCTTCGCTGAGAGTATTACGAGAGGTCCAACTAGATGAGGCAGAATGGGTGAAAGACAGGTTGAACCGGCTGAGTTTAATGGATTAGAAGAGGCTAGCTTCTCTAGCATACAGTCGTTTGTACCAGAGCCGAATGAAGAAAGCATATGACAAGAAGATACGTCCTCGGAGCTTTCAGACGGGCGACCTTGTGCTGAAAAGGATTCTCCCGCCACAGGCATATCACAGGGGCAAGTGGACCCCCAACTACGAAGGGCCATACGTTGTCAGAAAAGTCTTTTCAGGAGGGGCTTTATTGTTGGCCACCATAGACGGTGAAGACTTTACGTCGCCTGTGAATTCAGACGCAGTTAAAAAATACTTTGCTTGAAATCGACCCGCTGGACAAAAAAAAAAGAGAGTCCAGGCAAAAATGGGGCATCCTGGCGAACCAAAAACAGAATGAAAGGTTCGGGCAAAAGTTAGGGATAAAATTGAAAAAATGTACACCCGCGAAGTTGAAAACATACACTGGGCGGCTTCGGCAAAAAAGGGTATCCCGGTGAACTGAAAACCCGTAAAGGGCGGTTCACGCAAAAGTTAGGGATTTGAAAAGCAAATGACTGCGGTCCGAATTTGATACTACAGTGAGCATTGGCGCGAGAGAATATACCAGGGGGGTCGGTTATCAGATACAATCTCTTCGGAAGTGTGGATACCGGGAAAGCATTAGAGTCAGGCGAGTCATAGGAGGATCAGCTCGTGATGTTCGTCTGCATCCCGTTGCCGACATGTGTACAAATTTGATTTATCATTATATTTATTCTTCTTGTGCATACTTGTATATTTGTTGTGCGTAGCTTCTTCTTTTCAGGAGTTACATCCCGTGTACAAAACTCCGCCCATTTAGGGGCCCAATCAATAAAACATGTTATTCAATATTTGATGCTGGTTCTTTACTGTTTTGTACATGATAAACGCCTAGGTTTAATAAAACTAGCAAGTGTATAACGTCGCTGGCCCTTGCCAATAATTGCTAAAACTTTGAATTAATTGAAAATAATGTCACTAACACTAACCTGAATAGATTTGGTTGCATAGACTTGTCTTGTCTTGTTTGTGGTGTTGCAGGGTTTGTAGCCGCATGAAGTGGACAATCAAAGGATTGCAGTACTGACCCGAAGCTCGTAACGGGAAGACTCGATCCCCACGCAAATCGCGCTTCCAAGATAACATTGTTCCTCACTGAAGAAGGATCGAATTCCCCCAGCTAGTCGCCGCTTAGCCGAAGGACATTCTCCAGCAAAGTTGGTTACTCTCAGCAGAATTGATGATTCCAAGATCGAAGGCTGTATTCAGACAGTGTGGTGTCCCCCAAAAGGATCCCCCATCCCGAGCAGAGTGGTTTAGCCTCAGAAGATTAATATTTCCAACTTGTGAGCTGTACTCAGACAGTTTACCCTTCCCAGTAGGGTCGTTTACTCTCCCCCAGCGGAGTCAGTTGATTTTCCCCAAGAGAATCGTTTCGTCCCCAGCGGAGTTCTCTTTCCAGCAAGTGTTTTCTTTCCTCCCCAGTGGAACTCAAAGATTAAAAAAAGAAAACTCTCCCCGGCAGAGTTGGTGGTGTATCCTGGCATTTATTTTGTCGGAATACCGTGTGATACCCGTTCACTCCCCAGCAAAAGTCCAATTTTCATTGGCACGGGTAAGCTCCCCAGCAGAAGTCCAATCATGATTGGCGCATTCAGCTATTCCTCAGCAAAGCGGGCTTCACTCTTCCAGCATTTATTTTGCTGGAATAATTCTGTGGCACCTGGTTACCCCCAGCGGAGTTGGCGTTGTCTTCAGCATTTATTTTGCTGAAGCGGTTTCTGTATCCCAGCAGTTCGAGTCTGCATTTGCATCGGCATATAGTGTCATACTTGCATCCACCAAATAAAAAACGCGTAGCATTTCCATGTCGAATGGAGCATTACGCCATTGTCAAACATATGCATTCTGAAACATAAACCAGGGTGGTTAACCGTCTGTTTTCGAGTATTGTTTCCCATGCAGGTGGAGAGAGCTCTTGCTCAAATTAATTACCAAACATTCAGGATCTCGGCGTGAGACGTGTAATGATAATGTCAATCGTGGCTTTATTCCCCACAGGGTTGCTTGATTAAGTTTCTCTTACCCTTCCAGAGGAGTATTTCTTCAAGGTTGCTATTATAACAATATCAAAAGATTGCGTGAATCGATTTTTCGAAGGTGTCTGGCAGTATGGATTCAGAAACCCCCCAGTAGAGTACTTCTCAGAGCTGCTGCCATGTTAGCACTGAAAATTGGAAGACTAGACGCATATTGTGTTACCCATATGGTTGATGGAGCTAGCTGCTGTAAGGATAGGCAGAAAAGCTGTATCAGAGTATTTTCCCGTAAGAATCAGGCGGAAGAACTTTCCTGTATGTATCAGGCAGACGTGTTGTCTTTTCCCGTAAGAATCAGGCGGAAGAACTTTCCTGTATGTATCAGGCAGACGTGTTGTCTTTTCCCGTAAGAATCAGGCGGAAGAACTTTCCTGTATGTATCAGGCAGACGTGTTATCTTTTCCCGTAAGAATCAGGCGGAAGAACTTTCCTATATGTATCAGGCAGACGTGTTGTCTTTTCCCGTAAGAATCAGGCGGAAGAACTTTCCTGTATGTATCAGGCAGACGTGTTATCTTTTCCCGCAAGAATCAAGCGGAAGAACTTTCCTGTATGTATCAGGAAGATGTGTTATCTTTTCCCGTATGAAGTAGGCGGAAGAACTTTCCTGTATGTATCAAGCAGATGTGTTGTATTTTCCCGTAAGAATCAGGCGGATGAAGTTTCCTGTGTTCAGGCAGATGACGTTCCCGTATGAACAGGCGGATGAAGTTTCCTGTATTCAGGCAGATGATATTCCCGTATGATCAGGCGGATGAAGTTTCCTGTGTTCAGGCAGATGATATTCCCGTATGAGCAGGCGTATGAAGTTTCCTGTGTTCAGGCAGATGATGTTCCCGTATGAATAGGCGGATGAAGTTTCCTGTGTTCAGGCAGATGACGTTCCCGTATGAACAGGCGGATGAAGTTTCCTGTATTCAGGCAGATGATTTTCCCGTATGAATAGGCGGATGAAGTTTCCTGTGTTCAGGCAGATGATGTTCCCGTATGGATAGGCGGATGAAGTTTCTTGTGTTCAGCCAGATGATTTTTCCGTATGAAGCAGGCGGATGATTGTGCAGACAAAATTGTTTCCCCAGCGAAGTCGTCAGGATTTTTCTGTGTTGACGGAATGTGGACAAAGTTCTATCCCTGCGATGATAGAATCTTTTTCAGGCTGATGAGAATAATCCCCAGCACGGTCGCTAATGGATCAGTTTGTTGCCGTAACAACCAGATCCAGTCAGCAGATGTTGTTATTCAAGCAGTTTGTGCAGTTTATTTCTGCGGTTGGCAAATTTTCGGGTTCTTAGTATTCAACCGTCTCGCACCTCGAATGTTTGAAGGCCGTTAGCTCTTCACCCATTCGGGTCCAAGTCACTTGAATAGGGGCAGCTGTTGCACCCTAAAATTTGCTCAACTTACTTCACTTAGTTTATGTTTCAATTGCATTTAGCATTTGCATAGAAAGTCATATACATAGCATAATTCATTTGCATAGCATAGCATAGCAAGTCATCCAACAAGGGACCAAGTACTATTATTATCTATATGAGCCTATCAAGAGGTGATTATTCAAATTCAATCTTAGCCAAGTCATCAGAAAGGAATTCAGTGGATCAAGTAGTGGATCTATCTCATATCTTGAGTGTATTTGAAGATCATCAGAGAAGTTGTGAGCAAGGAATTGAGGTCATGGAGGATACACAGACATCATGGAGGACCTAGAGGGTCATTTTGAAAGTGAGACAAGTCATTGATATGATCACAAGAGTTGCAGTTGAAGACAGTCAACTAGGGTTTCATCTGGGTCAACCCTAGGTCAACCCTAAGTCAAATGCTTGATTGAAAGGCATCAAGGTCTATTTGAGGGATGTGGGGTTCATCATTTGACATGTAGATAGGGATGTGGTGTTGTGCCAAGGAGAAATCAAGAGAAATCAAGGAGAAGAGGAGTTTCTAAATTAGGGTTTCTGTGTAAAATCCCCTGATTTAGGTCAAACTTCCAAGCAAGATAATTCAAAATGCAAGCTTCGAATGGATCCTTGGCCAACATGAAACTTGTAGAGGATCTCAAGAACTTTAATTTTAGTGGTGGAAGACATCAAGGAGATTTATAGAACTCAAGTTATGGTCCTTGCAAGTTACAGGTCATCTGAGGCATCTGAAATTTTGTCTGTGAAAGTTACTTATCTTCCAAGCAACTTTTACCCCTCAAGGAGTTTTCAAATGGATTTCTGGTTAACATGAGAGTTGTTCCTCATTGTCTTAGATTTCTAGAAAGGTATGGTATGCCTTCATCTGATTTGTGGAACTCTACTTATGACCTTGGCAAGCAAAGGGTATTTTGGTCATTTGAGAATTACAGGTCATTTCAAGCCTATGCCCAAAACTCATACAAGGAAGCTTCAAATGAAAAACTTCACAACATCAAACTTGCTCCAAATGACATTTTGAGTCTAGAAAAGTGATCATGAAAGTTTGGAAATGCTCATAGCTCAAGGTTCCAAATTTGGTCAATTAAAAGGTGAATTTAATGAATAAAAGTGACCTAAAAATGAGATTTTTCATAACATGTCCAAATGGGATGAAATTATAGGTCATTTTGATTGGAAAGAATGTTTTGAGACCATTGGCAATATTAGATTTTTGAGTTTAGTTCAAAGTTTGGAAGTTATCATGGGTTACTTATGTATGAAGTTACACATGCCAAAACACAAGGGATTTGTGCACAAGAAGTTTCTAACAAGTTCTAGATGGTTCCATGAGCATCTATATATTGAGTAGAGTGGATCCAATCATTGGTTGGTGATTCATTTGGTTGAAAACTCATAGTCGCATCTCATTCCTCAATTTTGCAAATTCATTCCAATCTCTTCAATTCTTCATCAATCATTCAATTTCATGATCCAAATCCACTCAAGAATCATCCCTGAGTGCATTGCAAGAAAGATTTGAAGAAGAGATCACAAGAATTGTGCTATACAAGTTCATCCTCCAAATTGCAAAAAGAATTGGTTATGGCAATCCAAAGCATTTGAGCAAGAATTTTTGCATACAGAACCAAGAACCAAGTCCATTGAT
Source organism: Lathyrus sativus (assembly GCA_963859935.3). Lineage (NCBI taxonomy): Eukaryota > Viridiplantae > Streptophyta > Magnoliopsida > Fabales > Fabaceae > Lathyrus > Lathyrus sativus. Next base: position 454,475,193 of record OZ012740.1, on the reverse strand, counting down.
CAAGTCCAAAGCATTGCAAGCTGTGAATCCAAGGATTTCTCCATCTGTTTTCAAGATTACACCAGGTTAGTAATCTCTTCGAATTGGCTTAATTCAGTTAGCATGATGTAGAGTTATTAAGTTAGAACTGTTAGGAATAGTTAGATGAATGATTCTGATGGATTTGAGAGCATTTCATGGAGTTCACCATTGGAGCACTAATTCTGTTGAGCCTTAGAACATGATGATTAAGTGGTTAGAATCTTAAGTTGATAGTGATTATTGATCAGTGCAAGGCCATGAAGAGATTAGTACACTTAGATTGTGGGTTGGTGATGATGAAAATCCTGAGTAATTTGGAGGCAGTGATCGTGTTTCATGAAAAAATGGATATCAATTGAAGCCAATGCTATAGATGGATTCAGGGAGAAAATTAGAGTGATTTTGCTTTTTACATGTTTGAATTTGATGAAGAACTGAGCACGCATGAGTTGATGGAAGATAGTGTGCATGAAGCTGTGTTCATGGAGTTTTGCAGAAACCCTAGCTTCTCATTGGAGAAGAAGCACCTCACGCGTTGGATGAGGTCTTCTTGTTTGACTGAAACTCGCATCCAATGGCCAGGATTTGAAGTTGAGAAAGAGAGGGAAGAGTGAAACGTGAAACGCACCGTTTCACTTATGTCTTCAGACTGGGCTTAAGTTGCCATTACTTTCCACACCACCACTTTCAAGGCCCAAACTAATGAACTAACATAGTTACTATTTGCACCGTTTTCATTTTTTATTTTCTTTTTGTGTTTTTTGATTAACTGGGCCCAGACGCGCCTTGCTATGCGCACCCCCAGTCTGGGCCCATCATTCATTTTCCAATGCAAATAACTACTAACTGCGCCCCTAACCAATTTTAAGTCATTTTAATTTCTTTTATTTTTGTTAATTGTTTGAAAAATCATAACAAATTGAAATTTCCATATTTTTAAGTGGTTGTTTTTGCATCTTTTTTATATTTATGTTAGGAAAATTGTCATATAATAAAATTAGCATTTTATTTTATTTTTGCATTTTTAGTATATTTTTCTTTTAAATAGGTTTTAAATGATGTTTAGTTTAACACTTGATCTTGTTGATTTTAGTTTAGTTAGATCCTTTTATATTTTGGACACATTCTTTTTAGAGTACTTCACTTATGACTTTAATTTTAATATGAGATTTAATTCATGATTTTAGGACTAAATTTTAGATGGTTTGTTTAGGTGTGATTAGGGGAATCAAAATTAGGGTTTAGATAGGACATAGGTGTGTTAAATCTTTTCTTTTAGGAGTTGTAGTTTGAATTTTGGGGTATGGGACTATAGGGGTATTATGGATAAATAATAGATCCCTTAGAAAATATTAGACTGCCCCTATTATATTAATACTACTAGTATATTCCTGTATTTGCTTGATTGTGTGGTGTGCCCTCTTTAGGGTTATTATTTGACTGTGTGGGGTATTGGACCTGCTTGGGGTTTGGGTTTGAGCTGAATACTTTGTTGATGGAGCCCATTGAAGATTGAGAGAATGAAGACCAATTTCCAGAGTTGATGAGGAGTCTCTTGCTGGCAGCTGTTGAAGGTTATAGGATCTAGGAGCTAGGCAGAGCTCTAGAGTAGAACACTTGCTTCATAAACATGGAAGGTCTTGTTTGCCTCCATTCTTTCTCTATGATTCAAAGTCTCTTTTAAATATCCACCTCCTTCCTTTGGAAGGATTAGTGAATGTATTTAAAAGATAGAACTTTTGAGAGAAGATTGTCTGTATCATGTTAACAGTTAGTGAGCCACCCTTGGTAGGTAATTGACTGTTTAACATCCATCTCATTTTGTTGATTGATGCTCATCTTGGAGATTGAGACTTGAAGGAAAGCCATTGAAGGATTGAAGATAGAAACCTTGCTTGAAGGCTTGAAGATGAAGACTGATGCTTGCTTGAAGCTTGTAGATGGTTGAAGATGACTTGAAGACAGGTGTTGATGAGGATTGCTTTTGCTGTTTACTTTTGCTGTTGATAACTTTTGATGTATTGTCTGAATTTCCCTGACTGTATTGCTTGCTGTTTAACCTGTTAGGTTGAAAGTGAATTCTGTTCACTTTTGCCTGTTGTTTTCTAGGTTCGAGGTTGAGTGGGACTCCCTTGCCTCGCTTGTATTGCTGCATCCATGCATTTTACTGCTTTATTGTATATATGCTATTGTTTCTGTTTCCGTTTATCCCTTAGGATCTCTGTTTCTCTCTACGCAGGAGAGGAACATGATAGACATTAGGTCTTAACCCATGCATGATAACATTAGGTTAGTTTGATTCCCTTTGCAACCGTAGGTTAGAGTTCCGTCTCTTCTTTCTCAAAACAAACAGAAAAACACAATAAATATTTCGAACACAATAAAAGACACTTCTTCCGTAAAAGAATGTGAACTCATCAAAACGTCAATTTTGTCCGCTGGGACTGTTAATCAGAAAAACCCTTTTTCAGAAGGAATAAAAACAATCAAAACAGACTTGTGTCGTGCGTGGCCCGAACTACGTTTGCTCTGATCTTTCATGCTGTATGAAAGTACGTAGGCATAGGATGCGATATCCTAGCGAGCAACCTTCCCCTCCTTTCCCGTAGGTAGGAGAACTACGTTGACTCTGATTTCTCGTTCCAGAAGGGAATACGTAGGCATAAAGTGCGATACTTTGCCGAGTCATTTTATTTTCTTTTAACCCCAGACCTGTAGAGTAGATAGAATAACAATCAATCCGTACCAGAAAACAAGCGTGGGGGGTGCTAATACCTTCCCCTTGCGTAACCGACTCCCGAATCCAGGATTTGGTTGCGATGACCATTCCTTTCCCGTCTTTGCGGTAGGTTTACTTCGAGCGTTTCCTTTCCCTCCGTTGGGATAAATAACGCACGGTGGCGACTCTTCTGTTCAGCCGGCGCCGATTTTCGCAGTAGCGACACCATCACTTATCCCTCCAAAGGAGGGAGGTGAATACCATAGAAGGACCTTGAATCATGGGGAAGAATAGAGGTGAAAGATACCATCCATGTTTAAGAAGGAAATTAACTAAGTCTAAGCTCTACTTAATTCCTAACCCTAAAACAACAACAAAACAAACAAGTCTTCAAGCTCTCAAGCTCCTTCTTCAATCTTCAAGTCTTCTACTATGCTCCTCCATGCTCCTCAAAGCAAGAACAAGCCCACCAAGCCAAGCAAAAACCCACAAAGCAAGGCAAAACAAAATACAAGCCCACAAGGGCAACACAAACAACCATCAACTACAAAAATCAATTAAAACTAGTATACTATTATATTAAAACCTAATATAATTTCTAAGGGATCCTACATGACTACCCTTAATACCCTATATGTCCCAATATCTAACTTGACCTAGAAACCCAAAATTCTAGTGTTATTGTGGACCTATGTTAAGGATTGACCTAAATCTACACAACCTAAAGTCATCTAATCAAAACTAATAAGAAATTAATCACAAAATTATGGAATAAATCCAGAGGGGAGATAAAGTCCTAATCTAACTATCCTAAAAATAATGGCCTAAAAAATCAAAGGGAACTAGCTAAACAAAATTCTACAAATCTATGCATCAACATAAAAGGAATTAAAAGCTATTAAAAGAGAAAATATACAAAAAATATTAAAAATTCATGAAATGCAAATATTTTGATTTTATAACTTTCTAGACATTAACATGAAATAGGAGAAAAAATCCCCATGCAAAAATCATCATTTTCCTATTTAATATGATTTTTCAAAGATTAAAGAAAAATGGGGAAAAAGAAAATAAAATGTGAAAACCTTGGTGCAGTTAGCAATAATATGCAGTTCAATATGAGAATGGGCTTGAAATGGGGGTGCAAACAATAAATGCGCTAGGCCCAATCTAATCATAAAATCAATTCAAAAAATATAAAGAAAAAGAAAAGAACACGGTGCACTTAGTAAAGAAAAACAATTCAAATTCTTAATGGGCCAAGACTTGGGGTGTGGATATCAATCTCAACTAAAGCCCAAGACCAGAGTTTTAATGATACGCTGCGTTTTGGTGCGTCTTCAGACTTCCCTTCAATCATGAAATTAAATCATGGTCGTGGGATCAAGATAGAGTCAACAAGTCCTTGCCTCATCCAACGGCTACAACGTTATCTTCTTCCTCCAGCCATGGAAATGGAGGGAAAGCTCCATAATTGCAGAGCTCAAATACCTAGCTCGGACTCCCTCCAAACCCAACCAAAATCCATGGTTCAAAATCCTAACCTGCTCTAAATTCAACCCTGAATCCAACCATAGCCTTAGAATCCATTGAAATGCCCTCAATCTCTAAACCCGATCCAAGATCAAAACTATGCTCAAACTTCAATTCTAACAATTCTTGAAATTGATTACCTCAGAATGATCACCACCTCACACTGGTTAAATCTTGCCATTAAACTCATGATATATCTCACTATCCATCATGTTCTTGATCAAAACAAAAATGGTGTCACTAACTCAAACTTCATCAAATGCCTTCAAACTTTCCAGAATCCATCTCCTACTTGTCTCTAACCATTCTAACCTAACAAATCTAACTAATTATGCTTAAATTAAGGTGTAGAAGAAAAGTTGCAAACCTGTCATATCTTGAATATCAGATAGGTCAAATCTTCAGTTCAACCTCTCAAACTCTTCAGAAACACTCCTTGATTGATGTTAAAGCTTCTGTTTGCAAAAGATTTGATCAAAGAAGCCTGAATCTCCAAACTCGATGGTGACTTGCAGCTCCCAAAATCCAAATGCCAACTCTTCAATTCTTCATGATCTTGCCCTCAATTTGGTATGCACACATTCAGTATGATCAATGGAAGGTGTTAGGATTGAAAGAAGCAATGGAAATGGTGTGGAAAGTAGAAATTGATCTCAACTTGCAATGGAAGAAATTGAAATGGCTATCTCACTCTCCTCTCTAATCTCTCACCAACCTTGCATCTGAGCAAGTTCTAATCCATATATAGGATGATTCTAAACCCTCCAGAACTTTCTGGAATCATCCAATGAGATATTGAGATTCTCATGCCATGAGTATTTGATTTCAATCCATCTCACATGCCATCTCATGCTATACCTCTTGCACCAACTTGTATATCCTTGAAAATCTCCTTAGATGATATATATGACATGTTAGGATACTTAGCTAGCTTGTGTATTGAGTTTCCTTGTGTTTTGCCTTTGTACCTTAATATGCAAGTAACCATTCTCCAAAGCAAGTCCATGATCTAAACCTCAAATCAAAAATGTCGCTGAACCATTGTTTATAAAATGCTTTTTAGAGTCAAAATGACCTATTACATGCCATGGTTTGGATGTGTAGCTTGGAAATTTCAATTTCCAACTTTGACTTATTTAACTTATGCCTCCATTTTAGGTCATTTTTACCATTTTGAGCTACAAGCCTTTTCAACATCTCATGACCCCCTTACTAGACTTAAAACATCATTTTAAGCAAGTTTGATGTTGAAGATTTTTCCATTTGAAGCTTGGAAATAGGAGTTATGGCCTTATGCTTGAAATGACCTATAATCTCCGAATGACCAAAATGCCCTTGACTTGTCAAAGCCATAAGTTGAGTTCTACAAATCCTATCAAGGACTTCTAGTACTCTATAGAAATCTAAGAAGATAAGGAACAACATTCATGTTGACCAGAAGTTCATAGGAATCATCCTTCTTGGGCAAAAGTTGGATGCATTTGGGTGACTTTCAAGGCCCCAGATTCACATACCTCAGATGACCTGTAACTTGTCAAAGTCATAACTTGAGCTCTACAAATCCTATCAAGGACTTCTAGTACTCAAATTAAAGCTAAGAGCAAGCTCTACAACATTCATGTTGGGGGTAAGATGAGATGACAATCACATCTTGAGCTAAACTGCCTTGAAGATAGGGGTCAAACTAGGGGATTTTACACTGTCAAGCCTTAGAAACCCTAGCTTGAAACTTCTCAAACTCTTCAATCATGATGAGTTGACCTTGGAATCATCCTTATAGAATTTCAATGCATCAATCCATGATCACATGGCTCTTGGATTAGGTCTCAACCCTCTCCAAATCATCAGTTGACTTATGGTTGACTCAGTCAAACCCTAACTATACCACTCATGGCTGAGGCTTCTTAATCTTGCACAATGACCTCTCTAGGCTTCATGATGGCTTTCAAGACATCTCATAAGCTCTCTCAAAGCTTCAAGTCCATCCTCATAGCTTCAGAATCATCTGAGGAGCTCCCACAACTCTCAAGTTAGGAGGCACACAACCTTGGTTTCAACCAATCTCTCTGAGGATCTTTTAACTTCTCTGACAAAGATATCAACCCTTGAACACTTGAATAACCTTCTTGGATAGCTTCAAACTCTTGTAGTGCTCTTGATTGGTAATCATACCTCTTGATCTACTGCATACATGTCAATGAAATGCAAATGATAATGCTAATGTGAATGAGATGAAACACAAGCTAGGTAAAGAAATGTTGGTCAAATTTTGGGGTGCAACACACTCGATAGTACAGACTGAAGTCTCCAGCGGAATTGAAATTCCCCACAGAGTTATATTTTCCCCTGCAAGCAGGATTTATTCCAGCGTCTGGTTACCCTCCCCAGCCGAGTTTGCAGATCCCCAAGAGAGCCGAGTCCTTGGAAACCGTTCAGGCCATGATTGGTTTTCCCTAGTAGAGTGTTGAATAGCTGATGTTGTATTTCCCCACCGGAGTCGTTATCTCCAGGAAAGTTTTGCTACGAATTCCATGCAGTTTATTTCTGCGATTGACATCGTTTTCCTCAGCAGTTGTGGTTTGAATACCCAGATGAGCAAGTTCAGGTTCTCGTAGAGCTTTATTCCCATGCAGCAGTCAACTGAAGTTCATTTCCCCAGGCGGAGTCCCATTGAGATTGGTGTAACTTCGTCTCCTCAGCGGGATGATTCCTTCCTCCACCAGAGTGGTCCTTTCTCCTTGACAGGAGGATTCTCCCTTCAACATTTATTTTGCTGATGGGGTCATAGCATTTTGCATGATTGCATAGCATTTACCCTAAACGCGTAGCATCTCCACTGTGTGGAGCATTGCGCTATTGTCAAACATATGCATATGAAACATGAGCTAGGCTGTTACCGTTCTTGTTTTGCAGGTGTTCCCAGACATGGTGTTTGCTCAGGATGATTCCTGAAGTCTCGGAAGAGTTAAGTTGCTCAAGATGATTCTTGAATTTCCCCAGCAAAGTCGTTTGCCCAAGATGATTCTTGAATTACTCAGCGAAGTTGATTGTTTAAGATGATTCTTAAAATCCCCAGTGAGGTCACCAAAGTTGGTTGCTCAGGTTGATGCTTAGAGGCCCCGGCATAATGCTTACTCAGGATGATTCCTGAAATCTCCAGCAGAATTATGGGTTCAGGACGATTCTTGAAGTCTCTGGCGGAGTTATTTGTCCAAGAGGATTCTTGAAGTCCTCGGCAGAGTTGATTCACCCAAAATGATTTCTAGATCCCCGAAGTAGAGTTACTTGATAGTTCTCTAGAATCCCCAGCGGAGATGTGTCATCCCCAACAGGTTTGAACAGAAAGGTTGGAAATTTCCTTGAAGACTTGATGATCGAAGTCCGGCAGTAGTGCCGAATCCTCTGGCTTACTGATGAGGTCTAGCTGCGATGTCGAAGCAGTCCTCTCAGCTGATGCGGAGTGCCTGATGGCAGAAGTTTGGATATCCCCAATTGGTTCGTGATTGACTGAGAATTCTATTCCCGACTTAGTGATGAAGTTTGGCTGACGCCCAAAGATTTCTTTGAATACCCGATGGCATGATTAACTTGATTGTTGACCTGATGAGTCCCGAGGAATCTTGATGCCCGACGGCACGATCGACCATGTATCACCGGTTACCGTGTGACCAATTCCCCAGCTAGTTGCCGTGCAACTAATATTTCAATTTTCGAAGATTTGTTCCCATCAGAGTACCGTGTACTCGTGCAGTTGGCAAATTTCCGGGTTTGTTGGTATTCAACCGTCTCGCACCTTGATTGTTTGAGAGCCGTTCGCTTCTCACCCAGTCAGGTCCAAGCCGTTTGAATAGGGGCAGCTGTTGCACCCCAAAATTTGCTCAACTTTTCTTTATCTAGCTTGTGTTTCATTTCATTCACATTAGCATTATCATTTGCATTTCATTGACATGTATGCAGGAGATCAAGAGGTATGATTACCAATCAAGGGCTACACAAGACTTTGAAGCTAGCTAAAAAGGTTATTCAAGTGTTCAAGGGTTGACATCCTTGTCAGAGAAGTTAAAAGATCCTCAGAGAGAGTGATTGAAGCCAAGAGGGTGTGTCTCCTAACTTGAGAGTTGTGGGAAGTCATCAGATGATTCTGAGGCCATGGAGATGGACTTGAGGTCTTGATAGAGCTCATGAGAAGTGTTGAAGATCACTTTGAAGCCTAGATAGGTCATTGTGCAAGTTTAAGAAGACTCAGCCATGAGTGGTGCAGTTAGGGTTTTACTGGGTCAACCCTAAGTCAACTAATGATTTGAAGAAGGTTGAGACCTAATTCAAGAGCCATGTGATCATGGATTGATACATTGAGATGTTATAAGGATGATTCCAAGGTTAACTCATCATGATTGAAGAGTTTAAGAAGTTTCAAGCTAGGGTTTCTAAGGCTTGACAGTGTAAAATCCCCTAGTTTGACCACTATCTTCAAGGCAGTTTAGCTCAAGATGTGATTGTCATCTCATCTTGCCCCTAACATAAATGTTGTAGAGCATGATCTGAGATTTAATTTGAGTGCTAGAAGTCCTTGATAGGATTTGTAGAACTCAAGTTATGACTTTGACAAGTTACAGGTCATCTGAGGTATGTGAATTTGGAGCTTGAAAGTTGTCCAACTTGCATGAAACGTTTGCCCTAGAAGGATGATTCCTATGAACTTTTGGTCAACATGAATGTTGTTCCTTATCCTCCTATATTTCTAGAGAGTACTAGAAGTCCTTGATAGGATTTGTAGAACTCAAGTTATGGCTTTGACAAGTCAAGGGTATTTTGGTCATTCGGAGATTATAGGTCATTTCAACCATAAGGCCATAACTCCTATTTCCAAGCTTCAAATGGGGAAATGTTCAACATCAAACTTGTTCAAAATGATGTATTAAGGCTATTCAAGAGGTCATGAGAGGTTGGAATTGCTTGTAGCTCAAAGTTGCAAAAATGACCTAAAATAAGGATGATTTTCAAATGAACCAAAGATGGAAATTGGTATTTTTGATCTACATGTCCAAACCAAGGCATGTAATATGTCATTTTGATTCTAAAACACATTTTAAGAACATTGGTTTTGCCGCAATTTTGAATTGAAGTTCAATTTGTGGACTTGCTTTGAAAAGTAGTTACTTACATCTTAAGTAACATTTGCCAAACCAAAATTCAAGGCATGACCAAGGCTTCTTTCAATCCAAACACATCCAAAATACCATTAGTACAGAAATTGGAAGAGAATGAGGGTGAATACAAGCTGCTAGAAGAACTGATGTGTGCATACCATGAGATTGAAATTTCCATGAAGTGAGATATTAAATTTCTCATTAGAAGGATCTAGAGCTTTCTAGATCATCCATACATGGTCTATATATGATGCTGAGGTGATCCAAGGCCAGGGTTGGTGATAATTGAAGGAGAGAATAGAGATTGAGATTGGAAAATTCTTGTGTGCAACTGAATTCGTTTACACCATTTTCTTCACTTTCCATCCATTTTCTTGATTGCAATCTCTTCCATGGATGCTAAGGAATGATTTCAGATCATAATCAAGGCAAATTCGTGGCTGAATGGTGTTCTTGATCTCAGATTTCTCCATCTGTAACTTAGAGTTGGTTCCAAGAATCCAGAGCATTTCCATCCATTTCATTGCATACAGAAGCTTTGAATTGATTCATTGAAGGAGTCTGGAGCATTTGAGAGCTTGATTTGAAGGTTTACTACTTCTGTGCACACGAAATTATCAGGTTAGTAACTTTCAATCTCCAGCTTGAATTAGGTAGAATTAAGAGGAACTAGGATGTTAGATGCATTGAGGATTGATGTAGGAAGGTTTTCAGATCATTAATTTGAGAGTTAGTGACCAATTAAGGTTGTTACCATTTTCGGGTGAGATTGTGTTCTTGCGAATCTTGAGGTTTTAGAGAGAATTAATGGTATGATTGAGTTCCTTGTGAAATTTGGGACAAGTTTCATCAAGGAATCGTGGCCAATGATGGATTCTATGGCAAGTTAGGGTTGTGAGATGACGACCGGAGAATGTCATCGGCGATGACTTTGGGCGCGCAGGTGGCCTGAGTTTCAGAGGTTTGAATTGGGGAAGATGATCCCAGAGCCCTTAGATCATGGTTTGACTTGGACTAAAGACCTCATCCAATGGCCACGCGTGCATGAAAATTTGTGAAGAGTTCTGAACTAAATGAAACGATGCGTTTCATTAATCAGTTGTGGTTTTGGGCTTAAGTCAGATTGATATCAGCACCCCCTTGTTGGGCCCAACCCTGAATTGAACTGGATTTTATTGCTACCTGCACCACGCGTGTGTTTATTTTCCTTGGATTTTCTATTATTTTTTCATTTTATTCATGGTTATTGATTAATTCATAAAAAATGGAAAAATGATTCAATTAATCCCATTCTTTTTGCATTGGATTCATGATAGGATCTAGTATTTTTTAGATAAAAAAATATTATTATTTCATGCATTTTCTGATTTTATGGGAATTTTTACATTTTAATTGATATTAAAATAATCATGTTTGATGCTTGATATTGGTGAATTTGATTTGATCATGTGATGATGATTTTGGCCTTGATTTTTTGTGAGTAGTTAGCATAGATATGCATGCTCCCCATAGATTTTTCTCACATTTTTGTGATGAATGTAGGTGGTAGTTCTAGGTTGAAACTTTAGGTGCTCCATTTTTTAGGGTTTAGGGTTGATACCTTGTGATTTAGATTTTATTTTTGTAATTAGGTGGATGATTCAACCTCTGATTTTTGTAGGGTAGATTCATGATTGAATTAGGTTTCCTTAGGAATTTTTGTAGGAATTCTCAATGAAGTTTGCTATTTTAGTTTGATTTTAGTTTAGATACTAACCTTAGATGATTCTAATGCACTGATTCAACTAGATTGACTTCTTTAGTTCCCTTAGATTAGGGTGTTGCTTTGCTTGTTCTTGGATGATGTTGAAGAAAAGTTGAAGATGCATTGGATTTCTTGAAGAAGCTTGGATGTGAAGATCTCTCCTTCTTTTGGTGTAGTATTGATTAGGTGTAAAGATTAGGGTTTTATAGGCAGAGCTTCTAGATAGATTCTCTTCATTCATAAACATGGAAGATGTTGATCACTTCCATTCTTCCCTATGATGTAAGGTCCCCTTGTAAAGGCCTCATCCCTCCTTTGGTAGGATGTGTGGCTCTTCACAAGTTGGTAGAACCTTTGAGGGTCCCTTTCTCTGATGATAGGATGCTCAGTGGTGACCTTTGGTCTTCACTCTGCTACCAACCATCCCAACTTTGCTCTTGATAGATGAGTCTTTATCCCTTGCTAGAGGATGGAGTTCCTTAATTGAAGAAGATTGAAGGATGAAGTTGATACTTCTTTGTGTTTGAAGATTACTCCGAGAAGCTGAAGCTTGTAGATGAAGAGGAACAAGTTGATACTTGTAAAGAGGGAGGAGCTGAGGCTTGGAGAAGAGGGAATAAGTTGATACTTATATTTGATGTGTTAGAAGATTGGAGAAGCAAGTTGATGCTTGCTATTGAAGATGATAGCCTTGAAGGGTAGTTGAAGAATGAGTACTAAACTGCTGTCAGAGGAGCTTTGCTGTGAAGCTGTGGAAGCTGTTGATCTGTTTCCTTTCTTGTCTATTTGCTTTCTGTGCAACTGTATTGCTGTGACTTGTTTGATTTGCTTGATGCAATAGAATAAGTTCATGTTTAGATTAACTTGAGCTAGGATCATGATTGCACTAGAGGTTAAGTTGCTCCCTCTGCTTGTATTTTTACTGTATGGCTTTGCTTGCTGGTATTTGGTAGAGCCCAACTCCCTTCCCTATGTGGTTTTTTATTTGCTTGGTGGCATGTTATTTCATTTCTTCGGTATGATTACAGTTACTCATATTTTGCTTGGTAGCATGTTATTTCTTCTGTATGATTGCGGTTATTCATATCTGGCTTGAGGTTGAGATGAGCTTGTGGAGGCTGATGCCCCGCACACATTTCCTCCCTCACTTGCATTGCATGCATTTTACAGTCGTTTATTGTTTACTGTTTAAGCTGATGCTTTATCTGTTTCTGTTTATCATTGACATGACCCCTTAGGAATCTCATTCCCTTTGATAAGGAAGTGATGATTAGAACTTTAGGTTGAAACCTATGCATGATAACTTCTAGGAGTTCCCTGTTTCAAACCTCAACCATAGGATGAATCCTTGGCATGACAACATTAGGACTTGATAGTATCCCTTTAGTTGAACCTGCTCGTTCTCTCTTCTCATCTCAAAACAAATTAAAATACAGTAATAAAGGTTAACTGATGTCGTACGTTACGAGCCTTAAGCTATCTGAGAAAGGATTGTGGAAGAGTTTCTTTTCCACAGTCTGGATGTTTAGTATGGTACCCTTTGGGTGACATGCGACGCATTCACTCTCAGGTCATAGTCTCTAGTGCGATATTGGTTGCAAACATCCATAAAAATAGTTCTTTCGTAAAAGACAGAAAACAAACTTCAAACCTTTTTGCCCCGTGGGCCCATAATTCAAAGGAAGCTTTTCTGAAGAAAAGAGTGTCGTTAACTCCCAGTTCTACCGCAAACGGTAACGCCTAAGTCTCCAAGGGTTGAGCTGCGTACATCCAACTGCTGGAACTGTTTGTTAACCCTACTCGATAAAAACAGATGAATCTGAATTCCCGTAATCCGTATTATCCCGAACTACGTAAGCTCTGATCTCTCATGCCTGTTGAGAGTATGTAGGCACAATACTGATGTATTGGCGAGCCACCTTCCCCGTAACCCATAGTTAGTCGAACTACGTTGACTCTGATTTCTCATTCTCTGATGAGAATACGTAGGCATAAAGCGCGACGCTTTGACGAGTCATTTTCTTTTCTTTTCAGACCAGCCTTGATAGGTAGATAGATAAAGCCAACTCGTCATATAAACACAAACAAGCGTGGATCCCATCGAGTACGATGGACGTGAGGGGTGCTAATACCTTCCCCTTGCGTAACCGACTCCCGAACCCAGACAACGGTTGCGATGACCTTGTCTTATACCTTTTCGTCAGGTTTTTCCGATCGTTTCCTTTCCCGTTCCGAGGGATAAATAACGAAAGGTGGCGACTCTTCTGTTTTGCCGGCACCTTATTTTCGCGGAAGCGACAAATACGTAGGCATAAAGCGTGACGCTTTGCCGAGTCATTTTATTTTCTTTTCAGACCAGCCTTGATAGGTAGATAGATAAAGCCAACCCGTCATATAAACACAAGCAAGCGTGGATCCCATCGAGTACCATGGACGTGAGGGGTGCTAATACCTTCCCCTTGCGTAACCGACTCCCGAACCCAGACAACGGTTGCGATGACCTTGTCTTATACCTTTTCGTCAGGTTTTTCCGATCGCTTCCTTTCCCGTTCCGAGGGATAAATAACGAAAGGTGGCGACTCTTCTGTTTTGCCGGTACCTTATTTTCGCGGAAGCGACAGCGAGGAATAGAGTTTGATTGGTTAAGTATTTTGGTTTTGAAAAGAGGGTAGATTTGAATAGGTTATAGGATTTTGGTCGCACGGGGGTGAGACAACGAGGTTAGGTTTGATGTATTGGATGTTTAGCTAGAGGTGACGATTACCTGAAGCTTAAGAAAGACTTCTCGGACCCAAGTAATCGGGAGAGTGAACCAAAGACTTGGAACTCTCTCTTTTTCAACCTCAATTGCAAAAGGATAAGATGTGGTTCGAGTGGGTTAATCGGATGACGATTACTCGAAGCTCGAGAAAGACTCCTCGGTCCCTAAGTAATCGGGAGAGTGAACCAAAGACTTGGAGCTCTGTCTTTTTCATCTAAGTGTTAATGGAATTGGATACAAGTGAGTGAATCGGATGACGATTACTCGAAGCTTGAGAAAGACTTCTCGGACCCAAGTAATGGGGAAAGCAAACCAAAGACTTGGAACACTTTCTTTTTCATCTAATATTATGAAAGATGTTTGATATATTTAGAGTGTTTTAATCGGATGACAATTACTCGAAGCTCAAGAAAGACTTCTTGGACCTTAAGTAATCGGGAGAGTGAACCAAAGACTTGGAGCTCTCTCTTTTTCATCCTAAGTGTTTAGAAAAATAGACTTGAATTTGTTTATCGTTTTTAGAAGACAATTGTTAGAGTTTGAGAAAGAATTCTCGGACCCTAACAATTGGGAGAGAGAACCAAAGACTTGGAACTCTCTCTTTTTCATCTTTTATCGAAATTGTGTTTAAGTAATTATTAAGTGTTTTAATTTGATTTAAGAAAAATGCTCGATATGAATCGAGGTTTGAAATTGAGTTTTAACGTGTGCACTAGCAAAGTGAGCTAGTCTTCTAAGCGACCAACTAGAAATAATTGATCAAATAGGTATCACTGTAAGGAAGCCCAGGATTAAGCTTAAAAATGTTGTGTCTGTGACCTAAAAGGTTGATGGCGAGGCTTTGAAAGCACTCGACTTACAAGGGTAGAAAATGGCTCGATAAATCGAGAATTTTATTTTTAAAAATGGTTTTAAAGTATTAAAGTATAAACAAAAATGATAAAAATTATTACATTTTGTGGGAGAGGAACACATTTGATCAAATGGGGATAGAATATGATGAAACGAAAAAACTGATCTTACCCGAATGAATGCGTGTTGTGGCGCGGCGAAAATCATGTAAAGCGTAGGAACTTTTCGTGGCATAATGGTCGTAGAATTGCCAAAATCATGAACTGAAATTTCAATTTTGTCATAATGGAATACAATAATAGCTCAAATAATATTCACATGAACAACACAAAAATTTCAACGTTATTTGTCATATGGGGTGCAATTAACAATAAAAGCATTATGAATAGAAACTTGAAAATTATTAGAATTAACGTAGTTAATTTTATCTTAAACCCAATTTGACTAATTTAAAACAAAAAAAAATGAAAAGAAACTAAACCTCCAAGGAGGTATGAATTAAGAGCAAGGTGTATAAATTGGTGGACCTACAGGCAAAGTATTAGAATGGCCCAAACAAAATAATTGTATCACAAAATCTAACTAATTGTTAAGAGGAAATTAAACTCAATAAAGAGAAAACCAAGTTATTACCGGTAACTTAATTTAATTTTCAGAAAGGAAACTTCATGCAAGTCAAAATTGCAAAGAAAACTAAATAATTATTTATTTATTCTAAACAAAATTGGTCAGAATAAAAATAAAGCAAGTCAAAATAGAGACATCATGGTTTATTCAGAAAGAAACTCATTAATAACACCACGTCCGAATCAAAGACGCGGAAAAAAACATGGTTACCAGAAGAGGGATTCCGCAACGATGGCGGCAAGACTGAACGAAGATGGTGGATATCGCATTACATGAAGCAATAAGTCTCTCGATCTGAACCGAATAGAACTTTATGAATCTCTACGAAACTTGTTCGCTTCTCGTTGCATTCACACCTGAGCCTTCTTCTCTTTTTTTCTTGTTCCAATCATATGATGCTTGATGTGTAACGCCAACTATGCCGCAAAATGGGTGGCCTCGGGTACTTCTTGAAGTATCGAGTTCAGATGCAAATTTGAGCTGCTGTGTTGCTTCACTATCGTCGTTGTTACTGATACTTTTCGGAGTTCTCACATGTGTAGAACTGTAGGCTCGCATTATTACCGTCCATTACCATTACGGCAAGCTAAAGTTGGTTGATTTAGTTGAGTTACTGATGCGTGACGGCATGATATGAACCGCAACTTGAAAGTTGTTGTTACGTCTGTGCGAGAATGAAACAATGTTGCTGCTGCGATGTTGTTGACGTGAACCGAATCAGTTTCAACTTCTGAATCTCGAATCTATAACCCGCATACACCAAAGAAAAACAGAAAAGAAAATGGCTCCGGTATTTATGGTGCAGCCAGCAATCAATTGAAACCATACACACAAAATATAATATAAAATTGATATGAAACCAAACATTCATAATATCATCCAAAACAATGTTTGTAAAACATAATTTTAACAAAGCACACAGTCAAAACATATAACTCCAACCCTTAAATAACTAAAACCGGATCGGAATAACGCATAAAATCGAACCGACGCTAAAGCTAGCAATCAAAACAACAACCAACAACAATATAGAAAAGTTTGAGAGAAATCGGAGTTTTACCAAAGTGCGAAAACAGGCCTTAAACAAAAAGTCACGATACTTGAAGTCGAAACGCAATGTGCTGTTGTTGTGGAATGGTGAGAAGCTGCAAATAAGGTTCTCGTCGCGTTCTTGCCAATATTGCTGATGTTGAAGTTTGATGGTGAAGTTATTTGCACCTCTATTTCATGTTATCCTTCATGTAATCGAAATTCGGCGGTGTCGCAATCTGTCCTAAAGTCAACAGCCGCCCAAACAGAATAGAGAGAAAAAGAGTTCACAATTGCCACCACCAAAACACGACCCTCTTGGCGCTACGGACATTATCCCAAACAAAGTTTCGGGCAGCTTGTCTTCATCTTCTAACAGAACCAAATCAATCCCCTGCTACACCATATGAACTCAGTAGATTACAACATCAACTTCTCTCTTTGGCTTTTCGCTTGAAGTTGCACTCGATGTTGTGACGTAGGAAGCGGAGGAAAACCAAGTCGTGGCAGCAGTACAAGTGTCGTAACAACAACAGTACATGGTATGAAAACAACTTCGTTTGAGCTGGATTCTTAAATCGTTGAATGAAATCGAAATAAAGATGTGATTTGTTATGTTTTCATTATTATTGGCATTTTCACAAATACCTGGTGGGCTTTATTCTAAACAAGTTCAAAATCACGTCTTGAGAAACATATGCTTTAATAGAGTCTTCTTTATCTTTAAAACTTGTAACAATAGTCAAACATATAAGGCATTATGTTCAAGGTGGAGGACAAACATAAGGAAGGTTTAACGGTGGATGGTGAGATTTTCTGGTGATTCGTAGCGAGGGATTTTTGTCGGAAAAGTGGAGGGTTGGGTTTGACGAAACACTGAGACATAAAGAAGTATAGGGAGAAGAAGGAAGGGAGGGCACGATTGAGGAAGGTGGGTCGCAGTTATGGTTTGAGGAGGGTGATGATGGTTGAGATATCAATGTCGCTGTTGTTCGAAACAAAGTTTCGAAGTTTGTTGGAGGCGATTTTGGGTTGGTTATTCTTCGTCAGAAAGAACAACGGTGAGGACGGTGAAGATGGAATGAGTTGATGAAGGGTCACAGTGAGGTTTTGAGCTGGTTCATGGTGTTGAAAATGGCGCCCGTGATATTTGAGGGAGAAGAAGACTGAAATTAGGTTTATCTGTGAGGAAGAGGAAATTTAGGGTTTCAGAAATGGAATTTGGCGGCTAGGGTTTTTAGATGTTGGAGAATATGAACAGTAGAGTTCCTCTATTTATCCCAATCTTGACAACCCTAATTGCAATCTTCACCGTGCTCACTCTCATTTCCAATTTTCCCTTTTTTTTTTAATTTTCCTGTTTAATTAATTATTTAATAAATCAATTATAACCTAAAATCTTAACTAATCTTAATTCTAAAATTCTAAACTTAATTCCAATTAATTGATGTAAAAAAAACCTGATTTTATTTATAATAAAAATTTTAATTTAAATTCTATATTTTAAATTTATTTCTAAATTAACTAATATTAAAATTATATTATATTAATAAATTATAAAAAATGAACTTATGAAACAAAAATAATGATAAATATATATAAAAATAAATGCCACATGGCACACTTTTATTGGGATAAAAAGTGAAAATGTTTATTTTTGCTGAAAAATACGCTACGCTGTATAAGCGAGATAAATCAAAAAATAAAGTCGGACGAATGAAAATTTTGAAAAAGGTAGGACAAATTTGGGGTATGACAGATGCCCCTATCTAATTGCCTTAAACCTGAGAGAATGAACAGCTGTACGACGTTCATTTTAGGGTGGAAGTCAATTAGATATAAGAAGACCCCGAAATTTGTCCGACAAGCAAGTAAATGCAAAGATATCAGCAAAAGCTCACAAGAAACCCTTAAAAATAAAACTCTGCTTGGGGAGAGATCAGAGTAACAACTGCTGGGGATCATTATCAACTGCATGGTTGATGAATAACTTGCTAGGGAATAAAAAATCCACAAGCATGCGGGAGTATTAACTCTTTTCAGAGCCATACTGCCGACTTTGATGGAAGACTGACCAAGATGCTAGTGAATCGATCCTGGATCCTGCTATGTTGTTATGCTATGTTGCTAAGGAGATAGCAATGCTACGTGTTACAATACACAAACATGCAACTAAAGATGCAACTGCTAGGGAGTGTAAGATGCGTATGCAAATGATATGCAATGCATATGAGAATGCAACCGGGTAACTGGATTTGGTAAGGCTTTATTTTTGGTTTAGGATTAGATGCAACAAGGTGAAAAGATTTACGGGGTATACTGGCTTATCAACTTGGGGGTTGAGAAAAACAAATATACTATCAACTTAGGGTTCGAGGATAAATCAGAAAAACAAGTTAACTTGAGGGTTGAATAATAAGGATATCGACTCGGGGGTCGAGAAAAGCAAATAAAATATCGACTCGGGGGTCGAGGAAAACAAAACAATATCGACTCGGGGGTCGAGAAAAATAAAACAATATCGACTCGGGGGTCAAGAAAAACAAGACAATATCGACTCGGGGGTCGAGAAAAACAAGACAATATCGACTCAGGGGTCGAGAAAAACAAGACAATATCGACTCGGGGGTCGAGAAAAACAAGACAATATCGACTCGGGGGTCGAGAAAAACAAAACAATATCGACTCGGGGGTCGAGAAAAACAAAACAATATCGACTCGGGGGTCGAGAAAAACAAGACAATATCGACTCGGGGGTCGAGAAAAACAAAACAATATCGACTCGGGGGTCGAGAAAAACAAAACAATATCGACTCGGGGGTCGAGAAAATAAAGGCAAGGTTGACTCTGGGGTCAAAAGTTATTGCAAGGTATCAATGTAGGGATTGAGAAAGGGAAATGATCATGCTTATGTATGCGTATGGTACATGTTAATTATATGATGCATATGCAAAATGCAAGCAGGTGATTGGTTTTATGAAGGTGCCAACAAGGGTGGACTTTATTTGGTAGTCAATAAAAATGAACTTTTTGAGTTTTAAGGGATGCCAATAGAAGTGGACTTTATTTGGTGGAAGTATTTGACTTCCCGACACTCGGTATCTGATAATGTTATAGTCAGAAGACAGATATGGATGCTCTTGGTGCCCCAAGTTTGATCCTTTGCAGAAATTGCACGCTAGTTCCTGGGAGAACCTTAACTTCTAGCCAATGTGCCATGACAGCTTACAAATCATGAGCGTAGCGAAGTAACTAAAGCGTGTTGAATGTGCGAGCGTAGCGACTTAACCAATGCTTGTCAATTATGCTCTTACTCTGCCCCAAGGCTTTTGACGCTTGTTCGCCTTAACAATTACTGGTGTCTGCCATGGTCTACTTGACCAACTTTGAAAGCAAAGAGGGAAACTGCTCTTGTTCAACTAGTCTGCCCCAGTCTGTAAGGTGTTTGAAGATTTTTCCTTAAAGGTTTATACCATGATATAGTCTGAGATGTTTTGCCCCAGTTTCGAGACTCTTGTAGTGGTCTGCCTCTGTTTGAACCTCGGAAGGACTTTCCCCATATTCACAAGGTTATGAAGTAGTCTTGATTCGGATCAACACCATTGAATGTTCAAGCTCCTTTTTTATTGCTCTTTTGTTGGAATTTCCATAATGTCAAGTACAAATTTGCAGTTAAACTTGTTCATTTTAAAAAAAATGGTAATTTTAATGCGACATTCATGCCAGTTTTTTGAAAAAGAATTTATTAGAATGAGGTGACAGTGTGTGACGAGTGGACTATTAGTCCAAACACAATGCTGATTTAGTTGGTGCTAAAGATATAGCAAGAATATGACACCAATACAGAAGATTAGCAAATATGTAGGAGTCAGTTTACACAACCTTGCTGTAGTATGCTTTTAGAATAAACCCCGCCTCAATTAGGTCTTTTGAGGGTTGTAACGTGGTCTAGTTCACGGTTATAGAAACAAAGGATATAAGGCTCAAAATTTAATTTTAACCCACCCATTCTTCGTGATGAACTCCAGTCCTATGTTCAATTAATCTTGCACCTGTTTGACGGTGTAAGCTTGATGATTTAAGGTATGCTTGAAATGGCAGTCACCATTATTTTGCTTTTTTGATGGATGCCAGTGACCCTTTTGGTTCTTGATATGGTGGCCACTGATCTTATTTAATTTTCTTGAGGATTTGAGGACCTCTTTTGATTTTTATTTTGATCCCTAATTTTTGCATGGTTTGATTTTGTTCTTCAAGTCCATCGGGATTGCCTTGACTCTTGCCTAAGTCTCCTTTTAAGGTGTTCGACTTAGCAGGCTTTTTATTATATATTTTTTGAAGGGTTTGTGACTGCCAAGTCATTGGTCTTTGATGAAATATCGTCATATATTGGATTTTGTCTCATAATTTGAGTGCGTAATCAGGCTAACTGAACACTACCCTACCCCAGGTTAAGCGTAAGGGTTTAGAAATCCAAAGAATACTCCTACTTCTAGGCCCGAAGTGGTTGACTAGGGATTAACTCCTTATTTCTCCAGTGTTTGGGGATTGAAACAATGCCTATACATCATCAGCGAGATTTTATCCAAAACCACACTTATCAGCAATTATGGGTATTTTGTTTTCGTCATCCTCCCTCAAATCTTTGCTAAACAGCATTGCGATAAAGGAAGTGCAGTGAATTTTTTTTGATTTTTGCAATAAATGAGAAAAAGGTGAGTGAATACGAATGGATTTGTTCAAAACATGCATAACCATTACATTAACAATACCATTAATAAACGATAATGTCTAAAAGCAAATAGCACTTAACATAAAAGAAAAATACAAATGCGTAGAAGTGATATGGAAATTGCCAGCACTAAGGACCGGGTTTTTCTTTCTTGTTTCACAGTTGGGTTACCCTTCTTGCTCATCGAGACCAGTATGATAACCTTCTTCATATCTACTCTCTGCAGCTTCTTCCATGTCATGGACTGATGGACCTGCCTGATCATATGAAGGATTGACGTGGACCTGAAGACCTTGAGGCGTAAACGAGATTAACTTGGAATCAATCAGATCTTGAACCTTGTTCTTGAACTGTTTGCAATCTTTGATTGAGTGCCCCATTGCGCCAGCATGGTAGCCACATCGTGCATTGGAGTCAAAGCTAGGTGGGTATGGTGGGATCACAGGATCCAAGCCCTTTGGCACTATCAGTCCACTACTAATCAAACGTGGTAGTACGTGATTGTATGGCATTGGTAATGGATCAAAGTGTCTCTTTGGTCTTTGATTATAGTAATGTCGTTGTTGCGGAGCATGTTGATGTGCAACCTGCTATTGATAATGGGGACCTTTATTGATAGGAGGATATTGACCATGTGAAGAGACCGGAGTCCCACAGGTAGACCCATAGCATTGCTGACTTTTAACAGTTGAGATGCTTGGGTACTGAAGGAAAGGTGCCGAGGATGGAGGCTGAGGAGTGTCCCTGATCGTATTAATTTCATCCTTTTCTTCCTCTCGGGAGATAACAACTGATTCACTTTCACTGGTTGGGATGTTCGAGGTGTCTTGGATCTTTCCACTCTTGAGACGGCTCTCAATGCGTTCTCCTACTGATACCAAATCAGAGAAGTTGGATGTCCCATTGGCCATCATCTTTTCCAAGTATGGTTCTTATAAAGAATTTATGAACATGTTAACCAATTCCCTGTCTAAGAGCGGTGGTTGAACGCAAGCAGCTACCTCTCTCCATCTCTGAGCATACCCTCTGAAGGACTCGTTTTCCTCTTGAGATAAGCCTTGCAATTGTATACGATTGGGAGCCACATCAAGATTGTACTAGTACTGCTTCACAAAGGCGTTGGCTAAGTCCGACCACGACTGAATATGGATACTCTCTAGCTGCATGTACCAACTCAAAGATTCCACACTCAAACTGTCTTGGAAACAGTGAATCATAAGTTTATCGTTATGAGCATATGAGGTCATCTTTCTGCAAAACATCACCAAATGTTGCTTTGGACAACTATCTCCTTTGTATTTCTGAAAATTCGGCATCTTGAACTTTGGAGGTATTGCAAGTCCGTGTACCAAACACAAGTCTAAGGCATTTAGATCAGAAGTATCACGCCCCATCATGGTTTCAATTTTCTCTTCCAACACACGACATCTTTCAGCAAACTCAACATCTTGAGTTCGTTCATTATTCTCCACCAGGCTTGCCACTTGGGAATTCGGCGCAGTGAATGCAAAGCTATGGTATTCAACAGCATCATGAGACGAGGCATGCTCATCCCGAATAGTGTGACGCTCTTGTATAACCTGATCTTCAACAGGAATCCGCACAGGCCGAGGTATGTCGTTCTCGGTGACTATAGGTCGTTGAGGGTTGTTCTCCCTCCTTGTCAAGGCTAACATAGCTTCCATAAGTTGGTCCAACTGGTTCTTTATCAAGTTAACATCTGCTCTTAACGCAAACTGGTTCTATTCTTCCGAGCTCATGATTCTTACCAAAGTTGTTTCAAGTCTGATACGGGTGTCAGGAAATCAACTGCGGATTATGGACAAAGGATGGATAAGTTTCTGGCAGAGAAAATGATATGCAATGCAGATGAAATGCAAATGCAATGGTATGCGGATGCAATGCACAAACAGGATCACAAGCTCAATCACGTTCTCAGGTCAGATAGAATAACGGGTAAATAATAGATATCTCTGATCAAAGGAACCCCATAGGTAGGCTCTAAACGCGTAGGTGCCTAGAGTCATGGATCTTTTCGAAAATATTATTACCATGACAAAGATTCATCCGATAATAATACCCTCGAAGGATCTTTTCTAGGTGAGGTTTTTGTGTCGTCCCACGAGAAAGATTCCTCGTGAGTCTCTACTACACAACCATCAAGTCCAAGGTTTCTTAAAGGGACCTCAGAGTCATAGATTGAGGTTGAAAATATCATTGTCAGAATAACGATACGTTCAAGGGATCTCATATGATTGGGGCGTTCGCATCAACCCAAAAAGGAGTGACCCTCATGAGTCAACACTACCAACCACCATGGTAAATGGGTAAAAGGTCCTTAGAGTTATGGACTCAACCACAAAAATACTATTGTCATGGCAAAGACTCACCACAATAATAACATCCTTAAGGGAATCAACTCTAAGCGGGGCTTTCGCTTCCTCCCAACGAGAAAGACTCCTCGAGGGATTCCACTACACAACCATCATTCTAATCCTATGGTTTTTCTCGGACTCGGGTGTAGAGCCATCTCACGAAGTTCCAACAATCAGAGAACCCCAACAGTGTCACAAGGAATAATAATAGGATATATAAAAGAAAACAAACAATTAAATAATAAGAATATAAATACACAAACGGATTTAACTCTCGCAAATTGAGTCAAGTTAGGCTTGACTCTCTCTAGCATAGGGCTATGCATTTCCCCAACAGAGTCGCCATCTGTCGTACCTCGAAAAATACGATCCTTGCGATGGACGCGGAAAAACGTTCGAAACAGAGTCGCCACCGAATTTTATTCATTCCAAGGAAAGAATGGGAAAATATCGATAAAACCTTAAAAGGGATAAGAACATGGTCATCGCAACAAATGTTCTAGGTTCGGGAGTCGATTACATAGAGGGAAGGTATTAGCACCCTCTACGTCCGTTGTACTCAACGGGAACCTCTTGATTCGATTCACGAGAGAAAGGTTAGTTACGTTTGTTTATCTTCTAAATGAATTGCTTGCTAAAGGGAAAAAGGGTGGTTTTAAGATAGGGTGCTCGCCAAGGATTGGGGCCCTTGTGCCTACGTATCTTCACTTGTAAGAAGTGGAAAATCAGAGCGTTCGTAGTTCATGGGACTACGGGTAAAGGTTTGGGAATTGTGTTCGCTAGGATTATCGCAATCCTATGCCTACGTACTCTCAACAGATATGAGAGATCAGAGCAGTCGTAGTTCGGCTAACTACGGGAAAATGTCTCGATCGCACTGGGGCGAGAGAAGAGGTTTTGAATAACAGGTTGGTCTCGATTGCACTAGAGCAAAAGAAAGGGGAAGTTAATGGTTAGTATGCTCGTCAAGGATGGAGATCCTCGTGCCTACGTATCCTCATTAGGGAATGAGGAATCAGAGCAGTCGTAGTTCGGCTTACGGTTTGCTAAAAGGTTTGTGTTTGGAATGAACGAGAGTTTAGGTCGCATTCTAACTGCTAAACATTGGCTTGTCTGCTCGCTAGGGGAGGCTGAAGCACGAGTTTGTTATGCGCGGAAGAAGGGACTAAACAATGTTCTTGGTAAAAGGATCATTTGAGTCGAACGAGAGTTTAGGTCGCATTCTAACTGCTAAACATTGGCTTGTCTGCTCACTAGAGGAGGCTGAAGCACGGGTTCTTATGCGCGGGAGAATGGAATAAACAATGTTCTTGGTAAAAGGTGTATTTGGGTCGAACGAGAGTTTATGTCGCATTCTAACTGCTAAACATTGGCTTGTCTGCTCACCAGGGGAGGCTGAAGCACGAGTTCATATGCGCAGAAGAAAGGAATAAACAATGTTCTTTGAGAAGAGTTGTTTAAGTTGTGGATCGCATGGGGGCGAGGAATAGAGTTTGATTGGTTAAGTATTTTGGTTTTGAAAAGAGGGTAGATTTGAATAGGTTATAGGATTTTGGTCGCACGGGGGCGAGACAACGATGTTAGGTTTGATGTATTGGATGTTTAGCTAGAGGTGACGATTACCTGAAGCTTAAGAAAGACTTCTCGGACCCAAGTAATCGGGAGAGTGAACCAAAGACTTGGAACTCTCTCTTTTTCAACCTCAATTGCAAAAGGATAAGATGTGGTTCGAGTGGGTTAATCGGATGACGACTACTCGAAGCTCGAGAAAGACTCCTCGGTCCCTAAGTAATCGGAAGAGTGAACCAAAGACTTGGAGCTCTCTCTTTTTCATCTAAGTGTTAATGGAATTGGATACGAGTGAGTGAATCGGATGACGATTACTCGAAGCTTGAGAAAGACTTCTCGGACCCAAGTAATCGGGAAAGTGAACCAAAGACTTGGAACACTTTCTTTTTCATCTAATATTATGAAAGATGTTTGATATATTTAGAGTGTTTTAATCGGATGACAATTACTCGAAGCTCAAGAAAGACTTCTTGGACCTTAAGTAATCGGGAGAGTGAACCAAAGACTTGGAGCTCTCTCTTTTTCATCCTAAGTGTTTAGAAAAATAGACTTGAATTTGTTTATCGTTTTTAGAAGACAATTGTTAGAGTTTGAGAAAGACTTCTCGGACCCAAACAATTGGGAGAGAGAACCAAAGACTTGGAACTCTCTCTTTTTCATCTTTTATCGAAATTGTGTTTAAGTAATTATTAAGTGTTTTAATTTGATTTAAGAAAAATGCTCGATATGAATCGAGGTTTGAAATTGAGTTTTAACGTGTGCACTAGCAAAGTGAGCTAGTCTTCTAAGTGACCAACTAGAAATAATTTATCAAATAGGTATCACTGTAAGGAAGCCAAAGATTAAGCTTAAAAATGTTGTGTCTGTGACCCAAAAGGTTGATGGTGAGGCTTTGAAAGCACTCGACTTACAAGGGTAGAAAATGGCTCGATAAATCGCGAATTTTATTTTTAAAAATGGTTTAAAGTATTAAAGTATAAACAAAAATGATAAAAATTATTATATTTTGTGGGAGAGGAATACATTTGATCAAATGGGGATAGAATATGATGAAACGGAAAAACTGATCTTACCCGAATGAATCCGTGTTGTGGCGCGACAAAAATCATGTAAAGTGTAGGAACTTTTCGTGGCATAATGGTCGTAGAATTGCCAAAATCATGAACTGAAATTTCAATTTTGTCATAATGGAATACAATAATAGCTCAAATAATATTCACATAAACAACACAAAAATTTCAACGTTATTTGTCATATGGGGTGCAATTAACAATAAAAGCATTATGAATAGAAACTTGAAAATTATTAGAATTAACGTAGTTAATTTTATCTTAAACCCAATTTGACTAATTTAAAACAACAAAAAAAAATGAAAAGAAACTAAACCTCCAAGGAGGTATGAATTAAGAGCAAGGTGTATAAATTGGTGGACCTACAGGCAAAGTATTAGAATGGCCCAAACAAAATAATTGTATCACAAAATCTAACTAATTGTTAAGAGTTAATTAAACTCAATAAAGAGAAAACCAAGTTATACCGGTAACTTAATTTAATTTTCAGAAAGGAAACTTCATGCAAGTCAAAATTGCAAAGAAAACTAAATAATTATTTATTTATTCTAAACAAAATTGGTCAGAATAAAAATAAAGTAAGTCAAAATAGAGACATCATGGTTTATTCAGAAAGAAACTCATCAATAACACCACGTCCGAATCAAAGACACGGAAAAAAACATGGTTACCAGAAGAGGGATTCCGCAACGATGGTGGCAAGACTGAATGGAGATGGTGGATATCGCATTACATGAAGCAATAAGTCTCTCGATCTGAACCGAATAGAACTTCATGAATCTCTACGAAACTTGTTTGCTTCTCGTTGCATTCACACCTGAGCCTTCTTCTCTTTTTTTTTGTTCCAATCATATGATGCTTGATATGTAACACCAATTGTGCCGTAAAATGGATGGCCTCGGGTACTGCTTGAAGTATCGAGTTCGGATGCAAATTTGAGCTGCTGTGTTGCTTCACTATCGTCGTTGTTACTGATACTTTTCGGAGTTCTCAAATGTGCAGAACTGTAGGCTCGCATTGTTACCGTCCATTACCATTACGGCAAGCTAAAGTTGGTTGATTCAGTTGAGTTGCTGATGCGTGATGGCATGATACGAACCGCAACTTGAAAGTTGTTGTTGCGTCTGTGTGAGAATGAAACAATGTTGCTGCTGCGATGTTGTTGATGTGAACTGAATCGGTTTCAACTTTTGAATCTCGAATCTATAACCTGCATACACCAAAGAAAAACAGAAAATAAAACGGCTCCGGTATTTATGGTGCAGCCAGCAATCAATTGAAACCATACACACAAAATATAATATAAAATTGATATGAAACCAAACATTCATAATATCATCCAAAACAATGTTTGTAAAACATAATTTTAACAAAGCACACAGTCAAAACATATAACTCCAACCCTTAAATAACTAAAACCGGATCGGAATAACGCATAAAATCGAACCGACGCTAAAGCTAGCAATCCAAACAGCAACTAACAACAATATAGAAAAATTTGAGAGAAATCAGAGTTTTACCAAAGTGCGAAAACAGGCCTTAAACAGAAAGTCACGATACTTGAAGTCGAAACGCAATGCGCTGTTGTTGTGCAATGGTGAGAAGCTGCAAATAAGGTTCTCGTCACGTTCTTACCAATATTGCGTATGTTGAAGTTTGATGGTGAAGTTATTTGCACCTCTATTTCATGTTATCGTTCATGTAATCGAAATTTGGCGGTGTCGCAATCTGTCCTAAAGTCAACAGCCGCCCAAACAGAACAGAGAGAAAAAGAGTTCACAATTGCCACCACCAAAACACGACCCTCTTGGTGCTACGGACATTATCCCGAACAAAGTGTCGGGCAGTTTGTCTTCATCTTCTAACAGAACCAAATCAATCCCCTGCTACACCATATGAACTCAGTAGATTACAACATCAACTTCTCTCTTTGGATTTTCGCTTGAAGTTGCACTCGATGTTGTGACGTAGGAAGCGGAGGAAAACCAAGTCGTGGCAGCAGTACAAGTGTCGTAACAACAACAGTACATGGTATGAAAACAACTTCATTTGAGCCGGATTCTTAAATCGTTGAATGAAATCGAAATAGAGATGTGATTTGTTATGTTTTCATTGTTATTGGCATTTTCACAAATACCTGGTGGGCTTTATTCTAAACAAGTTCAAAATCACGTCTTGACAAACATATGCTTTAATAGAGTCTTCTTTATCTTTAAAACTTGTAACAATAGTCAAACATATAAGGCATTATGTTCAAGGTGGAGGACAAACATAAGGAAGGTTTAACGGTGGATGGTGAGATTTTCTGGTGATTCGTAGCGAGGGATTTTTGTCAGAAAAGTGGAGGGTTGGGTTTGACGAAACACTGAGACATAAAGAAGTATAGGGAGAAGAAGGAAGGGAGGGCGCGATTGAGGAAGGTGGGTCGCGGTTATGGTTTGAAGAGGGTGATGATGGTTGAGATATCAATGTCGCTGTTGTTCGAAACAAAGTTTCGAAGTTTGTTGGAGGCGATTTTGGGTTGGTTATTCTTCGTCGGAAAGAACAACGGTGAGGACGGTGAAGATGGAATGAGTTGATGAAGGGTCACGGTGAGGTTTTGAGCTGGTTCATGGTGTTGAAAATGGCGGCCATGATATTTGAGGGAGAAGAAGACTGAAATTAGGTTTACCTGTGAGGAAGAGGAAATTTAGGGTTTCAGAAATGGAATTTGGCGGCTAGGGTTTTTAGATGTTGGAGAATATGAACAGTAGAATTCCTCTATTTATCCCAATCTTGACAACCCTAATTGCAATCTTCACCGTGCTCACTCTCATTTCCAATTTTCCTTTTTTTTTTAATTTTCCTGTTTAATTAATTATTTAATAAATCAATTATAACCTAAAATCTTAACTAATCTTAATTCTAAAATTCTAAACTTAATTCCAATTAATTGATGTAAAAAAAACCTAATTTTATTTATAATAAAAATTTTAATTTAAATTCTATATTTTAATTTTATTTCTAAATTAACTAATATTAAAATTATATTATATTAATAAATTATAAAAAAAATGAACTTATGAAACAAAAATAATGATAAATATATATAAAAATAAATGCCACGTGGCACACTTTTATTGGGCTAAAAAGTGAAAATGTTTATTTTTGCTGAAAAATACGCTACGCTGTATAAGCGAGATAAATCAAAAAATAAAGTCGGACGAATGAAAATTTTGAAAAAGGTAGGACAAATTTGGGGTATGACAATTGGGATACAAGCAAGGAAGTCTCGAGCTAAGATGCACGAGCCACGTAAGTCTCTTCCTATGTGCTTGAGCTGTGAAAGTCTTAATCAAGTGGATTGATTGAGCAGAAGTGTAAAAGACTTATGTAGAATGCATAAGAGATTGTAATCATGATTTGATTATAGTGAAAATATCTTGTTAAGCAAGGGGACTAGACTAATCTCAGTTAGGGGAGGAATCAATATAAATCTTTATGTCTTCTGCTATTATTTATTTGCTTCTGTTAATATTCTGCTGCTAAGAATTAACCAGAATCTAAACACCAGTTTAGATTCTGAACTCTGATCAGATGAAAACTAAGAAAACAAAAAACACAATTCAACCCCCCTTCTTGTGTATTTTTCTCACCTTCAATTAGTATCAGAACATGGTATGTGTTTAACACTTAATAGTGACGCATATAATGATCCAGTAAGAAAAATATGTCTGTCAAATACTTTCCTTCAAAAAGGAATCAAGTGTCACATGAAAAATATTATACTTATTTTCCTACCATATTCAAAGGGTGATTCTACTTAATTTAAATGATAAAAAAGTTAAACATATTTTTAACTCATTTGTATTGATAAAAGGGGTTATGATGGTCTATAGAATATCCTTGAAAAAGGTATTATTATAGAAGTTGATGGTGTAGAGATAATCTATTTAAAAGTCTCTTTCACCAGCTCAGAAGACTCTTATTGAATACCTTCAATGGTAGTTGTATTCTGGTAGGTGCTCTACCTTGCTTTTGAGTATGTCAACATTATTGATATGTCTGATGTTCAGATTATATTTGAATCCTTGTGCTCAGATTTGTAGGAGTCCATTTTGAAGCTTGTCTAGTTACACTTTATTTAATCTTTCAAGAAAATTCTGAGAAGATTGGTTTAGATTTAAACCTGAGGTCACAGTTATTCGAGAAGTTATTCAACTTGAGTCTATTGTGCTCTGTTGGTTTGTCTTGTAAATATTCAAACAAAAGAAATGAAATTAAATGATAAAAACCTATCTAATAGATCACCTTTCCTAAAGCTTGGTTCTTTGGAAATTTCTGATGATGAGGGATTTATATTTCTTGTCAGAGGAACTTCTTAACCAGCTGGATTGGTTGTAACATTTGTTGATAAAAGAGTAACATCATAAGCTTCTGAAATACTTGTATTTCAACTGATTTTCCATATCTAAAAGTAAGGAGAAACACTACCAGAACCTAATGTCATTTAATCTTCACTACATATTCTTTTGAAGATGACATTAGTGCAAGATTCAGATAAAAGAGTAATCTGGCTCTGCCAGTCATTACTGCTTCTAAAGAAGCATCTAAGTTTTAAAATAAAAATTAAATATTAAAGAGAAAGAGATTATGCCAAATCTATCTTGCTTCATATTTGATAATAAGGATTATGCTCTTTAAGGTGATATCTTAAGATACTCCATTGCTCCTTGATTGAGGGTCATCATGGAATTTGTATTAAAGGACAAGTCTATGAGAAACCTTTAATTTTTCTTTGTGTGTTACAGGCAGTTAGATAATGGTGCTTTAATTTTTTTTATGCCATTATCTGATAGCTTACATCATATGGTTCTTTGCTTATGAAAGATCTTAAAGTCTTGAGTCAAGATAATGAAATTAATGATTATGCTAAGAACAAGATCTTGTTCCTATTATGACTTATTCTAGATTGATACTCTGGGATGAATCATGGTTCTGCTATCAGAATATGGCCTAAGGCAAAGGAAAGTTTGTCTGGACATTTATGTATAGTCTCATAGAAAAATGAATGTCATTATTTAAATGTATTTGCTACAGATATCAAAAAAATGAGCAGAGGCATCTTCCATGGCATTTATCAAAGGTTGTTTACAACATTTGATGGAAGAAGAGCCTACAACCTAGACTCAAGTGCTAGAGGTACTGAGTTTGGCGAGAGTAATAGAGTCATTGGTTTAACAGCCATTGAATTAGAATCCACTCAAAGCGGTGTTTAGACTCTATGGTCTAGTCTGAATATTAATACATGTCTGACCGAGAAAAAAAAAGAAGGTATGTTTGTTCTTTTCTGTCTTATCTTTTGATTCAATGAGATATTTGTGTAGGTGTAGATACAAAGTTTTTGTTAGATTTCTAGAGCAGCTCTTTTGAAAGGATCTTCATAAATCTTTAAGAAGAAACTTTATTGTATTTATCTATACTGAATATTTTTATTAAGCTAGATGATGATCATATTTATGGAAACAGTTTCCTCACTTTTTGTAATGTTACTGCTATTTGTTAGCTTTCAAAGAAAACAATTCAATATTCATCTATCACTCATGACTCTTGTTTCAAGAGAAAGTGTTGGCTCTGAATAAAATCTTAGAGACTTATGACTGACCGGAGATATCTCTCTCAGTCTAGTTCTACTAAACTCTGATGGATGATAGCTTTTGAAAATTGTCAGATTTTGAGATTCAGAAGAGGGTTCTTTACTTCTGATAAAGCAGTTTAAATAAAAGGTTTTTCAAAGACCTTTATAATACTTAAATTTTCATAAAGGTGAAATTCATCTAGTGGAATCAAGAAGTCTGCTGGATAACAACCTTTGGGTAATGATGTTTTCTTTTTTGATACTTATTGTCACTATCCCCTGTCTTGTGAAACATCATTTTGTCCTTCTTCTGACAAGATTGTTATTCTTTTAGGAATCTTGTTCAATTCTTTTTCTTTTTATTTTCTATGTGGTTGTGTGATGATCAAGCCAAACTTGAGATGAGTTTCCTAGTCAATTCTTCTTTAAATTAACTAGTAGTCATCAATGAAAAGTTTTTGGATTTTGATTAGTTACTTAAGTTAAGATTTAAATCCTGGAAGAATGTGTGTGAACAAGGATGGAATGGATACTTTGATATGCTCTGTGGTTTCACTTATCCAGATCTTGTCAAAGAGTTTTGGATTAATGCTTCCATTGTTGAGCTGAATTCTGAGTGTGCTTTTATGCTTCCATTGTTGAGCTGAATTCTTGTTTGGTAACACTATCTTCCTACTTGGTGTATATTTTTAGATTTATCTAATACATCAGTGGTTTCAAATATTTGTTCTGATGCTGTTGTTTGGTATCAAATTCTGAATTCAAAATTACTTCCTAATGTTGCACCCTAAAATTTGACCAACCGGTTCTCCTATCTGGTTCATGGTTCAATTCGTATTCGCATATCAGCTGCATGACATTTGTGCACAGACAGAGGATGTCAGGGTTACAGCTTGGGTTTCATTTACCGAATATATCAGATCCAGTCTAGATAATCAGGGTTTTATTTTCGGGGAATGGTGCGCTACTCGGTGTTTTCAGCTTACATGGTGGTTTTTGGGATATTCTGATGCCCGGGGGTTTACTGTTTGCTTCGATCTGGTCTCGCGCTATCTTTTATGTTGGTCATTTGCATTTGTCTGCATTTTTTTTAGGATTTAATAGCCTTTTGTGGATTTTAAATAGGCTTTTTAGATTTTTTAGGATTTAAATAGATTTTTTTAACATTTTTTAATAGTTTAAATCTTTTTTTAGAGCTTTATAGAATTTTTAATTGGTTTAATAGTTTTTAAATCATTTTTAGAATATAATAGATTTTAAATAACTTTTAAATGTTTTTAGAATAATATAGAAAGAATATAGTTTTTTCTTTTAAATAATAGTATAGATTTTATTAGAGATTTAATAGGATTTTAATAGACTTTTTAAATAGAAATTCTTAGAGTTCTTTTATTAGTTTAGATATTAGTGGAATTGGTAGAGTTTTTTTAGTTTAGTTAGTTTAGAAATTAATTTGGTTTAATAGAGTTTAGATAGATTTTAACCATTTTAGATTTAATTAGGGTTTAATTAGGTTAATTAGGAGTTAATCTTTTGTTTAGATTTTAATTGAATTTGTTTGAATTAATTAGGATAGTTTAATTTTCATTTAGATTTAATTGTAGTTTAATCATTTTCATTAATTAGGTTTAAGGTTTTAATTAGTTTAATTAGGATTAATCTCTTTTTTTTTTTAATTCAGTTTTGTTCAGTTTTTTGGTCCAAAGTTGTTTTTTCGTGGGCCCAGATTGTGCAGGTTGGAGGCCCAACATCCCAATCTTTTCAGTCCAGTTTTTTGTCCAGAAATGCCAAGTGTCCAATATATAAGCTGCCACGCGTTCCACTATGAAGGACCCACCTCATAATTCCAATTCATCAGAGGCTTCCACGTAATCCCCACTAACCCTCTCCACATCCACACGTGTGCCACATGCAACCCCCACCCTGCCACTTGTCCTCTCCATAAACCCTCGCCTGAGCCTCACCGGGACCCCTACCGCCGGGCATGCAGACGCCCTGACCTCCCACCGCCGGCCACCCTAACGCCCTCCGGCCACCGTAACAACCCACCGGAGCCATTTTTTGCCCAGAATCCTCCCATCTTCTTCCTTCTCCTCCAATCTCCCCCATCCCTCTTCATCTATTATTCGCCGGAGAACTCATATACGTCGCCGGAAAATTCATATGCACGCCGGAAAACTCATCAAACCCATGAAGTTTCATCCGGATTTCCAGACTCGTTCATCATACATCACGAACAATCTCCAGAAATCCGCCTGATCTTCAACTAACTTCAACGAGCAAGAGCATTCGTGTTCATCACCTTCAATTTTCCTCCGTTTCCAGATCGTGAGAGCCCTCAGTTTGTCTTCGTCTTCTCCAAAGATCTTCATCCTCCAAGAACATTGTTACGCATAGTTTTTCAGATAGTCTTCAAGATTCCCAGAATCTCTTCAAAATCTTCAAGTGATCTACATAAAACATTAGACGATCTTTAGCTTGAGGGTAACGTTCATCGTCACTTCCAGGTCTCATCACCAGAAACGTTCCAGATCGTCTTCAAGCACCGTTCGGTCCTATGATCTTCGAGCGTCTTCAAGAAGTTCCAGAAACTTCATCGTTTCAGTTGCTTCACTCCAGGTTCGTTTCCTCTTCGCCACCTCCATTGCTGTTCATTCAGTGATTTAGGGTTTCCCGTTTTAAGATTTGAGGTTTAGTGTTAGTTGATGGAGATGATCTAGGTTGATTAGGGTTTGAGGGTTTCAGAAAATGTTTGAGATTGTGGTGAGAGATTTTTTCAGGGAGAGAAGAGGGAATCAGAGAAGGGTTGAGTTGCAGAAGGCGCTAGGGTTTAGGATGGTGAACAGTGATTGGGATGTTAGAGGTGAAGAATGGTTTTGTTGTCTGATCAGTTGGGTTAGGGTTTGGACTGTGTTTAGGCCCAAGTCTGAGTTACTGAAGCGCACCCTCCATTTGCTCATTGTCCCCCCCCCCCTGCGTGAGAGAATGCTGATGGATTTTGGATTGGGCCTTTGCCCAATTGCTGGGCACACCCCCCGTGTGTAGGCCCAAGGCTGAAAACAACTAGAGAGTTGCTAATGCACCCCCCCTGTTTTATTTCTTTTTTATTTTCTTTATTTTTCTTTGTTTTGCATCATGTTAGAAATTAATTCCTAAAAAATAGTAGGAGTGTCCAAATAATTCCCTTCTTTTTTCTGTAGACTCATAATTCAATTTGGAATTTTATAATGCAAAAAATATTAATTAGATCATGCATTTTCATTTTTATTTGCATTTTTGCATTTTGAGTGGTCCTGAATAATTGGTTTGTGATGTGTCTACCTTGTTGAT
Source organism: Lathyrus sativus (assembly GCA_963859935.3). Classification (NCBI taxonomy): domain Eukaryota; kingdom Viridiplantae; phylum Streptophyta; class Magnoliopsida; order Fabales; family Fabaceae; genus Lathyrus; species Lathyrus sativus. Next base: position 454,440,064 of record OZ012740.1, on the reverse strand, counting down.
TTTAGTTCTTTCACTTGGTATTGAATTTTGCTCTAGTTTTTTAGTATGTTGTACTAGACTGATGCATGCTACCCATAGGATTTTTGTGGATTTTTTAGAGATTTGATTGATGTTGTTTTAGGGTTAGAGAATAGAGACCTCATAACTTGCTGGTTAACCCTTGAGCATTCATATGTTAGGGATTGTTTAGTAGCCTTAGAAGTTGACTTAGGCTTTGAGATTTGATCTTGGGATCATAGAGCCATGTAGGTTTCCCCTAGATTTTTGGTAGATTTTTGTAGGGTGTTCTGTTTTTTTTTGTTTGAGCCTGAGAATAGGAGAAGTCTTGATAGGCTTCTGACTTTGAAGTTCAACTGTGGTTGAACTTCAGAGTTAGTTTCCTGTGGGTTGAGGACCTGTGGTTTCTTCTTGAGGATGGAGGTTGGATGAAGTCTTGTTGGAGATTGCAAGGATGCATGGATTGAGGTCCTAGTCTAGGAGCTTGTTCTCTGTTTTTGAGGTTTGAGATCCTGAAGTTTGAGGGAAATTTATGGTACTTTCCCGAGGAAGGCACTATGGATGTCTTTCATTCTTTCTTCTCACCTCTTTCTCAAGTATCCAATGATGTTGGAGCCTTCATGTGAGTTTAGTTTCTCCTGAGGAGGAATGTAAACTGATCACAGTTGTTGAGCCACATGGGATATGATTCCTAAGTGGAAGCCTCCTAGTACTTTCCCGAGGAAGGCACTATGGGCCTGTTCACTTAGTTCCCTTAGTTCATCTAGGATTTCTTAAGTACCCAATGATGTTGGAGCCTTCATGTGAGTTTAGTTTCTCCTGAGGAGGAATGTAAACTGATCACAGTTGTTGAGCCACATGGGATATGATTCCTAAGTGGAAGCCTCCTAGTACTTTCCCGAGGAAGGCACTATGGGCCTGTTCACTTAGTTCCCTTAGTTCAGGTAGGATTTCTCAAGTATCCAATGATGTCGGAGCCTTCATGTGAGTTTAGTTTCTCCTGAGGAGGAATGTAAATTGTTCACAGTTGTTGAGCCGCATAGGATATGATTCCTGAGTGGTAACCTCCTGGTACTTTCCTGAGGAAGGCACTATGGGTTTGTCTGCTTAGCTCCCTTTCTTTGGTAAGCTTGTTTTGAAGCTTGGAGACTGGTTTGTTTTCTCTTGTGTTAGGGCTCTGCTTAGAGATTTGATTAGGGTTTTGCTTAGGGTCTTGCTTAGAGATTTGATTAGGGTTTTGCATAGGGCTTTGCTCAGGGGTTTGATTAGGGTTTTGTTTAGGAGTCCTGCTCAGGGTTTTGGTTTAAGTTTTAGATAGGGGCTTGTCAGGCTGGTTCGCCTTCTCTTTGTGTTGTTTGACTTGTGTGGTGCTGTGCTGCATTAGACTTAGGGGTTCATCTAGATATTTTTTGAGATAGGTGCATCTTAGAAATAGGCTTTGTGTGCATGAGAAGTTGAGGTGGGCCTCCTTCTGCTTGTTTGTTATTAAGTGGCTTTGCTTGCTGGTATTTGGTAGAGCTGAGCTCCCTTGCCTCTGTGGTGTGCGGCCTTTGTGCCTTGATTGTTTGGTTGTTGCATTCATGCATATTTCCAGTATTTCTTTACTTTGCAGTTGATTCCTGTTTGTTGTTTAGTCCTGTTGCCATGATCCCTTAGGAGCTCTAACTTCTCCGCTGCGGAGGAGTTATGATAGACATTAGGATGGTCAACCAGGCATGATAACAATAGGTAGATTCCCCTTTTCAACCATAGTTTTAGGGTGTCTCTTTCCTTTCTCAAAGCAACAGAAAAGCACTTGAATAGCTTGTGTCGTAGTTGGCCGAACTACAGCTGCTCTGATTTCTCGTACCAGACGAGAATATGTAGGCATAGGATGCGATATCCTAGCGAGCACACTAACAACTAACTCTTTTGTTCTCTCGCTGCGGTGCGATCGAGACTTTCCCGCTGACGATTGATTGTTATCCCCTTTCTCTCGCCCGAGGGCATTTGAGACTAGACCGTAGTTTTTTCCATAGGTTCCCGTACCTTTAAAACCAGTTATTTTCTCATTGCTGTGTGAGAACGCCCAGATTAGCCGTAGTTAGTCGAACTACGTTTGCTCTGATCTTCCATGCCGTGTGGAAGTACGTAGGCACAGGATGCGATGTCTTGGCGAGCAACCTCCCCCCGTCTAGACGTAGGTAGTCGAACTACGTTGACTCTGACTTTCCCATTGCACGAGGGAGTACGTAGGCCCAGAACACCGTATGTTCTGTCGAGTCCTGTCCTTTTCTTTTCTTTTCAGACTGACCATTAGCGTAGATAGATAAACACACCCTTTTCCTTATAAACACTAAGCGTGGATCCCGTCGAGTACGACGGACGTGAGGGGTGCTAATACCTTCCCCTTGCGTAACCGACTCCCGAATCCAGGTTTTGGTTGCGATGACCATACCTTTTCCCCGTTTTTGCGAGGTTTACTTCGAGCGTTTCCTTTCCATCCGTTGGGATAAATAACGCACGGTGGCGACTCTTCTGTCAGCCGGCGCCGATTTTCGCAGTAGCGACAGCTGGCGACTCTGCTGGGGACTTTATAGCATCTAGGGACTTTTCCCACCCCTTATGCCGGGACCGTTTCCCATCCCCTACGCGAGTCAATCCTAGCGCTTGGGTGTTTATTTGTTGGGTGTTGTGCATATGTGTTTTATCTTTCCGCACTTTACTTTCCCGCACCTTTACCTTTCCGCATTTACTTTCAGCACTATATTATTATGATTATTGCTGTGGGAGAGGGAGGTTACTATGAGTGAGAAGCCGGACCTGGGCTTGAGTATGCACCTAGACATAGTTGCGGAGAGTAGTAGACAGACCTGTCTGCTGAGCAGGCACAGTTCCCTACGAAATCTGCGCTCAGACGAGGTTCTCGCAGAGGTGCTCCTTTCCGGTCCTGAGGATCTGAGGGGAGTCTAGACGTGGGGATTGTCGACTCTGAGGACCGATCATTTGAAAGTCAGCTAAGTGAGGCCTCTTCATGACTTGATGATGCCACTCCTTCTGGGAATCGTATCGTCACTCATGAAAGTCTGTGACGCTGATGACCGCATAGGATGCCGTACCTTTGTCCGTGGATTAGGTCCATACCTGTAAGGGGGATTGGGTTATTGTAGGAAAACTGGCCTTTAGAAACCATGATTCAGTATTTATCAGATAGTTTTCTTGGCTCGTTAACAGGTGTGTTGTTTGGACCAGATGGGTTTCTTGTTTGAGGTTGATACTATTATCAGATGGTTTTCTCGTCAGATACAGAGGTTCAGATGGATTTCTTACCAGGGTATCGGTATTTTGGGTGTCAGATAATAGTCAGCATCATGAGGTTCTGGTGACTGTGGTGGTTTTCTGTTCTTGACATCACAGAGATGTTCCTCTTCAGGCTACAGCATGGCCCCTGTGTTCACTGATTGCATCATTTATCATATTGCATCATTGCATTACCATTTGCATCCAACTAACGTGTGTGTATTGCAGGTACATATTTTCCCTCCCAGTTCCGGTGTTTGTTTCCTAGCAAGACATGGAAGCCATGAAGAGAGTGTTACCCTACAGATTCCCGTCTCCAGATATCAGTCTGTTGTCAGAGTTAATTACTATTGCTAAGAAGAAGGTGATGGGAGATTTCAGGAAGACCTATGGGAGGATCCTGACTTATGTTTACCAGCCCTCGGCTTATGAGATCAGCGGCATTTACACCCTGTTGCAGTTTTATGATGCGGAGCTCAGGTGTTTCGTATTTCCTGATTTTGTCTTGGATCCTACCCTGGAGGAGTATTTTGCACTCTTGGACATACCGATTCGCGAGCAGATGCCTTTCTATCACACGGACGCTAAGCCTGATCCGGCTAAGCTTTCTGCTATTCTGTACTTAGGAGAGTTTGAGCTGACAGGGAAGATGATCAGAAGAGGAGATGTGTGGGGATTTCCGTTGGATGTTTTGGCGGAGAAGGCTCGGGAGTATGCCAAGAAGGGTGGCTGGGTTGTTTTTGACGCCATCCTTGCTGTGTGTGTTTATGGCATTGTATTGTTCCCAAACATTCCTGATTTTGTTGATGCAGATGCTTTCTATATTATGGCTGCAAAGAACCCAGTTCCTACCTTGCTGGGAGATATCCACCATTCCACTCACTACCAAAATGAAAAGTGACGAGGAAGGAATGTCTCTTGCTGTGTACCTCTACTGTGCAGGTGGTTTACTATCCATATGCCGAAGTCAGGGCCTTTCGTCACTTCTATTGATTCTTTAGGATGGCCTGAGCGCTTGATGGGGTTGACTTCTGAGAATGTGGTGTGGGTTAATGAGGAGGTGTTCGGAGTTGAGGTCATATACAGATGCGAAGGATTCCCTAATGTTCCTTTGATAGGAAGGAAAGGGTGTGTCAATTACAACCCTTCCTTATTAATCAGGCAGTTTGGGTATGCACCTCAGGGAGCGTCGAAGCCCGAGGAGATACAGGAATCTCTGTATCTCACTGGGGCAATAGAGGAAGAGATGCTGATCAAGCTTGAGAAAGCATGGAAGAACCTGCATAAGAAAGGGAAGCCTTCAGGTAGCAGAGGGGGTATTCGAGTTTTTGGTCCGTATGTGGAGTGGATTCGTGAACGAGCTACGAAACTCCTTATGCCTTACCCTGCAGTTCAGCCATTGTATCCTTCTCCGGTGGAGGAGCCCACCACTATAGACATGCAGGTATACAAGCAACTGATGGCGGAGAAAGAAGAGTTAGCAAAGGCTAAAGAAGCTTTAGAGAAAGAGAATGCCCAGCTTCGTCATGAAAAGATTGAAACAGGATATTTTTCCAAGCAACAGGCCGAGACTTTGAAACATCTGAAGACTACTTTATTGGAGTTGAATGAAACCAAGAAGCGTCTGGAGTTAGACGTAGACTCAGTTAGCAGTGTATTGGCTACTAAGAAACACGAGCTGGAAAGGGCCTACACGAAGTTAGCTAAGTCCAGAGAGCACTGGGATCTCACTATGGCCAAACGCAAGGAGCGGGAAGAAGAGCTAAAGACACAGGTTGCTCAGTTGGGAGAACAGGTCAAAATGAAGACTGAAGAGCTTGAAGAAGAAGCATGCCGTCGATACGAGGCCGAACGCAAACTGATTGATGCCATGAAGAATCTGGAAGATTGTCAGCGCAGAGCAGACATCAAGAGGCCCAAACCTGAGGATGGTTCCCAGGATAAGGCTTGGGAAGATTTTGTCAGAGACATCCATGGAACGGTCAGGAAAAGGGACCAGTTGATAGAAGGCTTGGTTTATCGACCGGATCACCCAGAGACGAAGAAGCTGCTCGAGGATTTCTGCGACCGTACCCGCACTTGATTTCTCTCTTGTATTCTGTGTGTTGAGATCACCACCAGGCATGTTGGTTGGGATCCTCCTTTATCATCTCAGTTGTATGGAACATAGTTGTGTAACGTCTTGACAAGACTGTCATTCCAATAAATATATGAGGGTTTTTCTAAATATTGTCTTTATGGTTTATCTTGTCTTGCTACCTTGACACTGGAATTGGAGGGGAAATATCCCCAACGCACATATGCACGTTGTCGCTACTGCGAAAATCGGCGCCGGCTGAACAGAAGAGTCGCCACCGCGCGTTATTTATCCCACGGGAGGGAAAGGAAACGCTCAGAGTAAACCTCGCACAACATGGGAAAGGTATGGTCGTCGCAACCAAACCTGGATTCGGGAGTCGGTTACGCAAGGGGAAGGTATTAGCACCCCTCACGTCCGTCGTACTCGACGGGATCCACGCTTGTTTTCGGGTATGGATTGTTATTCTATCTACGCTAAAGGTCTGGGGTTAAAAGAAAAGAAAATGAAAATAAAAAATGACTCGGCAAAGTATCGCACTTTATGCCTACGTATTCCCGTCTGGAACGAGAAATCAGAGTCAACGTAGTTCGCCTACCTACGGGAAAGGAGGGGAATGTTGCTCGCTAGGATATCGCATCCTATGCCTACGTACTTTCACACGGCATGAAAGATCAGAGCAAACGTAGTTCGGGCCACGTACGACACAAGTCTGTCCTTGATTAATTTTATTCCTTCTGAAAAAGGGTTTTTCTGATTAGCAGTCCCGGCGGACAAAAATGACGCTTTGATGAGTTCACATTCTTTTACGGAAGAAGTGTCTTTTATTGTGTTTGAAATCTTTATGGTGTTTTTCTGTTTGTTTTGAGAGAGAAGAGACAGAACTCTAACCTACGGTTGCGAAGGGAAACACACTAACCTAATGTTATCATGCATGGGTTAAGACCTAGTGTCTATCATGCTCCTCTCTTGCGCAGAGAGAAACAGAGATCCTAAGGGATAAACGGAAACAGAAACAATAACATATACAATAAAGCAGTAAAATGCATGAATGCAGCAGTACAAGTGAGGCAAGGGAGTTCCACTCAACCTCGAACCTAGAAAACAATAGGCGAAAGTGAACAGACTTCACTTTCAACCCAGCAGGGTAAACAGCAAACAATACAGTCCAGAAAACCAATCAATACATCAGCAATAAAATACAACAGCAAAAGAAACAACAGCTTCAGCAGCTCTGACTCAACATCTGGCTCCAAGTAATCTCCATTCAGCTACAGGCTTCAACAAGCATCAATCTCCATCTTCATGGCCTTCAGGTAAGGGCTCTGATCATCATTCTTCCATCTGCAATGGCTTTTCTTCAAGTTCAAACCTCCAGGATGAGGGATCAGTCACAAGAGTGAATTGGGTGTTAAGCAATCAGCTGACTACCAAGGGTGGTGAACAGACTGCTTCTAACACAAGAGACATTTTCTCTCAAGAGTTCTATCTCATAGACCCTATCACCAAGCCTTCCAAAGGAAGGGGGTGAGTGTCTTAGAGAGACTCTGCATCACAGAGAAGAATGGATGCAGACAAGGCAATCCATGTTTGAGAAACAAGCTTTCTAACCTAGAGCTCTGCCTAGCTCCTAAACCCTAGTCTCCTCAGCATCTGCTAGCAAGAATCTTCTCTTCAACTCTGGAAGTTGAACTTCAATCTCTGGATCTCCAATGGCTTCCCCTTCTCAAGTCTCCAGCTCTCCCAAATCCCCAGACAATCCCAATACCCGCACATACAAGCAATAATCCCCTGAGGGCACACCACACCAGTCAATCAGATATATACAGTACATTAATAGCAGTAGGGGAATCCTGACTTTTTCTAAGGGGATCTAATAACTACCCATAGCCCCTATAGTCCCATAGCTAAACTAGTCAAACCCTACGTCCTAAGGGAAATGAATTGATTCTCCTAAGTCATCACCTAAAACCCTAGTTTTATTCATGTTGTTCAAGCCTACATTAAGCACCTAAAATTAATTTCTAAAAATGGGAACTAAATTGTTTCTACAAGTTCAACATCTAATCTAAACAACATAAAAAGAATGAACAAAAAATATGAAAGCATTTAATAGAACAAAAATTACTAAAATCATGCATGAAATGAAGCTATTTAAAATGACATTTATTTAGAAAATATGGAAAAAATATCAAATAAAAATAAAAATGCAATTTTATTTAATGAAAATTTTCTATACATTCTAATGAAAATGATGTAAAAAGAATGGATTAAAAATGATTTTTTATCTATTTATTATGAATTTTTAAAGTTGGTAAAAATTAAAGTGGAATTAAAAACAATTAAAACAATTAAAATGATAGGGGGGTACTAATAGAAACCACGCTTAGTTCAAAATCCAGTGGGCCAGCAAACGGGGGGTGTGCGTAGCACATTGAGTTAGGCCCAGAACCACTTCAGAAATATGAAATAAAAAGAAAACCAGCAGGGGGTGAGAATAGGAATGAAATCACGTTCAAAACTGATTGGGCCTGGCAGTGGGGTGGTGGGGTTAGCAATACACACTCAAGCCCGCCCGTTTCATTAAATGAAACGGTGCGTTTAGGGCTTCTACACTTCCCTCCAAAATCAGAATTAAACCTCAGCCACACGATGGGCTTCTGAGGTCAAAAGTCCACACGAATTGGACGCTCAAGATTTCGTCTTCCTCAATGGATCAAATGAGAGCTAGGGTTTCCCTCCATGGCAACCATGCACGAGCCAACTTCAAGCTCTCAGTTCTCACTCCACAGTCCATGAAACGCCACGATATAAACATGAAACTTACTCTAAATCTCTCCCTCTACAAGCCTATGGTCTTTGTTTGCATTAAAACTCAGCCAATCAATAAACCCGATCGAGACAAGTTCTGGTCACCATGGAAATACTCTGCAGCTTACCAACATAATTCTCCATCAAACCTAGACTAATCCCTTCCATGACTAATGGTGATCATTCTGACCTATCAAACTAAGATTATGATGCACTCTACTACAAGTTCCAAGCCCTAACAGTTCTAGCAACCTGTCAACAATCATCACTAAACTACTCCAAACTCATCCTAATTGCTCTACTAACCACCTAGATCACATTTATACTAACAAAACTATGCTAAACTAACTGAACTAATCAATTTGAATGAAAACGCACCTGATGCAAAAGCTTGAAAACAGCTATGGAAACTCGTGAATCCACCAACACCAATGCTCAGATCTTGATCAGTGAGTGAAGCTCTTGCTTCTGTATGCAACACCTCTTGTTTCTTGGCCTTGGATCTTGCTAACCGATTGATTCCTCACTTTTGAAGAGGATGATAACAGCATATGAGAATGGATTAAAACCAGCCAGATATTGAGTGATCTTTGATCTTTGATGATTATGGAGTGGAGTAGAATCAAGGATTATGAGAATTGATGGAGAATTGATGAAGTTTGAAAAGAATTTGCAAGAGGAAGAATGAGAAACTTTGGGAGATCTTTGGTGAAAAATGAATCCAACCCTTGATCAATCTTCATTTCATGCTTATATAGGGCTCAAATGAACTTTCTAGATCCATCTTACAATTTCCCTTGCCTTCCAACTTTGATCCATTTTTGAAATGTTTCTTCAAGTGCAAGTAACCATGAATAACTTTTCTTTTTTCTTCTAAACTCAAAAAAGTGTTTGAACCATTGTTCTTAGAATGTCTTTTCCATTCAAAATCATATATAGGAAGTCTCCATTTGGACTTATAAATCTTCCAAACCATTTTTCACTTTGACTTTATTCAAATTATAAGCCATTTTAGTTCAAATTTGGACCAATCATGCAACTTCATGTTATGAGCTTTTCCAACAATTTGTGACCTTCTTTCTAGACTCAAAATGTCATTTGGAGCAAGTTTGATGTTGTAAGTTTTTCCATTTGAGGCCTCCTTGTATGAGTTTTGGACATAGGTTAAAATGACCTGTAATTCACAAATGCCCAAAATACCCTTTGCTTGCCAAGGCCATAAGTTGAGTTCCACACATCATATGAAGGCATACTATACCATTATAGAAATCTAAGACAATGAGGAACAATTCTTTTGTTGACCAAAAATTCATTTGAAATCTCCTTGAGGGGCAAAACTAGCTTGGAAGTCAAGTCACTTTCACAGACAAAATTTCAGATACCTCAGATGACCTGTAACTTGCAAGGACCATAACTTGAGTTCTATAAATCTCCTTGATGTCTTCCACCACTCAAATTAAAGGTCTTGAGATCCTCTACAAGTTTCATGTTGGCCAAGAAGCCATTTGGAGCTAGCATTTTGACTTATCTTGCTTGGAAATTTGACCTAAACTAGGGGATTTTACACAGAAACCCTAATTTAGAAACTCCTCTTCTCCTTGATTTCTCTTGAATTCTTCTTGGCATATCTCCATATCCTTCTTTATATGTCCAATGATGAACCCCACATCTCTCCACTAGACTTGAATGCCCTTTAAATCAGTCAATTGACCTAGGGTTGACCTAGGGTTGACCCAGGTGAGACCCTAGTTGACTGCCTTCAGCTATAGCTCTTGTGCTCTCATCCATGACTTGTCTCCTTCTCCAAATGACTTTCTAAGTCTCTCATAATGTCTAGATACTCTCCATGCCTTCAACTCACAGCTCACAACCCTCTTGTTGACCCTCAGATACCCTCAGCTAGGAGATGGACTCAAGGCTTGATCTGCTGAACTCTTTGCTTTCAAATTCTTTCCTGATGACTTGAATGAGATTGAATTGGGATAATAACCTCTTGATAGGCTTCTAGAGATGAGAATAATGATTGGCCCCTGTTGCATGACTTGCTATGCTTATGCTATGCAGATGATTAGTCTATGTACATGACTCTATATGCAAATGCTAATGATAATGAAACATAAACCCAAGGAGTAAGGTTGGGCAAATTTTAGGGTGCAACAGCTGCCCCTATTCAAGCGGCTTGGACCCGATTGGGTGAAGAGCCCGGAGCCTTCAGACATTCGCGGTACGAGACGGTTGAATACTAGTGAAACCAGAAATTTGCCAACCGCAAAACTAAATTGCCCTCCTGCTTGAGGAATGACATTCATCAGCTGAATCTGACTGTTACAGCAACCTACTGATCTCGTGTGACCGTGCTGGGGATTGTCTTCATCGCTCTGAAGAGGATTCTGTCATAACAGATTGCTTGCTTGTCCACGTTAGGACTCTGTCCGTCATCAATACAAAGAAATCTCAACTAAAACCTGTCCACGTTAGGACTCCACTTGCTGTTAACCCAGAAAAATCTCGGCAACTCCGCTGGGGATAATTCGTCTGTATTTCCATAAACTGAATCGTCCACGTTAGGAATAAAATTCTTCCACGTTAGGAGTAACATCTGTCCACGTCAGGAATAACATCGTCCACGTTAGGAGTAACATCTGTCCACGTTAGGAATCATCTCTTCTGTATCTGTCCACGTAAGGACTAACCCTTTCATCTTTCCACGTCAGGAAGCAATCCTCTTTCCACATAAGGAGAACTATATCAATCTGTCCACGTAAGGACTCCAATACCACTTGACACGTCCGCGTCAGGACTCCAATCTTTCCACGTAAGGAATCCAACTTTGGTTCTGTAAGGAGTACATCAATCTTCCACGTCAGGAATCAACTTTTCTTGAATCTGTCCACGTAAGGACCCCAATTTTTCCACGTAAGGAGTAATCCATTTCTTTCCCCATCAGGAATCAATCTTGATATGTCCGCGTGAGGACTCAATCCTTCCACGTAAGGAATACACTTGTCTTCCCACGTAAGGAAACCATTTTTTCTTCCACGTAAGGGATGCTCTTGATATGTCCACGTAAGGACTCTGATCTTTCCACGTAAGGAATACCAACTTCTTACTGATTTGTCCGTGTCAGGACTACATTTTTCCCCGTAAGGAATGCCATCTTAATCTGTCCACGTAAGGACTCCACTCTTTCCGCATTAGGAATCACCTCTTTTGATATGTCCGCGCAAGGACTACATCGTCCACGTTAGGACCCACTTCTCCCTGTTAGAAATAATAACTTCTTTGATTTGTCCACGTAAGGACACTGATCTCGTCTTGATTTGTCCACGTCAGGGCACCAACACGAAGGGTAATTACTTTTGTCAACGTCATGACCTCCCATTCCCCTAATTTCGAGAACTCGAATCTGCCCACGTTGGGACTAACGCACCTCACCAATCTGGGGAAATAAACCTGTCCACGTTAGGACACCTACTTCTGAAGAAATCCCGTCAATATAGGAATAAATTGTCCACGTCAGGACTTAGTTCTCCAATGATCCTCACCCACAAACTTCTTAGCACTGACGTGACAGCGACTTTGAGATGAACTCTACTGGGGATGTCTGGAACCCAAACTATCGAACGCCTGCTCTGATAACCGGCGGTGGCCTCTGCAATTCTGATTCATGGAACCCCTGATGACAACTAATTCTGCCTGGGAATAAAGAGAAACTTATCCTGATAACTCTGTGAGGAATACAGCCGAAACTGACGTTGGATGTCCCATGCCGCGATCTTGAATGTTTGGTAATTCATTTGAGCAAGAATTCTCTCCATCTGAACTGCTAGAGTACAGAAACTGCTTCAGCAAAATAAATGCTGGAAGGATAATGCCGACTCCGCTGGGGATAGCCAGATGCTACAGAATTATTCCAGCAAAATAAATGCTAGAAGGGTGACGTCAACCTTGCTGGGAAATTGGGAACTCAAGCCGAGCAACTTGTTGAGGTAACCCCCTGCTGGGGAATAGCAGATGTACATAGTATGATCAGACTTTCTGCTGGAACGTGAACTGATATCACCAGTATCTCTGACAAAACAAATGACAGGACCCACCATCAACTCTGCTTGGGAGAGTCTTAATCTTCGAGTTCCACTGGAAGGAATGAAAACACTTGCAAAGAGAATCCCGCTGGGGATGGGATGATTCTCTCGGGGAAAATCCACTGACTCCGCTGGGGGAGAGTGCATGACCCTGCGGGGAAAGATGAACCTGTCTGAATACAGCCTTACGATCTTGGAATTACCAAACTCTGTTGAGGACGAATAGCTTTTCTGGAGCACGTCCTTTGGATAAGCTACGGTTAGCTGGGGAATTCTATCCTTCTTCAGGAAGAACATGCATGACCTGCGTGGGGATCAAGTCTTTCGTTATCGCGATCTTTTGATCACCTTCTTCGTATGGTTATGAAACCTGCAACAACACAGACAAGACACGACAAGCCTATGCAATCAAATCAATTCAGGTTAGCGACGTTATTTTCAGTTAATTCAAAGCTTTAACAATTGTTGGCAAGGGCCAGTGATGTTATACTCATGCTAGCTTCAATAAACTTAGGCGTTTTATCATGCACAAAACAGTAAAGAACCAGCATCAAGTACTGAATAACATATTTCCATTGATTGGGCCCCTGAATGGGCGGAGTTTTTTGTACATGGGATGTAACTCCTGAAAAGAGGAAGCTACGCAAAGCAAATACATAAGTATGCACAAGAAGCACGAATATTTTGACAAATTAAATTTGTACACATGTCGGCAACGGGATGCAGATGAACACCACGAACTGATCCTCCTATGACTCGCCCGACTCTAATGCTTTCCCGGTATCCTCACTTCTGAAGAGATTGTATCTGATAACTGGCTCCCCAAATATATTCTCCTGCATTGATGCTCATTGAATTCGGACCGCAATCATTTGCTTTTCAAATCCCTAACTTTTGCGTGAACCGCCCTTTACGGGTTTTCAGTTCACCGGGATACCCTTTTTTTTTGCCGAAGCCGCCCAGTGTAGGTTTTCAACTTCGCGGGTGTACATTTTTTCAATTTTATCCCTAACTTTTGCCCGAACCTTTCATTCTGTTTTTGGTTCGCCAGGATGCCCCATTTTTGCCTGGACTCTCTTTTTCTGTCCAGCGGGTCTATTTTAAGCAAAGTATTTTTTAACTGCGTCCGAATTCACAGGTGACGCAAAGTCTTCTCCGTCCATGGTGGACAACAACAATGCTCCTCCTGAAAAGACCTTTCTGACAACGTATGGCCCTTCGTAGTTGGGGGTCCACTTGCCCCTGTGATCTGCTTGCGGCGGGAGAATCCTTTTCAGCACAAGGTCGCCCGTCTGAAAGCTTCGCGGAAGTATCTTCTTGTCGTACGCTTTCTTCATTCGTCTTTGGTACAAACGACCGTATGCTAGAGAAGCTAGCCTCTTCTCATCCATCAAGCTCAGTTGGTTCAATCTATTCGTTACCCATTCTGCCTCGTCCAGCTGAACGTCTCGCAATACCCTCAGAGAAGGGATCTCAACTTCCAATGGTAATACCGCTTCCATTCCGTATACCAACGAGAATGGAGTTGCCCCGGTTGATGTGCGTACCGTCGTACGATAACCGTGCAAAGCAAAAGGTAGCATTTCATGCCAATCCTTATAGGTCACCACCATTTTCTGAACAATTTTCTTGATATTCTTATTGGCCGCCTCTACAGCGCCATTCATCTTGGGTCGGTAAGGAGAGGAGTTGTGATGTTCGATCTTGAAATTCTGACAGAGCTCCTTCATCATTTTGTTGTTCAGATTTGAACCATTATCCGTGATTATCCGCTCGGGAATCCCATATCGGCAAATGATATCTCTCTTGATGAATCTAGCCACCACTTGCTTCGTTACATTCGCGTAAGACGCCGCTTCCACCCACTTGGTGAAATAATCGATCGCTACTAGGATGAACCGATGCCCGTTAGAAGCCGTCGGCTCAATCTTTCCAATCATATCGATTCCCCACATCGAGAATGGCCATGGAGATGACATCACATTTAAAGGACTCGGAGGCACGTGTATCTTGTCAGCATAGATTTGGCACTTGTGGCACTTCCTCGCGAACTTGAAACAATCAGTTTCCATCGTCAACCAAAAGTAACCTGCCCTCAGCAGCTTTCTCGTCATAGCATGCCCACCAGCATGCGTACCAAAGGTACCTTCGTGAATTTCCTCCATGAGAAGCTTTGCCTCTTTCTCGTCTACACAACGCAACAACACCAAATCGTGGTTTCTTCTGTACAAGACGCCATCCGGATTCAAGTAAAAATTACCCGCTAATCTCCTGAGAGTCTTCTGATCTTGACTGGATGCCCCAGCCGGATACTCTTTATTCTTCAGGAAATTAAGGATATCGAAATACCACGGTTTATCGTCGGATGCTTCATCGATAGCAAATACATAAGCCGGCATGTCCAACCGAGAGATAGTGATTTGGGGAGCTTCGTTCCAGAAGTTGACCTTGTACATGGAAGACAGAGTGGCGAGAGCGTCAGCCATTTGATTTTCTGCCCGCGGTACGTGATGCAATTCAACCTTGTCGAAGAAAGGCAACAATCTCCTTGCATAATTCATGTAATGTATCAAATTAGGCTGTCGTGTCTCCCATTCCCCTTTGATCTGATTCACCACCAGAGCTGAGTCTCCGTATACGTCTAGATGTTTGATTCGCAAATCAATGGCTTCTTCAAGCCCCATTATACAAGCTTCGTATTCGGCCTCATTGTTGGTAACGGCAAAGGTCAATCGGGCAGTAAACGGGATGTGCGACCCGTGTGGCGTGGTGATGATTGCCCCTATCCCGCTACCGTAAGCATTTACAGCTCCATCAAATATCATCTTCCATTGGGACCCTAACTCTGGTCCTTCGTCTGGCAACGGCTCTTCACAATCTTTCATCTTTAGGTACATGATATCCTCGTCAGGAAAATCAAACCTCATCGATTGGTACTCTTCAATAGGCTGCTCCGCCAGATACTCAGACAGCACACTCCCCTTTATAGCCTTTTGCGAGACGTATTGGATATCATATTCAGTCAAGACCATCTGCCAACGGGCAATTCTTCCTGACAACGCCTGCTTTTCGAATACATATTTGATAGGATCCATCTTCGAGATGAGCATGGTTGTATGATTCAGCATGTTCTGCCTCAAACGCTTGGCGGCCCAAGCTAGCGCGCAACAAGTTTTCTCCAGCATTGAGTATCGAGATTCACAGTCTGTAAATTTCTTACTCAGGTAATAGATCGCATGCTCTTTTCTCCCCGTCTCGTCGTGTTGACCGAGAACACAACCCATGCTTCCCTCAAGAACCGTCAAATACATTATCAAGGGTCTCCCTGCCACTGGGGGTATCAAAATAGGAGGCTCCTGCAGATACTTCTTTATTTTATCGAACGCCTTTTGACAATTTTCGTTCCACGTTACAGCTTGATCTTTCTTTAGCAACTTGAATAACGGTTCACACGTGGCCGTTAGGTGAGATATGAACCGAGCGATGTAGTTCAATCTCCCTAAAAACCCGCGCACCTCTTTCTCTGTTTTAGGCGTCGGCATTTCTTGAATCGCTTTTATTTTAGCAGGATCGACCTCTATTCCTCTTTCGCTTACGATAAACCCCAGCAGTTTACCCGATCTCACCCCGAAGGTGCATTTGTTAGGGTTCAGCCTCAGCCTGAACTTCCTAAGTCTTTTAAACAACTTCAGCAGATTCACCAGATGCTCTTCCTCCGTCTGGGATTTGGCAATCATATCGTCAACATAAACTTCGATCTCTTTATGCATCATGTCATGAAAAAGAGTCGTCATCGCACGCTGATATGTTGCCCCAGCATTTTTCAAACCAAAGGGCATCACTTTATAGCAAAATGTTCCCCAAGGCGTTATGAAAGTAGTCTTCTCCATATCCTCTGGCGCCATTTTAATTTGATTATAGCCTGAAAAGCCATCCATGAAGGAGAATACGGAGTATTGAGCGGTATTATCAACTAACACGTCAATGTGAGGAAGTGGAAAATCGTCTTTTGGGCTTGCTTTATTCAAATCTCTATAATCCACGCACATTCGAACCTTGCCATCTTTCTTTGGCACTGGTACGATGTTGGCAACCCATGAAGGATACTTCGTCACAGCCAGGAAACCAGCATCCCACTGTTTCTGCACCTCCTCTTTGATCTTCATTGCCATATCTGGTCGAGTTCTGCGAAGCTTTTGTTTGACCGGCGGGCAATCTTCTTTCAGTGGCAGGCGATGTACGACCATATCTGTATCAAGCCCCGGCATATCTTCATATGACCAAGCGAATACGTCATTATACTCTCGGAGCATTTCAACCAGTCTTCGCTTGATATCACCCTGCAGTGCGGCTCCGATACGAATATTTTTCTCAACCCCTTCCGACCCCAAGTTGATAATTTCGATAACCTCGTCGTGAGGCAGAATGGCTCTTTCCTCTTGCTTCACTAACCAAGACAGTTCTTCAGGAACGTCGCTATCTTCGACAACCTCTTCTTCAGCCTGAAACACTGGGTGCTCAAAGTCGGGACGAGTCATAGGTGGTTCAAGGATGTCATCTGAAAATGTTATCCTGCAAAAGGAATGGTTAAGTGCTTCAAAATGCGTGTAAAGCGAATAACCACATTGCCATTTTATTGAAAAATACAAAACAGGAAAGACAGGGATTACGGTATTTGCACATGAAAAAACGCCATTTATTAATGATTAACACGCAATGTTTATAACAACACAGCCCTAAGCAAATCCTGATGCCCCGGGCAAGACATCAGATTATTCAACAATTAATAAAGCAAAGCATTACTGTTTAAAAGTCACAGGAACAAGCTCCTGAATAGACCAGTTGCACAGTCCTTGTCCTGGCGTGCTTGGCTGAATCCAGGCATCCATATCACAGTCGCTGTCTCCTTCATCAGACTCTGAAGCAGCATTGACAGTTTCATGACATACTCCGCTGGCAGAGATGGTAATTGGCTTTCTGAAACGGGGGGCCCCCACGGAAGGAGTTGATGACGACGGTCGGTATCCCAGCCCGAACCGGTCCATCTTCACAGGAATGTCCAGCACTTTGCCCCAGCCCTTGGCTTCCCCTGCTTCCACTAGAGCTTGAGCTTCTTTATACGATGAGACAGCTATCTCTGGCACTTTGCTCGGCCCGGGACCTTTGTCCTTGATGCGCAAACCTTCGAATGCCTGACATGGTGTTTCGTGGATCTCCCCGTCGACTTCCACATATTTAAACGAAGATAGATGGCTGACCAGGATGTCTTCTTCTCCGCACACGGTGACTACGCTGTCTCCGACCATATATTTTAACTTCTGATGCAGGGTGGACGTGACTGCCCCTGCCCCATGAATCCAGGGTCTTCCAAGCAAGCAGCTGTACGCAGGCTGTATATCCATGATATAAAACTCAGTTGCAAACACTTCCGGCCCCACTTGCAGAGGCAAGGTAATCGATCCGAAGACTGTTCTCCGCGTGCCGTCAAATGCTCTGACTACCAAATCACTGGGTGTACACAAAATCCCTCGAACATCCAGCTTCATCATCGCCTTCTTGGGCAACACATTCAAAGATGATCCGGTGTCAACCAATACATGCGACATTACTGATCCTCTACACTCAACAGATACGTGTAATGCCATATTATGATCTCTCCCTTTCGGAGTCAAGTCAAAATCGGTAAAACCCAGACTGTGGCCTGCATTCACATGTGCCAATACTCCTTCTAGCTGATTTACGGAGACGTCTTGGGGTACAAAAGAAGTGTCCAAGACTTTCAGCAAAGCATTTCTGTGAGCTTCCGAACATAAGAGCAATGACAAGATAGATATTTTGGACGGTGTCTGCTGCAGATGCTCCACAATCTTATAATCACTTTTTCGAATCAAGCGCATGAACTCTTCTACATCTTTCGATGCTGCTTCTTTTTCACTTGCTTGTACCGGAACATTTTCAACCGCTTTCCCTTTTCCTTTCGCTAGTCTTTCAGCCTCCACTTCAGGAGATATAAAGATCCTGCCACTCCTTGTCATGCCTCCTGAGCCAACAACATTATCCACAATCTCCGCTGGCTGCTTGTTAACATCAATCTTTATCCCATCACAATACACCTCTAACCCATATGACCATGGGACTGCTTTCGTGTTCTCGTACGGGATTGGCCCGGCCTTAGTTATGGTGATCGGTGGTCGCTGAGCTGGTGCTGCAATAGTGATCGTCTTCCGAGGAATCGTCACTGTGGCCACATCACTCCGATTATCCACTACTGCCCCTGCAGGCTCGTCAGTCGCCGCTCGATCAAACTGCAATATGCCTTCATCAATTAAAGCCTGAATGCCTTTCTTCAAATCCTCACACCCCCCAGCTGGGGTCCAACAATCTAAGCAATACTCGTTACATCCTGGGTAAACACCTCCTTGTAACAGTCGGCTCTTTATCTCACTCAGCGGCGTCTTTAAATCTTCAACATTCATAATGAGATTCAGACCTTCCTCAGTCAGAACGGCGTTTGCCCCATGATTAGGCATGGGTTTCTGGACTATATTCGGACCTGCCGTTCCGAAATTGATAGTCTTATTGTCTAAAAGATCCTGCACAACGTGCTTAAAAGCATGGCAACCTTCTATATCGTGACCCGGGGCTCCAGAATGAAACTCGCAGTGCCTGCTTGCATCATAACCAAACGGGGGAGCTCCCGTTATCGGCGCCAGAGTTCTTTTCTCTACCAGATTCAATCCCAACAATGTCTGCAACAAATCGGCATATGTTGAGGGAGGCTTCTCAAACACTCTTCTCGGTTTACTACCCTGGAATCTTCGTTGAGCCTGTTGTGCCCCCTGCTGAGGCTGCTGCTGCTGTGGCATTGGCTGTTGCTGAGCCGGTTGTTGTTGCTGGAGTGGTTGTTGTTGATATGGGATAGTAACACTCGCCACCTGCTGCGGCTGACGATATTGGTTTCGTCCCCTGCCTCGGCCTCGGCCTCCAAATACTGCGCTTGCCTCGCCCTGACGGCGCCCACCATAAGCTTTCCTATTACTGCCAGATGCAGTTGATTCCTCGACTTGGAACTTTCCTTGCTTAATGTTACGTTCAATCTTTTCTCCCATTAGAATCAGGTCTGAAAAACTGGCCAGAGACGTATGAAACAGCATATCATGAAACAGCCCTGTGAATGTGCCGACAAACATGTCATTCATTTCCTTATCTTCTACAGGAGGACGGACCCTGGCAGCCATATCGCGCCACCTTTGCGCGTACTCCTTAAAACTCTCCCCCTTCTTCTGCGAAAGCCCGGCCAACTGGACTCGATTGGGTGCCAGGTCGCTATTATACTTGTAATGGGCTACGAACGCCTCCGCCAATTGCTTCCATGTCTTAATATCAGTTGGCTCCAACCCCATGTACCACTCTAGGGAAGGGCCCGATAGACTATCCTGAAAGAAATGCATTAGCATTCTTTCATCAGTGGAGTATGCAGACATCTTTCTGTAGTAGGCTCGTACATGCACTTTCGGACATGTGTCTCCTTTATACTTATCGAACGCAGGCGCTTTGAATTTAATTGGCACCCTCAGGCCAGGTACCAGACCCATGGTCGCCATGTCCAATCCCACAGCACTTTGATTTAAGACTCCCTTCATCTGCTCTTCCAGCATTCTAATCTTTTGGGAATCATCCATCCGCCCTTCAAAACCTCCTCCGGAGAAGGCGTCCTCCTGCTGATCTTCTTGCCACATACCATTTCCAGCTCCATACCCATCATATCCATTATTACGTCCAGCTCTGATCTGATTCATCCCCGAACCTCGGCCTCTGTTGCCGTACCCTTGAACACCTCCAGCGGGACCAAAAGCCATAAATCCAGTACCGTTTCCGTTTCCAAAGCCTCCGTAACCCTGGTTGACCATACCATAACCATCTTGCCCAAAGCCTTGAGCATTAAAACCATACTTCCCAGTGTTATCGAATCCCTGATCGTTGAATCCGAATCCAGTATTGACAAAGCCATTGCCTCCTAGATTATCTCCCAAATTGACATCACCCAGCCCAGCATTATGGACAGCAGTCTCATTCCCCACTCCGACGTTACCATTCACAGCAGCGGTAGCGTTGTTGACATTAGCAGCAGGTATATGGACTACGGGCGGAGCCACTGGCGTGGGAGTGCCGTCTCCATGAGCAGTATCGACCCGGACAGACTGATGATCTTCATTACCATGACCAGCGTTTCGGGCCAACAGAGGCTGGACCATGGCCTGCAAATTCTCCTGCCCTTTTGCTATAGCTTCCATAGTCTGCATGAAGAGAGCGAGCTTCTCGCGCACATCTTGCATCTCGTTCTGCATTTGGTCCATGATTTTTCGACAGTTGGTGCGGGTAGAATAGCGGTGCGGGTGTTGATCTGCAATCCTGTAAAGTACCTGGTGCAAAGCAGGAAATAAGACACCATCCAAAGATTACCTGTAATGCAATATGAATATGAATGCAATGCAATGTGTCTGTGCGTTAGGGAAGTTCATTCCCCCCAGTTCTAGTGCGAAGGTGCCGGTGCAGTGACAATGCTGACAATAGGAATATCGGAGCTGAATCATAGAAAGCCTCATATATTGCAGAGAAAACCAATAAGCCCAGGGTACAATATCACTGAGAATACAAAGAAGGCATGACCTCAACCAACAATCCTGGTGATGGTCAGCACTATGCAAATAAAGCATACAAGTTACTACATGAAATGATCAAATCCTCCCAAAAGTCTGGTACTCTTCTATCAACTTCCTGGTCTCCGGGTGGCTTGGCCGATCAAGCAGCCCTTCAACAAGCTGGTTTCTCCTCTTAAGGACACGGCGTACGTCTTCAGCAGTTTCTTCCCATGTTGCTTCTCCGAAGCAATCTTCTAACTTTCGCTTCTGAGACACTGCTTCATCTCTGGATTTGATTGCCTTGTTCAGTGCATGCTGGACACTATACCGGGTCATCACTTCTTCCTCACACTTCTTGATGCTAGACTTCAACTTCTCTTCGAGGTCGGAAATTTGATGCTTCAGCTTATCTTCCCTCTTCTTATTGTTAGTGAGCGTAGCATTCCAAGTCTTATTGCAAGAAGATATCTCTCGGTGTGCTGCGTCGAGCGCTTTCTTTTTGGCTTCCAGCATGTCATGGGAGCTTCTGAACTCTTGCCCCAGACGTTCACGCTTTTTCTTTTCTTCAGTCAACTCAGCCCCTAGTCTGTTTACCAGCTCGATCTGCTGTTGGAAAGCATACACAGCCTTGTTTTTCTCACTGCGTACTTGGGCTAGCTCTTGCTCTAACCCTTCGTTGACCTTCATCAAGGCTTCTTTTTCTTTCACAACTTGCTCGTAGGCTTCCCGAGAAACAGTGGTTGGCTCTGCTACCGGAACGGGAACAAGAATTGGTGCATCTGGAAACGGCATCCTCAACTGACTAGCCCTCTCCTGAATCCAAACTCTATAAGGTGCATAGGCCTGACAGTCGTTCTTTCCTAACAATGGTTTCCCTTTGCGGTTAATACGCGCCCAGGCATGCTGCAGCTTGGCTAGTAACTCCCCCTTCGAATCCCCTGTGAAATACAGAGATTCCTGTACTTCTTCCTCCTGAGGTGGATTCTTCAGTGCATATCCGAACTGGCGAATGAATAGAGAAGGGTTGTAATTGATACACCCTTTTCTTCCTATCAACGGCACATTAGGGTACCCAGAACAACTGAAGATGAGCTCAGATCCCAACAGGTCTCTATCAAACCACTCCATATCTTCCGACGATAGCCTCATCAGGCGCTCCGGCCAATCAACTGGGACTGTAGTCTCTGCAACAGATCCTCTCTTAGGAAGGTGACTCTCAAACCACATGCTCAACAAGGGTACACACAGATGAACATTCTTCCCTCTTCCCTTCTCATTCTTGTAATGCAGTGAGTGGTAGAGATCTCCGAGTAAGGTAGGTACAGGATTACCAGCGGCAAACAAGTAGAAGGCGTCGAAGTCCACAAAATCCGGTATGTTGGGAAACAAAATTATGCCATAAATGCACAAAGCCAACACAGCATTGAAAGCAACCCAGCACCCGCTCTTGGCATACTCTTGGGCTTTACCAACTAAGAACTGGAGTGAGAAGCCTGGAACTCCACGGGAAACAGTAGTCACAAGTTCAGAAGCATCAATATGCAAGGCTTTTGCCAAATCCTCCGGCTTGGGCTTGGCGTCATAATGAATGAATGGAACCTGGTTCTGCACGGGCAGCTCAACATACTCAGCGTATTCCTCCAGGGTTGGTCCCATAATAAAGTCAGGGAACGTAAAGCACCTCAAAGCAGGGTCGTAGAATTGCATCAAAGCATACAGCCCATCTAACTCTACCTCTGTAGGTTTGCACACCAATCTCAATAATCTACCATAGCTCATCCGGAAGCTCCTACGAACACCCTCATCAGCAAGAGAGATCAACCCCAGTAAAGGAACAATATCAGGAGTAGGCAATTTGTAAGCAACCGTTCTCCTTAAGCTAGTCATGATCAAACACTCAGAAGTCTGGGCACTAGAACTAGGGAAATGCAAATGCACCTGCAGCACAGACACACATTAGTGAAATGCAAATGGTAATGGATATGCAGGCAATGCAATGCAAGTAACATGCAACAGGGACCAAAGCTGTAGCTGAATAGCCTGAACCCAATCAAGAAAGGTCTCAGATAGACCGTCCAGAAGTCATCAAACCCTGGTCTCAGATAGACCTAAAATAAAACTCCAACACTGGTCTCTGACAGACCTCAAACCATAACTCCAACTGGTCTCTGACAGACCTCAAAACACATCTCCAAATGGTCTCTGACAGACCTCCTAACTCTCCACAAATACCCAGGATCTCTGATCAAGAAATAACCGGTAGTCTGAAGGTTTAGTTACCTGCATAACCCCAAACCCTCTCACAGGTGGGTGGCCCTATAACTGGCACAAGGTACGGCATCCTATGCGGTCGTCGGCGTCACAGACTTTCAGGGTTGATGATACGATTCCCAGAAGGAGTGGCATCATCAATTCCTGAAGAGGCCTCACTTAGCCGACTTCCAAATGATCGGTCCCCAGAGTCGACAATCCAACTAACCAGCAACCCACGCCAACCAAAGGAAGGGGCAGGAGGCCAACCAGAGGAACCTCGTCTGAGTGTAGATTTCATGGGACACCAAAGCAAGCAAAGCAAGCGGGCGCCCACTAATTTCTACTCTAATTCTAGGTGCACTCAAGCCCAGGTTCGGCTTATCTCTCAATATCAGAACACCCGTCACACCCCAAGATACAGCAATAATAATCAATATATAAAGCTGAAAATACAAGGTTAGAAATATAAAATAACTCCATACAAAATCCTCGACGGGAAAACAAGCGCTAGGATTGACTCGCTCAAAGGGACGTTGGATCCCAAATGCATAAGAACCATCGCAGTCCTTAGCAGCCAGGGGACGTTGGGTCCCCAACAGAGTCGCCAGCTGTCGCTACTGCGAAAATCGGCGCCGGCTGAACAGAAGAGTCGCCACCGCGCGTTATTTATCCCACGGGAGGGAAAGGAAACGCTCAGAGTAAACCTCGCACAACATGGGAAAGGTATGGTCGTCGCAACCAAACCTGGATTCGGGAGTCGGTTACGCAAGGGGAAGGTATTAGCACCCCTCACGTCCGTCGTACTCGACGGGATCCACGCTTGTTTTCGGGTATGGATTGTTATTCTATCTACGCTAAAGGTCTGGGGTTAAAAGAAAAGAAAATGAAAATAAAAAATGACTCGGCAAAGTATCGCACTTTATGCCTACGTATTCCCGTCTGGAACGAGAAATCAGAGTCAACGTAGTTCGCCTACCTACGGGAAAGGAGGGGAATGTTGCTCGCTAGGATATCGCATCCTATGCCTACGTACTTTCACACGGCATGAAAGATCAGAGCAAACGTAGTTCGGGCCACGTACGACACAAGTCTGTCCTTGATTAATTTTATTCCTTCTGAAAAAGGGTTTTTCTGATTAGCAGTCCCGGCGGACAAAAATGACGCTTTGATGAGTTCACATTCTTTTACGGAAGAAGTGTCTTTTATTGTGTTTGAAATCTTTATGGTGTTTTTCTGTTTGTTTTGAGAGAGAAGAGACAGAACTCTAACCTACGGTTGCGAAGGGAAACACACTAACCTAATGTTATCATGCATGGGTTAAGACCTAGTGTCTATCATGCTCCTCTCTTGCGCAGAGAGAAACAGAGATCCTAAGGGATAAACGGAAACAGAAACAATAACATATACAATAAAGCAGTAAAATGCATGAATGCAGCAGTACAAGCGAGGCAAGGGAGTTCCACTCAACCTCGAACCTAGAAAACAATAGGCGAAAGTGAACAGACTTCACTTTCAACCCAGCAGGGTAAACAGCAAACAATACAGTCCAGAAAACCAATCAATACATCAGCAATAAAATACAACAGCAAAAGAAACAACAGCTTCAGCAGCTCTGACTCAACATCTGGCTCCAAGTAATCTCCATTCAGCTACAGGCTTCAACAAGCATCAATCTCCATCTTCATGGCCTTCAGGTAAGGGATCTGATCATCATTCTTCCATCTGCAATGGCTTTTCTTCAAGTTCAAACCTCCAGGATGAGGGATCAGTCACAAGAGTGAATTGGGTGTTAAGCAATCAGCTGACTACCAAGGGTGGTGAACAGACTGCTTCTAACACAAGAGACATTTTCTCTCAAGAGTTCTATCTCATAGACCCTATCACCAAGCCTTCCAAAGGAAGGGGGTGAGTGTCTTAGAGAGACTCTGCATCACAGAGAAGAATGGATGCAGACAAGGCAATCCATGTTTGAGAAACAAGCTTTCTAACCTAGAGCTCTGCCTAGCTCCTAAACCCTAGTCTCCTCAGCATCTGCTAGCAAGAATCTTCTCTTCAACTCTGGAAGTTGAACTTCAATCTCTGGATCTCCAATGGCTTCCCCTTCTCAAGTCTCCAGCTCTCCCAAATCCCCAGACAATCCCAATACCCGCACATACAAGCAATAATCCCCTGAGGGCACACCACACCAGTCAATCAGATATATACAGTACATTAATAGCAGTAGGGGAATCCTAACTTTTTCTAAGGGGATCTAATAACTACCCATAGCCCCTATAGTCCCATAGCTAAACTAGTCAAACCCTACGTCCTAAGGGAAATGAATTGATTCTCCTAAGTCATCACCTAAAACCCTAGTTTTATTCATGTTGTTCAAGCCTACATTAAGCACCTAAAATTAATTTCTAAAAATGGGAACTAAATTGTTTCTACAAGTTCAACATCTAATCTAAACAACATAAAAAGAATGAACAAAAAATATGAAAGCATTTAATAGAACAAAAATTACTAAAATCATGCATGAAATGAAGCTATTTAAAATGACATTTATTTA
This sequence comes from Lathyrus sativus, assembly GCA_963859935.3. Lineage (NCBI taxonomy): Eukaryota > Viridiplantae > Streptophyta > Magnoliopsida > Fabales > Fabaceae > Lathyrus > Lathyrus sativus. The sequence goes on along the minus strand of OZ012740.1, from coordinate 454,414,369 downwards.
GAAAATATGGAAAAAATATCAAATAAAAATAAAAATGCAATTTTATTTAATGAAAATTTTCTACACATTCTAATGAAAATGATGTAAAAAGAATGGATTAAAAATGATTTTTTATCTATTTATTATGAATTTTTAAAGTTGGTAAAAATTAAAGTGGAATTAAAAACAATTAAAACAATTAAAATGATAGGGGGGGTACTAATAGAAACCACGCTTAGTTCAAAATCCAGTGGGCCAGCAAACGGGGGGTGTGCGTAGCACATTGAGTTAGGCCCAGAACCACTTCAGAAATATGAAATAAAAAGAAAACCAGCAGGGGGTGAGAATAGGAATGAAATCACGTTCAAAACTGATTGGGCCTGGCAGTGGGGTGGTGGGGTTAGCAATACACACTCAAGCCCGCCCGTTTCATTAAATGAAACGGTGCGTTTAGGGCTTCTACACTTCCCTCCAAAATCAGAATTAAACCTCAGCCACACGATGGGCTTCTGAGGTCAAAAGTCCACACGAATTGGACGCTCAAGATTTCGTCTTCCTCAATGGATCAAATGAGAGCTAGGGTTTCCCTCCATGGCAACCATGCACGAGCCAACTTCAAGCTCTCAGTTCTCACTCCACAGTCCATGAAACGCCACGATATAAACATGAAACTTACTCTAAATCTCTCCCTCTACAAGCCTATGGTCTTTGTTTGCATTAAAACTCAGCCAATCAATAAACCCGATCGAGACAAGTTCTGGTCACCATGGAAATACTCTGCAGCTTACCAACATAATTCTCCATCAAACCTAGACTAATCCCTTCCATGACTAATGGTGATCATTCTGACCTATCAAACTAAGATTATGATGCACTCTACTACAAGTTCCAAGCCCTAACAGTTCTAGCAACCTGTCAACAATCATCACTAAACTACTCCAAACTCATCCTAATTGCTCTACTAACCACCTAGATCACATTTATACTAACAAAACTATGCTAAACTAACTGAACTAATCAATTTGAATGAAAACGCACCTGATGCAAAAGCTTGAAAACAGCTATGGAAACTCGTGAATCCACCAACACCAATGCTCAGATCTTGATCAGTGAGTGAAGCTCTTGCTTCTGTATGCAACACCTCTTGTTTCTTGGCCTTGGATCTTGCTAACCGATTGATTCCTCACTTTTGAAGAGGATGATAACAGCACATGAGAATGGATCAAAACCAGCCAGATATTGAGTGATCTTTGATCTTTGATGATTATGGAGTGGAGTAGAATCAAGGATTATGAGAATTGATGGAGAATTGATGAAGTTTGAAAAGAATTTGCAAGAGGAAGAATGAGAAACTTTGGGAGATCTTTGGTGAAAAATGAATCCAACCCTTGATCAATCTTCATTTCATGCTTATATAGGGCTCAAATGAACTTTCTAGATCCATCTTACAATTTCCCTTGCCTTCCAACTTTGATCCATTTTTGAAATGTTTCTTCAAGTGCAAGTAACCATGAATAACTTTTCTTTTTTCTTCTAAACTCAAAAAAGTGTTTGAACCATTGTTCTTAGAATGTCTTTTACATTCAAAATCATATATTGGAAGTCTCCATTTGGACTTATAAATCTTCCAAACCATTTTTCACTTTGACTTTATTCAAATTATAAGCCATTTTAGTTCAAATTTGGACCAATCATGCAACTTCATGTTATGAGCTTTTCCAACAATTTGTGACCTTCTTTCTAGACTCAAAATGTCATTTGGAGCAAGTTTGATGTTGTAAGTTTTTCCATTTGAGGCCTCCTTGTATGAGTTTTGGACATAGGTTAAAATGACCTGTAATTCACAAATGCCCAAAATACCCTTTGCTTGCCAAGGCCATAAGTTGAGTTCCACACATCATATGAAGGCATACTATACCATTCTAGAAATCTAAGACAATGAGGAACAATTCTTTTGTTGACCAAAAATTCATTTGAAATTTCCTTGAGGGGCAAAACTAGCTTGGAAGTCAAGTCACTTTCACAGACAAAATTTCAGATACCTCAGATGACCTGTAACTTGCAAGGACCATAACTTGAGTTCTATAAATCTCCTTGATGTCTTCCACCACTCAAATTAAAGGTCTTGAGATCCTCTACAAGTTTCATGTTGGCCAAGAAGCCATTTGAAGCTAGAATTTTGACTTATCTTGCTTGGAAATTTGACCTAAACTAGGGGATTTTACACAGAAACCCTAATTTAGAAACTCCTCTTCTCCTTGATTTCTCTTGAATTCTTCTTGGCATATCTCCATATCCTTCTTTATATGTCCAATGATGAACCCCACATCTCTCCACTAGACTTGAATGCCCTTTAAATCAGTCAATTGACCTAGGGTTGACCTAGGGTTGACCCAGGTGAGACCCTAGTTGACTGCCTTCAGCTATAGCTCTTGTGCTCTCATCCATGACTTGTCTCCTTCTCCAAATGACTTTCTAAGTCTCTCATAATGTCTAGATACTCTCCATGCCTTCAACTCACAGCTCACAACCCTCTTGTTGACCCTCAGATACCCTCAGCTAGGAGATGGACTCAAGGCTTGATCTGCTGAACTCTTTGCTTTCAAATTCTTTCCTGATGACTTGAATGAGATTGAATTGGGATAATAACCTCTTGATAGGCTTCTAGAGATGAGAATAATGATTGGCCCCTGTTGCATGACTTGCTATACTTATGCTATGCAGATGATTAGTCTATGTACATGACTCTATATGCAAATGCTAATGATAATGAAACATAAACCCAAGGAGTAAGGTTGGGCAAATTTTAGGGTGCAACACACGTTAGCATTTTTTCTGTCTGCATAAATCATATTGCATAGCATTTCTCTAGCTGGCCAGAGCACTTATCCAGCCTTTGTTTTCACCAGAGGGTGATTCTCGGGAGATTGTTCGAGGCAAGAGTGGAGTGTTGAAGACGACCAAGGGGCTGAAGCAGATTTGAGCAGAATCAAGCAGTGTAGTCAGTTACAGGTAATTGGTAGCTATGTCTGAAGGCAATCTCCAGGCTCCTAACACCTTGACAGGGCTTACTATAACGTCCCACCATCGGTATGATTCTATGGAAGACTTCCCGCAAGCGAACAACGTTACTGCAGACCAAGTTGTACAACCTACTGTTGAGAACCGAGATCGACATGAGCAGTTTGTTGTCCGAAATGAACGTCCTCCTCCTGTTAACAATCAAGGTGCTGTTTTCCCTGAGAGGAATCCACGCAGAGATATCCCGGTAGCCAGGACTGGAAACTCAAGAGCTCTTGAAGGTGATAGAAGGTTCCGAGGATTGGAAGAAAGAGTTAAAGCTTTGGAGGTCAAAGATGCTGTTAACCTGAATGCTGCAGACATGTGTTTGGTCCCTGACCTGGTGTTGCCTTATAAGTTCGAAATGCCGAAGTTTGAGAAGTACGCGGGAGATCGTTGTCCGAAGCAACATTTGAGGATGTTCTGTCGAAGAATGACTTCGTTTGTGCGAAATGACAAGCTGATGATCCATTGCTTTCAGTATAGCCTGACTGGGGCATCTTTGAGGTGGTATGTGCAGTTGGAGAGTAATCAGATTCGATCATGGGTGGATTTAGCCAGAGCTTTCATGAAGCAGTACAATTACAAACTGGATATGGCTCCTAGTCTCATACATCTGCAAGAATTATCTCGGGCGAAGAATGAATCATTCAGAGGATATGTGCAAAGATGGAAAGAATTGGCTGCTAGTGTTCAACCACCGCTTCAGGAAAGAGAAATGGTTGACATCTTCTTGGGTACTCTGAAAGGCCATTATTATGACAAATTGTTCGGTTGTACAAGCTTTGTGGGCCTGATGAGAATGGGGGAACTTGTTGAGAGAGGACTCAAGAGTGGAAAGCTTCGAGATGCTCCTTATATCCCAGTTGATAAGAATGAGTCAGTTGTCAGTTCTGAAGAAGAGTGAGAAGAAGGGAATGACGTCGTCTCAGAATCTCTAGCATCTCAGGATCGGTTTTCAGACGCTTCAAGTCAACGGTCATCCTGTCGTCGATCGCGTCAGCATGCCCAGCGAAGACCAAGGAAACCTGAAAGGCAGTTTACTCAGCTACCGGCGTCGTACAGTCAGTTGTTGCCAGATCTGGTCAGAAGTGGATTGATAGTGCCGAAAGAGACTAATCCAGTGATTCCACCATATCCTCCAGGTTTTGATGCCAGCGCCCGCTATGAGTACCATGTTGGGGCACAGGGGCATTCAACAAATGATTACAAGGTGCTTAGAAGCCAGGTTCAGGATCTGTTAGACTCTAACCGGATTTTCATCGCGCCCCAGGGTTTTGTTCAGATTAACGATGCTCCGTCATCCAGTTGTGTGGGTTCGTCAGTTAATGTCATCGAAGACTCCGCGGGAAGTGTGTGTTCTGAAGAATGTCAATCAGAGAGTTCAGTTGAATATGGGAGAAGTTTCTAGAAGTTTCTGTGCCGGGTGTCGCATCTGTTTTCTCTGCCTAACCCGTTTAGCTTTTGTGCATTAGTATTTGCTGACCACCACCAGGATTGTTGGCTGGGGTCATTGTATTCGTACTCATTTGTGCTTACGTGCTGCTTTTGTTGGTTATACATGTGTGGGAGGTGTTCGTCTGTGTGCTTATAGCTTGAGTTTCTCTTTGTCTTGTCATGAATATGTGTTTGCTTTCTGGTTTGCCTTATCATTTAACAGGTACATCAGAACTGTGGGTCTTATTTCCTCAACATCCAGTTTGTTGCAGGAATTCCTTCAGAGATATGGAACAGAATCAGGTTGAATTGATTGAAGTCCGAAGCCAGCTAGGGCAGATGATGAGAGATATGCAAGAGATGCGTCTGGAGCAGAAGATCCTCAAGGAGGAAAATAGTCAGCTGAAGACCCAAATGAGCTTGATCATGGAAGTAGTCAGGAATGTGCTGAGGAAAGAGGATGATCAGCTATTTGAAGCCGCAGTGAAAAAGCTCGTACCACCTGTGCTTGGGGAGCCTAAGCACAATGTTCAAGACCTGATTGACTCGAAAGATATTGAATTCTCGCCGAGCGGTGTAGCTGTACGTATTGCTCCTATCCCAGTTGATGTTAAGATGACGGATGTTTCTAAAGCTGCAGTAGGTCAGAAACGTATCCTGGATTCCATGGTGTCAGAATCTCCATGCCCACAACTGTTGCCTATTCCTGGGGCAGATCTGAGAAAGAAAATGGCTAAGCACAAGGAGTGCTTTAATCAGGGCGGTGAAAGTCAAGAAACCGATGTTGTATTTGCTACGAAAGTTGTTCAACAGTCAACCCGATACCAGCGACGACAGCAACGATCTCAACAGTGGCAGAAGCAGCAGCATCCCAATCAGCGAAGAGCTCAAAATCAGAGGCCGGTGAGGGTATTTGAGGTGCCTCCGATGCCGTATGCCGAACTTCTCCAGGTGTTGCTACGATTGCAGTTGGTTGAGAAGAGGAAGTTAGCCCCGCTGACAGGGACACCTCCAGCAGGGTATGATATCAAGGAGTGCTGTGATTTTCATTCAGGAGCACCGGGGCACAACATTGAAGATTGTCTGGCCTTCAAGCACAAGGTGCAGGACCTACTTGATAGTGCAGCAATCAACTTCGGGCAGGAAGGGCCCAAAATCATCTGAATGAGGAGGAAGGGCTTTATAATTTGTTTGGGTCACTGAAAGCAGATCAGGACAACATCGAGTTGCCGCTAATAACTGATTGTGAAGATGGCTGGTTCAGCAGCAGGACAGATGTGAAAGCCCGGTTCTAGGAAGCTGGCATTTTTTCTTTGTTTTATCTTGTCATTTCTTTACGTTTGTAGTTTCTTTCCTGTTTAAATTGCAATCTTGTTTGTAAAACTTGTTGTTTGCACTCAATTGATGATAATGGAATAAATATGCATGTTTTGATTGAATCCATTCGTGTTCACTAGCTGTTTTTACAAATGTCCAATGCTTGGTTAATAAGGATCTGAGGAGGATGACGAAAATGAACGACAGGCAACTTCAGATATTGTATGCTTTTGAAATAAAACCTGCTGATGATGTACAGGCATTGTTTCGAATCCATAAACACCGGTGATATAAGGAAGATAATCCCTTGTCAACCCCTTTGAGCCTTGTAGTAGGAGTTTCTTTCTGAAAACGAAAAACCCTCCATCTTTAACCTGGGGCAGGGTAGGTGTTAGCTAATTTGGCCGAGCGTTCAAATTGCAAAAGGAGTGTCCGTTCGAGGATCAATCACACCTCTAGAGGTCGTGCCTAAAAAACCACAATGGTTAAATCAAGAGTGAGACAGTCATATTATTCTCCAATGAGTCAGGCAACCAGTGTCACACGACTTGTTCAGAAAAAAAAGGAAGCAAAAAGAATCAAAAGCCCGCTAGGTCAAAACTTCAAAACAAATGACTTAGGCAAAAATGAGGGCATCCCGCTGGACTTAAAAAATCAAAAGAAACTCAAAAGGAGTCAGTCCAGGCAAAAGTTAGGGATAAGAAAAAGATGAAAGGATGACAAAAGAAAAATCCTCGGATCAAAAACGAGTCGTGTGACCCTAAGTGTCAAAGACGAAGAGTGAGTGGCCGTCACTCCAAAAAAACTCATGGTTTCTCGAACTATCACTCCTATCTTTCAGCCTCTGAGAGGTGAGCGCTAAGGTCGAATTAGCTGAACGTAGGATGGAAGAACATCAAGGAGAATGGGTGGGTTAAAATAAACTTTGAGCCTTTATCCTTTCCTTCAAAACCGTGAACCTGACCATGTTACAACCTTCAAAAGTCCTAATTGAAGCAGGTTATTTCGAAAGCATACTTCGGTAAAGGTCGCGTCGATTCTGACTCCTGAAAGGGTTCCTCTTACCATGTTGGTACTGATGTTGATATTCTTGATGAATGTTTTGTGCATTATATGCCATAAACTGTTTTTTTCCTTTTCCCAGTGAACAGATTGGATGTCAAAGCTGTCATATGTGTTGCATTATGTCATACCCCAAATTTGTCCTACTTCAATATTTAGTGATTATTTTACTGCTTCACGAGTTCTGGCTATGATTCTCTAAGACTCCGTTTATAAAGACCATGTGTGTGCTCATCATGGTTATAATCCCTAGCAATTTATGTTGAATTCTTGTGGGAAGAGCGTGCTTCCACCCCTTATACTCAAACTCATGTGTGTCCTCGTTCTCACGATCAGACAAATATGATATGGTTAATTGCATCAAATACATTGTTTAAGCCTCACTACAAGTTGCTTGTTACGATATGCACTTAATTCAAGATACTTCACATGATGCTTCTAGACATGACCGATTTTGTCTCAAGATTGGTTCAATGGCAAGCGTCAAGCTATATTTGGATTCTAAATCAGTTTGTGACAAACTTAGATTTAGCTTGCAAATTTCAAGTCTTAATGAAATTAGAAAATCAGTTTGTGACAAACTTAAATTTAATGGATGATTTTGGGTTTAAAGAGTTATGATATATTGAATTCATGCTTAAGGAATATGTTCAATTTGTAATGGAAGGATGGAATGGTAAAACATGGATTGAGCTGCAGGTATGCTATATGAGGATGTGATCCTGGCTATTATTTCAATATCTTTAAATCCAGAGCTTTCTTCTAAAGATATAACGGTACTAGCTTTGGAAGCTCAAGGCGTCACACACGAATACTCAAGTGTGCTGAAATCCAACTTTGATAAGATAATTAAGGAAGATAATCTCAAAAAAAGAAGATTGCTCATGTTTTTGTTCTACGAGGATAATTTATAATTCAAAGTGTACATTTCAATAAAGGCCTATTAAGTTCCAAAATGAAATTACAACAAGTTGGATTCAAGGCTACAGGACGGTGATTGAAAAAATCATGTGACAGTACATCCGAATTCTTTCGCCTCTTGTTTTCCGGCTAGAAGCTTCACGTCTCAAGCTCTCCCTACTACTCCAAAAGTAAAACTCTCCCTAGATGTTGTTTTGGTGTCCGGACACAAATTCCAAATGTCGTGTCTGTTATTGAGATGGCTGGTGCAACAAAAGAAGGTCACAATCAAAGAGGACCATAGTTATTGGTAAAGTCCAAGCTATTGCATCCATTGGAAATGATCCACATCAAGCTGTAGTCGGTAATAGTGAACCTGTACAAACAATGACAGCGGGATCAATATAACAAAATTGCAACCAATATCACTTGATGTATAACACGACACAAACTTGAAACCTGCACCTCAAAAATTCATTGTTGAGCTTCCTAAGTCAGTCTCTCAAAACCGCAATTATGTACTGCTGTTAAGCTTGTAAATCATCTGGTGAATCAGCACGCGACCCGTGAAGCTCATTTGCAAAACCATGAATAAAACTTAAGTAAAAGGAGCAGTTGACGTCGATCTTTACGGGAAGTGTTTTGTTGATTCAAGGAGTTTCATGCAGTTCCAATAGCATTCTGTCAAAGGCCATGGAAATCACCGGCTTGGGCTTTGTGGTGAACGTTTTTCACCGAACAGACTGAACCTGTCAAAAAGAAAGAAGGTGAATCTCTAAAGATAGGAAACCAGAAATAGAGGATTTGAACCATAAAAGTTTATAAAGCCAAGAGAGCTACTACCGAGAGTGCAGCAATTGTCGAGGTTAATCCATCTATCCATGACTCGTCCAAGCTCCACTCTCTTTTTCACCACAGTGCAGACATCAAGCCCGAGCCATTCGCATGAAAAAGAAACAAGAAACGGTTAACGCAATTCATAGTGAACCCGACCTGCACTAAATACTCCAAAGGCGCAAGACCACGAAGGAAGTGCCAAAGAATACAAACCAGCCAACATCTTGATGCCAGAGTTTGAATAAGATATAAATAGAAACATTGAGAAGTGTTTTTTGGACAATTGAGTTTTTGACATGGCTTTGTTACATTGGGGTTGAAAATGTGCAGCAACATTTGATGAAGTCGACGAGAACTTCGATCCTTCTCCTTGAAGCTTCAAATTTATTTTGCTGCTGTTGCGGACTACTCCAACAGTATCAATTTAAAATTCCGGGTTGTGACATTTTTTCCCAAGATCATACCTGAAACAAGAGTGGAATTGTAATGTTAATAACAGAAGCTAAGCAGCATGTCGCACTACTTTTGGTCGACTTCAAGTTCAAAATGGCGCACCCAAAAGCTGTAGGAGGTTACTATGAAACATCTCCTGATTCCTCAGAACCAACACCATGCTATTAATTCTTTTGCTTCTACAAACTATCCATTCAGACTTCATCATTAGAGTACCTCAAGGTCCTGCATTATTTTCAACAAAACAACCAGAAAATCAAACAGAAGAAAGCGACAACAAAAGAAAATATGGGAAAGCTGGAAGATTTTGTTACAAGGGAGACTTGATTCAACTCCACGAAGGGGCACATAAAATGTTAGTTGCAACCGCTGCAGTTGCAAAAGTTGTTGCAGCCGTTGCAACATCTTCTCTTTATTCTTCGTATATGCCCACTGCAGCAGTTACGCCAATGGCTCAACCGCACCTGATACAAGAAAACAGAATAGCTTCCGCCGTTTCGATGTCAAATCTTCCGTCAATTCATCATCAGAAGTTTTGGAGTCCATTGATGTTGGTGTCCCGCACAGTTCTCTGCAAAAGCATTCGGTGAAGATTCCCGTTGGTGATAGACATATTTTGGTTGAGACTGGTCACGTAGGAAGGCAAGCAAGTGGTTCTGTTACAGTTACGGATGGGGAGACCATTCTGTACACCACTGTTTGTTTGAATGATACTCCTAGTGAGCCATCCGATTTTTCCCCCTTTCTGTGAATTATCAAGAGCGCTTTTCAGCTGCTGGTCGTACTAGTGGAGGTTTCTTCAAACGAGAAGGAAAAACCAAGGATCACGAGGTTCTTATTTGTAGATTGATTGATAGGCCTCTACGTCCTACTATGCCTAAGGGCTTCTACCATGAAACTCAAATATTATCTTGGGTTTTAAGCTATGGTGGATCACATGCCCCTGATTCCTTGGCCATCACAGCTGCTGGTATAGCACTTGCACTTTCAGAAGTGCCTATGTCAAAAGCAGTTGCTGGAGTTCGAGTTGGCCTCATTGGTGATAAGTATATAGTAAATCCTACAACTGAGGAGATGGAAAACTCTGAGTTGGACCTCATGCTGGCGGGCACAGATAGCGCAATATTGATGATAGAGGGTTATGGCAATTTTCTTCCTGAAGAGAAGCTACTTAAAGCTGTAGAAGTTGGTCAGGATGTCGTGCGGGCAATCTGTAATGAGGTAGAAGTCTTGGTCAAGAAATGTGGGAAGCCAAATATGATTGATGCCATCAAGTTACCTCCTCCCGAGCTTCATAAACATGAAGAGGAAGCTCTAAACCCATCAACCTCAGATTCACATCCAACAAATCCACACTCCCATGATGCAACACACTGCCATTGTCTAACAACAGTATTGAATTGAACAACTTCACAACAGTATTATAATTCTTCCCCTAGATTCAGCCATGACTTTCAGCACATCAATTATTTGAAAAGTCGAGGTACTGTCAAGACCTGAAGTTGCTTCATCAAGAATCAACACTTTTGGATCATGTATGACTTCAACACCAATGGAAACTCAACAACCATTGTACCACCTGAAAATTCCTTTCAATCTTCATGTGACATTTCTTTTCAGTTCGGTATAAACAGTGCCTGAGAGTATCGTTCCAAAACTCGTTCAAATGGACAGCATCATATGTGCAAAATAATGTTCACGCAGGATTATGAATTCTTAAGTGTCGCACCAAAATACACATGAAATTCACAGAAGCACTTTAAATAAGCCAGCATTAATTTTGCAATGATTGTTAGGTTTATCAAAACAACATCCCAATATCATTGCAGTCTTTTTTTTAGCAAAACTCAGAGACATCTCAGGTTGAATCTCATGGGTCACAGACCTGAAAATGTTGGATCATTGGGGGATGATGACATGGATGGTGGCAGGAGTGACACAAATATTGCCTGTATCGTAGAGACAAGTTCAGCGCTATCAACTTTTTAATCTCGGTATTTCATTGGACCCTGTTGAGGCTGTCCATCAATGTTATAATGTGCAAATGCATTCGAAGAAGGAAATAAATATGAATATGAGCTGCAGCAGTCCAACAACTGAGTTGCCACTTTTGTCCTGAAAGATTGAATAACATGAGCATTACAAAAGCGTATTCAGAAGAAGCATTCAGAAATGATGTAAAAATACTCGAGAAGATACTGACATTCTTCCATCTCCTCACCAAAGCCTACCGAAATTTAGAGTGACCGAGCCATGAGAACAAATGTGATGCAAGGAGGCACGAATGATCCAATAACCGTTTTTACGCATAGAAGACTATACCTACCTCCTGAGTTGCTGCATAAGAATAGAAGAAGTCAGACAGTATGATCACATTAGCCAAGAATTTTCAGCAAAAGTTTGATGAGTTTAAAACATTGACTAAAGCAAGAACAATGTACTGGAGCAAAAATAATGAAACCAAGGATACATGGCCAAGTTCATAAGTTTCAAATAATCCATATTCAAAAGAAATTAATTCAAATACAATGTTAAAGCAAAAGTTATGTTTTTACACAGTAAAATCCCAAGAGTTTACACAGCACAAAATAGGTGGGACCACAAAAAGCTAAATTTGCAAAAAGACAAACGAGGCAAATACACAGCAAATACATAGCAGAGATAGTGGTTGCAGACACAGTACAATCCCTAACGGATTTGTACCACAAAATTGCACCTCACCGCCACACGTATTACTCAAAAAACCCTAACCTCACACGTATGAGATTTTTGGTATAAAAAGTGCACTATTCATTCTGAAGAGGGGGCGGTAGCGGAGAAGAGAAAAAACCCTAAAATTTTTCTACACAGAGAAAGATACCAGCGAGGTTCTGCGAAACATAAATCCTCAAAATACCAGAACCATTCAAGAGTTCGCTTTAAGAGTTGATAGAGCTTCACACTGAAGCTCTAGACAACTTGAACTAAGCCGCATCACCATAACCAACGGAAACAGGGGCGAGCTGAAGCGAGCTTAAATTTAAAGTGCACGAGCAGAGAAGAAGAAAAGCGGAAAAGAATAAAGCACGAGCCAGTTACCTCACAGATTCACCATCGGATTAGCTCTGAGCTGGTGAGTCCCCTTTTTACTTGATTTTTGCTTGCTGTCGTATGAACACCATGACTTATTTGCTTGAATACATTACTCTATGTATTGTTCAAACTCTGATTTTCGATTTGGGTATTTTTCTCTTTACTATGGGTTATTAGTTTGATTTAGGGTTTATTTGTTAAGATTAAGTTGAAGTTAAGGATTTGTGGGTAATTTGGGGATAAGTTTCAGAAAAAAGACGAGGGAATGTGTAGAGAAAAAGGATAGGATGAAGAAACATCGCGAGAGGAGAGAGGTATTCAGCGTGAAGGGAGATGTGGAGACTTTTGGTTTAACGTTTTAATAAAATAGGTTTTCCCTTTTATTTCCTAGATTTATTTTTCAACATTTGAATGTGGCCTTCCCTAGATAGTCAGGTTTTTATCAAATTGGTTGAAGTGCCTATTTAACTTTGAGTACTTTGGAATTTGTTTTTATTCATTATCTGTTTTGGGGAAGAATTTAAAGAGTTCACGGCAATTATGGTAAAGGCAGGGGTCAAGAGGCGCATTAGGGATTGATTAAGTTAATACTTGTTATTATCTTTGTTTCAACCCATGTTTTTAGGGCATAATATTAGTAGATAGTTGTTTGTTTGTTTTTTTTTAATGATTTCTAAATTAAATTAATAGGGAATTACTTATCCGATTGAATAATTTTAATTAATTATTTAATATAGTTAATCCTAAAAATGCTATCTTTATATTTAAAATCATAATCTTTTTAAATTAAGCCATTTTCCTAAATGAATTCAATGAAAGTGGTGGGTCCTTGGAGTCTAGCACTCCTTGGATCCTTAAGTGACCGCTCTCGAGGTGCACACCTTGAGTTGTGGTCGCTTCGTCTTTCACCTTTAAAAAAGAATACCCAACCTCGTTTAAACCTTTCAAAAGCCGCAAACCCTAATTCGAGCAATACGCTCACCCTAGTTCAATCTACACACTAATATTTTCAAATTATTTTCATAATTAAATTACGAAAGTATCGAGTTCTTGGAGTCGTGCATTCCTTGAATTCGAGAATGGTTACTATCAAGGTGTACACTTTGAATAGTATATCATTCGAACTTTCGTTCCTAAAACACTTCTTAATTATTTGGACCAATACTTTCACTGTCCAACAAACATATTTCATAATTAATGGAGTGAAAAAGGTGTCGTTGGGATCTAGCATTCCAGTAATATCCCGATTAATTGGTTGCGAGGCCGACGTCTCGTTTATCGATTAGTCGTCATTCCTCCTAAAGTTTTCAACCCATCTAACCTCGTTCCTCACCCTCGTGCGATTGAGTCTAAACCCTAATACACGTCTAAACGACCGTCAAACACAGTTTTCGAAAACGAATGAAAAAGGTATCGTTGGAATCTAGCATTCCAGTAATATCCCGATTAATTGGTTGCGAGGCCGACGTCTCGTTTATCGATTAGTCGTCATTCCTCCTAAAGTTTTCAACCCATCTAACCTCGTTCCTCACTCACGTGTGATCGAGTCTAAACACTAGTATGTTTCTAAACCATACGTCAAATTCAAATCATTTTTCTTAATCAAATTACGAAAGAACTGAGTTTTTGGAGTCTCGCACTCCTTGAATTCTTGAACGACAACTATTGGGGCGTACGCCTTAGGTAGCGTGTCATTCGACCTTTCGTCTAAAACACGCGCCTTAACTATTTGGACAAGTATTCATTGTCCATTCAAATACAATTTCCTAATTAATTGAATGAAAAAGGTGTCGTTGGGATCTAGCATTCCAACGATATCCCGACTAATTGGTTGCGAGACTGACGTCTCGTTTATCGAGTAGTCGTCATTCTCTCTCAAAATATCTAACCGACCTTATCTTCTTCGCCTACGTGCAATCGAAACCCTAGCTACCTATTCAACCTAACCCTCTCTTTCTCGCCCCCGTGCGATTGAACTATCCTTTAAACACAATTCTCTTTCCTCGCCCTCGTGCGATTTCCAACTCAAACACCTTACCTAGAACATTGTTTAGTCCCTTCTTCCGCGCATATGAACTCGTGCTTCAGCCTCCCCTAGCGAGCAGACAAGCCAACGTTTAGCAGTTAGAATGCGACCTAAACACTCGTTCACATACCAAACCTTTTATCGTAGTTAGCCGAACTACGGTTGCTCTGATTCTTCATTCCCTCTCGAATGTGAGATACGTAGGCACAAGATTGCGATGATCTTGGCGAGCACAAATTCCCCTTTTTATCCGTAGTCCACGAACTACGAATGCTCTGATTTTCCACTTCTTATAAGTGAAGATACGTAGGCACAAGGGCCCCAATCCTTGGCGAGCACCCTATCCTATAACCATCCATTCCCCCCATAGGAGAAACCTTAGAAGAAAACAAATAAGCGTAGTTAACTTTACTCTCGAATCGATCAAGAGGTTCCCGTTGAGTACAACGGACGTAGAGGGTGCTAATACCTTCCCTCTGCGTAATCGACTCCCGAACCTAGAATATTGGTTGCGACGACCATGTTCTTATCTCCTTAAAGGTTTTATCGATATTTTCCTATTCCATCCTTGGAATGAATAAAGTTCGGTGGCGACTCTGTTTCGAACAGTTTTTTTTCCGCGGCCATCGCGAGGATCGTATTTTTCGAGGTACGACAGATGGCGACTCTGCTGGGGAACCGCATTGCCCTATGCAAGAGAGAGTCAAGCCTAACTTGACTCGATTCGAGTGTACTAACCTTTTGCTTAACTGTTTTCTTTATATTTATTTTCTCCTATTGTTTATTTCTTGTTTTCTCTTTCTATCGTATGCTGTTTATTATATCTGCCTGCTGGATTCGGGGATAGCATTGCAAGTAAAGCTCTACACCCGAGCTTTGGAAAAAGAAGAGAGAAAACATAGTTTAGAATTGGTAGTAATTAGTGTTAGTCCCCAAGGACTCGCTCCTTGTGTGCCTAGCATGAAAGCTCCTCCAGAATAGACCTTTTCGTAGATCCTATCGTAACGCAGCTAGCCTGTTGCACGATTTGATTCATGAAGGGTCCGTGACTCTGGGAACCACTCTTAGAACCAGTTTCTATATTGGTAGTCGTGTAGTGTTAGTCTCCGAGGACCCGCTCCTCGTGTGCCTAGCATGAGGACTCCACTCAGGAGAGACCCTATCGTACTCTCGTTATAATACAGCTAGCCTGTTGCGTGATGTTGATGCGATCGGTGTCCGTGATCCTGGGAACCTTATCCAGCAACATAGAAGCTATCCTGTGAGTGGGTATGTGGGTAAAGAAAATAGAACTTGCCTAGTGTAACCTACCGGGTAGGGAGCTTTGACCTGCTTATGTTATCCTGGATCCTGCCTGCATTACATTCGCATGTCATTGCATATGCATTTTATTTGCATCCCAAAACCAAAAAGCTCATCCGTCCTTTGTCTATAATCCATAGTTGATTTCCTGACACACGTGTTGGACTTGAAGCAGTGCTAGAAGACTATGGAACACTTGAGGCAAAATCAATTTGAGCTGAGAAAAGACGAGAATAGCAGGGAAGGCAAGATGAAGCAGACGCCAGAAGTGGGAAGAAGAAAGGAAAAGCTTCAAGAAGGTACCACAACTAGGAGTTTTACTCCCATATTTCATCCCACTCCACAGCCTCTTGGTTTTTATCCCCAACCATTTCTTCCAAAGCCTCAGAATCAACGGTCATTACCTGTTCTATCCCAGGAACAGGGGAATCTAAACCAGAGAGGCGTCAAGAAGTCTCAGTCACGCCCTATTCGCGACCCTATTCCTATACCGTGTGGACAACTGCTATCGCACCTGATTCAGGGTTCATTAGTGGCACCCATATCCCTCGGGCCAGCTCGTACTCCTCCTCCACCTGGATATGATCCTGATGCACAGTGTGAATACCATAAGGGAGCGAGAGGGCACTCTATTGAAAGTTGTTGGTCATTCAAGAATAAAGTTCGAGAACTAATTAATAACAAGCGCATGATCTTCGAGGAAGACAACCCAGGGGCAGAGTGTGGGTATCATACTGGAACCATAGGGCATGCTGTCAAAGAGTGTGAAAGCTTTCGAAAAAAGTTGCAAAGGTTGACCAGAAAGGAAGACCCTATCCCAAATGGTTCAACTCAAAGATCTGGCAAAGAGGTGGTACAAGAGTTTTGTGGACCAATTAGAATCCGGTACCATAAGGAAAAGGTTGAGTTTTTGGTAGATGAGACGTCTTTATCCTCTGATAATCATGTGGAGGCCATGATCTCAAGAGAGGAGATGGAAGAGAAGTCTAAAAGGGTTGTATTTGCTAAAGAGACCTCAAAAGGTCACTCGGGAGAGCATCATACTGATACTGAGGAAGATGATGACATCCACCTTTGGATCCCAAAAGGACAGCCGACAATACCCATGGAACCATGTCAGAAACCTTGGATTGCTCCCTATGCAAATCAACGAGCGTATGGCCGAGGAAATCAGGATCCACGCCAGAATCAAAACAGGCCTCGCAATAATTTGGGAAGAAGGAACACTCCTCTTCACCCAGTTCCTGTATCGCACACTCAGCTTCTGCCACATTTGATTCGAAATTCACTAGTGGAGCCTAAACCTCTCAAGCCGGTGCCAGAACCATACCCTCCTGGGTATGATCCCAATGCACGTTGTGGATACCATGCTGGATCAATGGGGCATTCAACAGAAGATTGCAAAGCTTTTCAGGCTAGGGTGCAACAATTGATTGACCAGGGATGTATATCCTTTCAAGAAGGGAGTTTGGTTGTGCGTGTCCGCCTCGCCCCTGAATGAGTTTGGGGACTTCAAGACGCATCTTCTCAAGACAACTGATCAAACAAGAAAAGCTCAGTTCCTCCATGCTGGCATTTTTTTAGATCATGTTTTTTTAAGCATTTGTAGTTCCTTTTCTGTTAATTGCTACTTGCTTTTAGACATTGTTTCGTATTAATGGTATTGTTAATGTGATAATTATGCATGTTTTTGATCAAATCCATTCGTATTCACTCACATTTTCTCACTTATTGCAAAAAAAATCACAAAAAATTTACTTCCTTTATCGCATTGCTGTTTAGCAAAGATTTGAGGGAGGATGACGAAAACGAAATACCCATAATTGCAAACCGTATGCTTTCGGATAGAATCTCGTCAATGATGTACAGGCATTATTTCAATTCCCCCATACACCGGAGATATAAGGAGTTAATCCCTAGTAAACCACTTCGAGCCTAGAAGTAGCAGTTTCCTTCGGATATTCAAACCTTTTACACTCAACCTGGGGCAGGGTAGTGTTCAGTTAATCCAACCCCGCACTCGAACCAACAAAGAAAAATCTAGAAGACGGTTGTTCATCAAAGACCCATGACGTGGCAGTCATAATCCTCCAACAATATAAAAAAAAAATCAAAAAAGTCAAGCACCTCAAAGGAGATTTAGGCAAAACTCAAGGCAATCCCGATGGATCTGACAAGCAAAGTCAGTCCATGCAAAAGTTAGGGATAAAAAAAAAAAAAAAAAAACCAAAAAGAAGTCCTCAAACCCTCGACAAAAACAAAATAAGATTCAGTGGCCACCCAAATCAAGGGGTTACTAACATCCATCAAAATAAGATGGCTGCCATTTCAAGCAAACTTTGAACCATCAAGTTTACATCGTCAAGCAGGTGCAAAATTAACTGAACGTAGGTATGGAGATCATTACGAAGAAGGGATGGGTATAAATAATACTTTGAGCCTAATATCCTTTATTTCTATAACCAAGAACCAGACCGCGTTACAACCCTCAAAAGACCTAATTGAGGCGGGGTTTTATTCTGAAAGCATACTACAGCAAGGTTGCGTAAACTGACTCCTACATATTTGCTAATCTTCTGTATTGGTGTCATATTTTTGCTATATCTTTCACACCAATTAAATCAGCATTGCGTTTGGATTGATAGTCCACTCATCACACATTTTCACATCATTCCCAATAAATGATATTTTCAAAACTTACATGAATGTCGCATTAAAATTACCATTGTTAAGTGAACAATTTTAAACTGCAAATCAGTACTTGACATTATAGAAATTCCAACAAAGTGCAGTCAAAGAGGAACTTGATCGCCCATTGGTGTTGACCTGAATCAAGACTTTCTCATAACCCTACGAATCTGGGGCAAGTCCTTCTGAGGTTTAAACTGGGGCAGACTATTTGAACTGGGGCAGATTAGCTGAACAGGGGCAATTTCCCTTCACGCTTTCAAAGTTGATCGAGCTGACCACACCGGACACTAGTAATGGTTAAGGTCAACAAACGTCAAAAGCCTTGGGGCAGAGCAAAAGCACGACTAACACGCATTGGTTAAGTCGCTACGCTCACGCAATCCATATGCATTGGTTAAGTCGCTACGCTCGCGCGGTCAACACGCTTTGGATAATTCGCTACGCTCAACATTTGTAAGCCATCGTGACATATCAGCTAGAAGCGAGGCTCTTACAAGAACAAGAATAACACTTCTGCAAAATATCCAACTTGGGGCACCAAGAGTATCCACATCTGTCTTTTGCTCGTGGCGCTGTCTTATACTGTGTATCGGGAAGTCTAATCCTCTCACCAACCTGCCATAAAAGTCCAATCTCGCTTGGCACATATTTAAAGTCCAATCTTTTATTGGCAACTACAAAAGTCACTCCAGTTGACACCTTCAATTCACCCTAAAAGTCCAGTCTTCATTGGCAACCACTAAAAGTCCACCCTCGATGGCATCCTCAATAACCGAAGTCTAAACCATTTGGCAACTACCGAATCCAGTCCCTGGTGATATCCCCGACAAGATTTTATCCCCAGCATACCTGATCATTTGCATTATCGTAAGCACGACATACAATATCACATCATATTATAGTCATATCGAGCATTAGCATATCATTTGCATTCGCATCTTGCACTCCCTAGCAGTTGCATCTTGGTTGCATGTTTATGTATCATAACGCATATTATAGCCATCACCATTAACATGGCATAACAACATAGCAGGATCCAGGATCAGTTCGCGAGCATCTTGGCCAGTCCTTCATCAAAGTCGGTAGTATCTCTCTGAAAAGAGTTGATACCCCGCACGTGCTTATGGAATTTTTATTCCCCAGCAAGTCATTCTTCAACCATGCAGTTGATGCTGATAATCCCCAACAGCTATTGCTCTTATGGCTCCCCAAGCAGAAATTATCTTAGAGAGTTTCTTGAAGGATTTCCCCCTGCAGAGTTGGTACAACGCCGTTCTTCCAATAGGAATTTTGGCTCAATTATCCCCCCAGCAAATCGGTTCAGAGATACTGCTTTGGTATCATCGAAGAATCTTATTGGATAAGAGGCTGCTTCGACCACCCGAAGAATCTCATGTGTTTAGAAACACCGCTT
Organism: Lathyrus sativus; assembly: GCA_963859935.3. Lineage (NCBI taxonomy): Eukaryota > Viridiplantae > Streptophyta > Magnoliopsida > Fabales > Fabaceae > Lathyrus > Lathyrus sativus. The sequence continues at coordinate 454,394,819 of OZ012740.1, read as the reverse complement.
TGGTATCATCGGAGGACCTTAACGAATGAGGGGCCGCTTCGACCACCCAAGGAGGATTGTTTATACCACTTTGGTATCATCGGAGGACCTTAACGAATGAGGGGCCGCTTCGACCACCCAAGGAGGATTGTTTATACCACTTTGGTATCATCGAAGGACCTTAACGAATGAGGGGCCGCTTCGACCACCCAAGGAGGATTGTTTATACCACTTTGGTATCATCGAAGGACCTTAACGAATGAGGGGCCGCTTCGACCACCCAAGGAGGATTGTTTATACCACTTTGGTATCATCGGAGGACCTTAACGAATGAGGGGCCGCTTCGACCACCCAAGGAGGATTGTTTATACCACTTTGGTATCATCGGAGGACCTTAACGAATGAGGGGCCGCTTCGACCACCCAAGGAGGATTGTTTATACCACTTTGGTATCATCGAAGGACCTTAACGAATGAGGGTCCGCTTCGACCACCCAAGGAGGATTGTTTATACCACTTTGGTATCATCGAAGGACCTTAACGAATGAGGGGCCGCTTCGACCACCCAAGGAGGATTGTTTATACCACTTTGGTATCATCGAAGGACCTTAACGAATGAGGGGCCGCTTCGACCACCCAAGGAGGATTGTTTATACCACTTTGGTATCATCGGAGGACCTTAACGAATGAGGGGCCGCTTCGACCACCCAAGGAGGATTGTTTATACCACTTTGGTATCATCGAAGGACCTTAACGAATGAGGGGCCGCTTCGACCACCCAAGGAGGATTGTTTATACCACTTTGGTATCATCGAAGGACCTTAACAAATGAGGGGCCGCTTCGACCACCCAAGGAGGATTGTTTATACCACTTTGGTATCATCGAAGGACCTTAACGAATGAGGGGCCGCTTCGACCACCCAAGGAGGATTGTTTATACCACTTTGGTATCATCGAAGGACCTTAACGAATGAGGGGCCGCTTCGACCACCCAAGGAGGATTGTTTATACCACTTTGGTATCATCGAAGGACCTTAACGAATGAGGGGCCGCTTCGACCACCCAAGGAGGATTGTTTATACCACTTTGGTATCATCGAAGGACCTTAACGAATGAGGGGCCGCTTCGACCACCCAAGGAAGGTTCGTTTATACCGCTTTGGTATCATCGAAGGACCTTAACGAATGAGGGACTGCTTCGACCACCCAAAGAGGTTCGTTTATACCACTTTGGTATCGCGAAGGACCTTAACGAATGAGGGACTGCTTCGACCACCCAAAGGGGCTCGTTTATACCACTCTGGTATCGCGAAGGACCTTATCGAATGAGGGACTGCTTCGACCACCCAGAGAATGTCGAATTATTTTGTTCATCTTTCGCATCCTGTTATCCCGTTCTAGCATATCTCACTGCAGTTTACTTGCTTATCGGACAAATTTCGGGGTCTTTTTGTATCTAATTGACTTCCACCTTAAAATGAACGCCATACAACAGTTCATTCTCTCAGGTTGAAGGCAATTAGATAGGGGCATCTGTCATACCCCAAATTTGTCCTACTTCAGTATTTAGTGATTATTTTACTGCTTCACGAGTTCTGGCTATGATTCTCTAAGACTCCGTTTATAAAGACCATGTGTGTGCTCATCATGGTTATAATCCCTAGCAATTTATGTTGAATTCTTGTGGGAAGAGCGTGCTTCCACCCCTTATACTCAAACTCATGTGTGTCCTCGTTCTCACGATCAGACAGATATGATATGGTTAATTACATCAAATACATTGTTTAAGCCTCACTACAAGTTGCTTGTTACGATATGCACTTAATTCAAGATACTTCACATGATGCTTCTAGACATGACCGATTTTGTCTCAAGATTGGTTCAATGGCAAGCGTCAAGCTATATTTGGATTCTAAATCAGTTTGTGACAAACTTAGATTTAGCTTGCAAATTTCAAGTCTTAATGGAATTAGAAAATCAGTTTGTGACAAACTTAAATTTAATGGATGATTTTGGGTTTAAAGAGTTATGATATATTGAATTCATGCTTAAGGAATATGTTCAATTTGTAATGGAAGGATGGAATGGTAAAACATGGATTGAGCTGCAGGTATGTGTTGCACCCCAAAATTTGCCCTCACAATACAAGACTTTGTGTTCCAAGAAGGTTCACAAGGTTCACAAAATTCATAATTGGTCAGAAGAGTTGACAATTCCCTCAGACAATGCACCTCCTAAGCAGTGCATCCAAAGCTAAGGTTTTGACTTTAATCAGGCTAAATGGACTTCCAAGACTTCAAGTGAGCTTCATAACATCTTATATGTGTATAAGAACCCCCATGTCAAGTTTCAAGACTTTTCTCAAAAGTTTGCTCAGTCAGATGATCAGATAAGTCAAAAGCAGTCAATGCAGTTAAAAGGTCAAACTGAGGTCAACTGTGGTCAAACCAAAGTCAAACTTCATGATTTTTTTTTGCCAACATCAAAGAGAGGTTGGGTGAGAAATATTATCATAATAACTGTAATACCCCAAATTTTGCCCTAAGATTTGTCGTCGCATTTCATTGCATTTAATCAATTACTAACAAATTTGTGTAGTCGTTTGACTTTTTGCAGGTAAATATCATATGGCATGCATTTTTTTTCTAAAAAGTAAAAATGGCACAATTGGCAGGAGGACATGTGTAAGGAGTTATGAGTGTGAGAGGTTGAGAGTTCGAATCTCACCTTTGTCATTTTTTTTGTTTTTTATTATTTTTACTCTAAATTTTTCTATCTTTCATTAAAAAAATAACAAAAATAGTTTTTTATTATTATTTAATTATTATTTTCGTATTTTAATTAAATCATTTTTTAAAATATTATTTTTTTCACTTTTTTCTAAATTATTCATAAAAATATCCAAAAAATCATAAAATAAAAAATATTGAAAAATTTTGTTCTTTTTATAATATTTTTTATTTTAGGAATCAATAGGATTATTAGTTTTTATTTTAAGTTTATTTTAATTATTTTAAATTATTTAAATTTTATTTTTTTCTTAACTAATTATTTAGTTTGGGCTTTAAAATGGGCTTTAGGGACATTATTGACAATTTGGTGTTAACCCTAATTTGTTCCCTATATATACATGTGTTGCCTTGTTGGAAAAGAGGAGAGAATGAAAAAAACCTAAGAGGAGTGAGTGCCGTTTGCCGTTATTTAGTTTTCTTCTTCATCCATTACTATTGTTTCTTTTTCTTCATCGTTTACCGTTATTTCTTTTCCTTCATCTATTACTGTTGTTTCTTTTTCTTCATCTTTTACCGTTATTTCTTTTTCTTCATCTATTACCGTTATTTCTTTTTCTTTATCTATTACTGTTACGTTTATATATATATAATTTTTAAATTGTTAGAGTTTATATATATAAGATTTTTTTATCGAATTATGTCGATACGATGTTTGCACATTTGTGTGCATAACGCGTGACATTTGTGTTAGTTCGATCTGGTTGCGATGATCGCATTTTTGTGTGAGCAATAATACTATTTTTTGCTTAATTTCTTTTTCTTTGCGATAAATTTTGTTTCGTCCGATTTAGATCTGGTTGCGATGAGCGCATTTCTGCGTTAGCAACATTGTTGGGTTATTTGGCACATTTAAAATTCATTATTGCTTTATTATTATTATTATTATTATTATTATTATTATTATTATTATTATTATTATTATTATTATTATTATCATTATTTATTATTATTATCATTATTATCATTATTATTACCATTATTATTATTATTGTTATCATTAATTTATTAAAATTTGTTATAATATAAAAATCTGTTTTTTAAAATAAATAACATTAACATCTTTTCCAAATTAATATGAAAACCTATTATTTTTAAGAAAAACTTTTTTTTAGATAAATTTAAAATAATAACTAAAATCTTTTTTTTAAAATAATAACTAGAACCGTTATTTATTTTATTTTATTATTGTTCAATTCAAATTTCATTATCATATTGTATCTGCTCCTCTCATGTAACCTCGCGAACTTAACAATCGCTCTTTAAATTCTGCCTTTAAATTTCTGCTTGCATGGTTTAAATTATGACATTATCTCTCTGTTTGCATGATTCACGCGTTTACTATTATTTCTGTCACATTGCACACATCCGAAGGTTAGGTCTAACTGTTTGGTCGCCGCGCCAATAGTCCGTAAAACTTCACACATTCAATTTCAAATCCTCAAAACTACAAACTACAAACCCTAATTTTCACAAATGCCTCGCCGCAGGCAAAATTACAATTTTACCCTTAGCATTAGGTCAAAGAGCCGCCGCGCTCATTTTAGGGTTTCCCGCCGTGGAATCCCTAATTTAACCCTAATTACAACTTAACATTTCAACGTAGAGATTTGGAGTTTCTACACTCCACGTAAGCGTGTCCTTAAGATGCGTTTATTCCCCTTGAGACCTTGACCACAGTCAAGAAGTTTCTAACCTCCCTATTGAGGGGAACTACGATTACTCTGATTCCACTCCCGTAAGGATACGTAGGCACAAGATGCGATGTCTTGCCGAGTAAACTTAGAATTAACCCCCTTTATTATTTATTATTGCTTATTTATATTTTATTTATCTTTGCTATTTAATTATTTTGCTTATTATTTTGTAATTGTTTCTTGGATGTAAAGTTGTTTAATTATTTAATTATTATTATGGTTAGTAATTAGGGAGTGTAATAACATGTATGTAATATTAAAATAAATTTAGATCACTTTTAAATAAAGATAATTAAAATAAACATGTCACACACGTAAGTCGATTTTAATCGCCGTCTCACTTCCTAAGGATATCCCTCAAGTTGCCTACGAATAATGGTTAAGTGGGGTGTATAAAGCAAGTCCCTCAAATGGAAAAATCATCAAAGTCCCTTATGGTTGCCTTTACGAATCGAGTCCCTTTCGAAAAATGATGATGGTCCCTTATATGTGCTTATTACATCCCACAATGGCCTTCAAAGTCAAATTGTCCCTCACATGTCCCTTAACATCCAAAGTGAGGACTACCTACTCCATTATAGTAGGGATAGTCTTACTAAAGGAAAGAATAAAGAATAAGAAAGACCTTTAAACATTAGGGTAGGTTACTCCTAGGTGCTTGCTCACTTCAAAACCTTTTCACACTTAAACAAATTTCCAACAAAATTTTCAAACAAGTTTTTTTCACATCCATACACGGATTATTATTAAACTATTCTGAAATTTTTTGCTATTCACACACTACACTTTCAAAACAATTCAAAAGTGAGCTTAAGTACCTAAGAGCCCATGGATAACCATGGATGAAAAGGGTGCTAACACCTTCCCTTTTCATAACCTACCCCCCGGACCCAAAATATTCTCTAAGGTCTTTCCTGTTCTTTTATAACCTTTCCTTATGGATAAAATAAAAGTCGGTGGCGACTCTTGCTATCCGCAACATTGTTTAAAGTCAGTTCTCCCACCGTGTTACAGAACTGGCGACTCTGCTGGGGATCTATTTAAGAGGGGTACCCTTAGGAATTAAGATCACTTTAAATTGTTTGCCTTGTTTGCTTTATTATTATATTGTTGGGGTGCTCTTATGTGTGAAAGGTCCTAACCCGGATCTAGTGTACCTTAAGTAAATGGCAATAGACCAAGGAAACTGTACGACGTATATCGATACGGTTGATCTGGTGGCCATAGTTAGTGCGACTTCTTGGTTGGTGCTTATATTCCTTAAGTCAAGTTGAGGATAATATTGAGGCTGCCATATGTTGTCAATGCACTAACTGACTTTTAGAACCCTAGTTAACTCATCTTGGCCTTTAGAAAGTAGTGAGGTAACCGGCTTTGGTGCAGACTGAAGTTGGTTGACACTCGATACTACGCTCATTGAGATCTTAAACTTGGAGGGTTTTGGTTGGCAAGTAAGTTGCCTTCTGAACAACCACCCTTGTGAAGGATCAATGATATTGAGATCCCTTAGAACCTGGTTACTTTTGTAGGACAGGATGAACCATCTAACTTCAGGGGAGGGTACTTGCCTTTGAACCTCATGCAAGCCTTTAAACCTAGGGCTATGGTGTGACTTGTTTGTGTGTGCCACATGTTTGTGATTGAGCATGACATCATGACATCATCATGCATCATAAGCATATCATTTTCCCTAACCATTTCAAGGACCAAAGGATTTATCTTTGTTCTTTGTTGCAGGTCATGGCTTCTGCTCGTAGAAACACCATCAGGATCAACTTTGTAGGGATACCTGCTAAGCTCAAGGAGTTGGTTTCCCTAGTGCCTGATCATTCCCAGTTCAACAAGAGACATGGTCACTTGTTGGATCTAGTTACTTCAGGGTTCAGTGAAGACATGATGAGTGTGCTGTTTCAGTTCTTTGACCCTAAGCACCATTGCTTTACATTTCCTGATTATCAGCTGGTTCCAACCATGGAGGAGTTCTCTAAACTTCTGGGTATACCTGTTCTTGATCAGAAGCCATTCACAGGCTTAGAGAAGGAGCTTAAACCAGAAGTTATTGCTGCAGCTCTACATCTGAAGAAGTCTGACATTGTTCTAGAGACGAGAAGTGGAGTTAAAGGTATTCTTGCCAAGGTATTAGTGGATAAAGCTCAAATGTTCTTGAAGGCTATGAGCTACGATGCTGTTGAGGAGATCTTAGCCTTATTGATTTATGGCTTAGTGTTGTTCCCCAATCCTGATCAGTTCATAGACGTTCATGCCATCAACATATTCCTGAGTCACAATCCAGTGCCTACCTTACTTGGAGACATCCTACATTCTCTTCACACCCGTACTACAAGGGCAAGAGGAACTTTGATGTGCTGCATACCTTTACTTTCTAGGTGGTTTATTTCTCACCTTCCTCGCTCAGTAATGAAGAATGAGCAAGGGTTCAGATGGTCCAAGAGGATCATGTCACTTTCTCACTCAGACATCCATTGGTGCTCCAGATCTATGGAGAATGTCACCATCATTGACCGTTGTGGGGAGTTTCCTAATGTGCCACTTCTAGGCATAAGAGGAGGCGTCACCTACAACCCATCTCTAGCTTTACGACAGTTTGGTTACGCCCGGAGCGATGGTCCACATGACATGTTGATTCAGGGCATTGTGTTTGATTACGACAACGATCTTCAGGGTTACCGTCAGAGATTCATCCGAGCTTGGGGAAAGGTAAACAGGATTGACAGCAAGACACTGGAGCCTAAGTACACTATTCCTATGGAGGCTTATCTCAGACGGGTACGATTTCGTGCTCAGACACTCATGATGCCATATCCTGCCATCCTACCAGTTACCATGGAACCTGTTGCTGAAGGAGACACAGCTTATACCATCCTTCACCCAGACATGCCTACTGATATGGAAGACTTGCAGAGATCATGGATACAACTGAAAGAGCAAAGGGATACTTTCGAGGCTCATTACAAAGCAAGCCAAGCAAGGATCCTAGAGCTAACAAAGCTACTTCATGAGGAACGAAACCTCAACTCATACCTCAACACAAAGAGGAAACGTCCATGGGAGACTTAAAACCCCATCTTTTGTACTTATTTCGTTTTCATTTTTTGTAAGCCTAAAAGGCAAAACAAGTTATTACTAATAAAAAGTTACTTTCTTGTTTGTTTAAGCAAATTTAAATCCTGCGGTCCTTGAAAACATTGCATATGCATTCCCATATCATTGCATCACAGGTTTATAATTGTGCACAGGTTTCTCATCTTCTCGCTGTTTATTTCAGCAATGGCTCTTGAACAATCAGTTAAGGATCTCCAGGCACAGAATGCACAGTTCCAAGAGCTGATCCTGAACCTATCCAAGGGGCAGGATGAATTGAAGACACTGCTAGCCAAGAAGACTAAGAAGGCTAGAAGGTCTGCTGGGTTGCTCAACATGGGAAGAAGGTTCAAAGGTCCTGACAAGACCAAGGAACAGGTTGAAGACTATGAATCTGAAGAATCTGAGCAGGAGAGAGGCAGTCTCCACAACACTATGGGGGACTCTGATTCTGAGGCTAACTACTACCATGAGCCTAACGAAGACAAATTCAAGATGCTGGTGGATAGAATGGATGCTATGGAATTACAGAAATCATCTGGGCTGGATTTTGAGGATTTGAGCTTGATATCTGGGGTGGTCATACCCATTGGGTTCAAAGTTCCTACATTTGTTGTCTATGATGGGGTCTCTTGTCCCAAATTGCATCTGAGGTCTTATGTCAGAAGAATTCAACCCCACACTGCTGACAAAAAGTTGTGGATCCATTTCTTTCAAGAGAGTTTATCTGGAGCTCAGCTAGAGTGGTATTATCAGTTGGAGAGTGTCAACATCAGAGATTGGAATGACCTTGCTGAAGCTTTCTACAAGCAGTATCAATACAATGCTGACTTAGCCCCCACTCGCATGCAGCTTCAAAGCATGTCTATGGGTGCCAAAGAAAGCTTTAAGGAGTATGCTCAGAAGTGGAGAGACTTAGCTGGAAGAGTTCAACCCCCTTTGACTGATAGGGAGTTGGTTGATATGTTCATGTGTACGCTGAATGGTCCGTTTTACAGTCATCTCATTGGAAGCTCATCATCTGGCTTCACTGAGTTGATCATGACAGGAGAGCGAGTAGAGAATGGTATCAAGAGTGGTAAGATCCAAGTGGGCACTTCTTCATCAGGTGCTGCAAAGAAGCCTCTCACTGGGAAGAAAGAATCTAATGCTATGTATGGTCAGCCTGATCGTAACAGAAGGCATCAGTCTGTTAGTGCAGTTCATATTTCAAATCCAACTCCTGCAACAACAGAGCAGCCTCAAGGCAACCAACAGAGGGCTAGAAGACAGTTCACGAAGATCAACATGTCAATGGCTCAGGCATTGCAACACTTGTTGAAAGCTGAACTTATTACCCTGAGGGAGGCCCCTCAGAATCCCAATGTTACCTCTCCCAAGTACAATCCCAATGCACGATGTGCATATCGTTCAAACTGTCCAGGACATGATACTAATAACTGCTGGGTCTTGAAGAACAAAATTCAGGATATGATTGATGCTGGAGAAATTGAGTTTGATCCACCAGGTACTCCAAATGTGATTACAGCTCCAATGCCAAATCACGAGAAGACTGTCAACGCCATTGATGAAGATATTGATGAAGATCTGCATGTCTATTCAGTTATGGAGTTGAGCACACCATTGTCTGTTATCAAAAAGAGGTTAGTACAAGCTGGGATCCTTCCAGGTTGTCATGAAGATTGTCTATATTGTACCTATAAGCCGGATAGTTGCTTCATTTTAAGAGACGGGATTCAACGTCTCATGGATAAATATACTATAGTGTTTGAAAGAAGACCAGCATCTGTAGAAAGTATGGTGGATCATCTGACTCAGGGTAAGAAGATTGAAGAGGTTGACATGGTTGACAAAGTACCACTAAGAATCACTTCAAAGGGTCCCATTAAAATCACTCATCAGGGCCCAATCAAGATTACTGCTGAAGGTCCTGTGAAAGTTGTTGCTGAAGCCAGAGTAGCTCCTATGATCATTACCACTCCTGGTCCTATTCCTTATACATCTGACAAAGCTGTGCCTTGGCACTATGGGTCTGATGTTTACATCCATGGTGTCAAGCAGGAGCCTTTACCTGATATGCCTGTTGACATTGATAATATTGCTGGATCTAGCAAGATCACTCGTAGTGGAAGAGTCTTCTCTCCTCCAGTTGCTTCTAAGAGTGCAGTTACTCCTGCTGTTACTTCCACCACTGATGCTCGGGGCAAGGGACCTGTTATTGAGCCTGTATCTACTGATGTGCCAGCTGCTGATGACCTCTCTAAGCAGATGGAAGAAGTATTGAAAATCATTCGCAAGAGTGATTATGATATTGTTGATCAGCTGGGGCATACTCCCTCAAAGATTTCTATGCTCTCCCTGTTATTATGTTCTGAGGCCCATGCCAAGTCATTGATCAAGTTTCTAAAGATGGCTCATGTACCCAGTGCAATTTCTGTGGACCAGTTTGAGAATTGTGTTGCTCACCTGACCTATGACAACGGGTTAGAATTTTCTGACGCTGACTTGACCCCTGCCAAGAGGGATCATAACAGGGCCTTGCATATTTCAATTGAATGCAGGGGCACTACCCTGTCTCATGTGCTGATAGACAATGGATCCTCTCTGAATGTGTTGCCTAAGGAAGTCCTGAACAAGCTGAGTCCTGAAGATACGGTATTGAAGCCCAGTAATATTGTGGTAAAGGCTTTTGATGGTTCTAGAAGAGTAGTGCATGGGGAAATTGATCTTCCAATCAAGGTTGGCTCTCAGGTGTTTACTGCTACATTCTATGTGATGGATATTCGTCCTTCGTACTCATGTCTGCTTGGTCGTCCCTGGATCCATGGGGCAGGTGCGGTGACCTCCACATTACATCAAAAGTTGAGATATCCGGTGAATGGAAAAGTTGTTACTGTCTTTGGAGAGGAAGAATACTTTGTCAGCCATGTAAACACTTTCAAGTATCTGGAAGTAGAAGGTGAATACATTGAAACTCCATGTCAGTCATTTGAAGTGGTTCCCTGGGCTGTTAAGGATTGTGTGACTCCTCCTGCTGTGAAGAAGGTTCCTGTGGTCATCAGAAACCCTCCAACAATGGCAATGGCCTCCCTCAATGATGCAAAAGCTATGGTGGAAGAAGGTGGTTGTACTATTTGGGGTCAGCTTCCTGATATTCCATACAAGTCTGACAAGTTTGGTTTGGGTTTCACTGCAGAGTCCCAGAAGGCTGTTCGTCGTGCCCGTGCTGTTCGTATCACCAATCAAGGGGTTATCAATGCTGTGGGAGATCAAGATGAAGACTACAACTTGGAGGCATGGATTTTTCCTACTGTGGGTGCTGGACTCAATAATTGGACAGCTGAAGATGTTATCCCTATCTCCTTTAGTCAGGAGTAAATACTATTACTGTGTTATGTTTTTAAATTTATAATTTCCGGAACAATTAAAACTTTCAAGCCATGTGCCTTACCCGGGGCACAATGGTGTGCTTGTTACGGGTTGTCATTTCATTTGCATACTTCATTCAATAAAATCAGTGGACGTTTCGTTTTCGTAAATATTGTGTTCCTTGTCTTTCTTTTTCTTTTATTTTTGCTTTATCAGCTATGTGTTCTTACACACACCCACGTCACTAAAATGCAGATCCTCATCCACTCTGGATCCAGTTGATAACAGTTCTACTATTGCCAATTACAATTTCGAGAATCCGATCTATCAAACTGAGGACGGAAACGAGGACGATTGTGAAATACCTGTAGAGCTTGCTAGGTTGTTACAACAAGAAGAGAAAGCTATACAGCCACATGAAGAGCCAGTCGAAGTTGTGAATCTGGGAACTGAAGAAAACAGAAAAGAGGTCCAGATAGGGGCTGATTTAGAGGACAGTGTCAAGAGCAGGTTGATTCAGATGCTACGTGACTATGTGGAGATCTTTGCTTGGTCTTATGAAGATATGCCAGGGTTGGATACAGACATTGTGGTTCACCGTTTGCCAGTGAAAGAAGATTGTCGTCCAAAGAAGCAGAAGGTTCGTCGTATGCGTCCTGAAATGTCAGAAAAGATCAAAGCAGAGGTAATGAAACAGTTCAATGCAGGGTTCTTGGCCGTAACTTCTTATCCTCAGTGGGTTGCAAATGTGGTACCAGTTCCTAAGAAAGATGGTAAGGTACGTATGTGTGTAGACTACAGAGATCTGAACAAGGCTAGCCCTAAAGATGACTTTCCACTTCCTCATATTGATATTCTGGTAGACAACACTGCTCAGCATAAGGTATTCTCTTTTATGGATGGTTTCTCTGGTTACAATCAAATCAAGATGGCACCTGAAGATATGGAGAAGACTACATTTGTGACACAGTGGGGCACCTTTTGCTATAAGGTAATGCCATTTGGTTTGAAGAATGCAGGGGCAACATATCAGCGTGCTATGGTGGCTTTGTTTCATGATATGATTCATCATGAGATAGAGGTATATGTGGATGATATGATAGCCAGGTCTCAGGATGAAGAACAACATATTGATCATCTGCACAAGTTGTTTGAGAGGTTGAAGAAATACAGGTTGAAATTAAATCCAAACAAGTGTACTTTTGGAGTTAGATCTGGAAAGCTCCTGGGTTTCATTGTCAGTGGAAAAGGTATTGAAGTGGATCCTGCAAAAGTGAAAGCTATACGAGAGATGCCAGCTCCCCGTACTGAGAAGGAGGTTAGAGGTTTCTTGGGACGATTGAACTACATTGCAAGATTTATTTCCCAATTAACTACCATCTGTGAGCCAATCTTCAAGTTGTTGAAGAAAGATCAGGTGATGGAATGGAATGATGAGTGCCAGACTGCCTTTGATGAAATCAAGAGATATTTGCTAGAACCTCCAATTTTAATGCCACCAGTTGATGGAAGACCCTTGATTATGTATTTAACAGTATTAGACAACTCAATGGGGTGTGTATTGGGGCAACATGACGAGTCTGGTCGAAAAGAGCAGGCAATATACTACCTTAGCAAAAAGTTTACCGACTGTGAAACAAGATACTCACTGCTCGAGAAAACTTGCTGCGCTTTGGCATGGGCTGCTCGCCGACTAAGACAGTATATGTTGACCCATACTACCTTGTTGATTTCGAAGATGGATCCAATCAAGTACATATTTGAGAAATCTGTTCTCTCCGGAAGAATTGCAAGATGGCAAATGATCTTGACGGAATATGATATACAGTATACTACTCAGAAGGCCATTAAGGGGAGTGTGGTTGCTGATCATTTGGCTCATCAAGCAGTAGATGATTACCAGTCAATGAATTTTGAGTTCCCTGATGAAGACATTATGTCTGTTACCAAAGAACCTGGACAATATGACGGACCTGAACAAGGATCCCGATGGACTATGGTTTTTGATGGTGCCTCCAATGCACATGGTAATGGTGTTGGTGTTGTGATTAGTTCCCCTGAAGGTTGTCATACCCCGATTACTGCCAGACTTTGTTTCTATTGTACCAATAACATGGCTGAGTATGAGGCATGTATCATGGGTATGCAAGTTGCTATTGATATGAAGATTCAGTTCCTTGAGGTGTATGGAGATTCAGCTCTGGTAGTAAGTCAGATTAAAGGAGATTGGGATACAAAGCATGATAATCTCATTCCTTACAGAGAACATGTGTTGTCTTTGATCCCACATTTCAAAGAAATTACTTTTGGACATATTCCACGAAGAGAGAATCAGTTGGCAGACGCATTGGCCACCATGGCATCTATGTTTGAGATAAGCTGGGATGATGAAGCTCCCAAGATTACCATTGATAGATTTGAGAAGCCTGCATACTGCAATGAGATTGACACTGAAGGGGCAGAGGAGAAGCCTTGGTTCTATGAAGTGAAAAACTATCTTGAAGCTCAGGAGTTCCCTGAAGGGGCATCTGTCAAAGATAGGAAGTTCCTGAGAAGGTTTTCTGCTAAGTTCTTTCTGAGTAATGGCATTCTGTATAAGCGTAATCATGATTCAACTATGCTTCGTTGTGTGGATAAGAAGGAAGCTACAGAAATTATAGAAGAGATGCATGATGGGACCTTTGGCACTCATTCTAGTGGTCATACCATGGCAAAGAAGATTTTGAGAGCAGGTTATTATTGGTCTACCATGGAAGCTGATTGCTATCAACACTCCAGAACATGTCACAAATGTCAAATCTATGCTGATAAAGTACATGTACCTCCATCTCCATTGAATGTGTTGACTGCTCCTTAGCCCTTTGCCATGTGGGGCATTGATATGATTGGTGAGATCAAGCCTACTGCTTCTAATGGGCATCGTTTCATCCTGGTTGCTATTGATTACTTCACAAAGTGGGTAGAGGCAGCTTCATTTGCATCTGTGACTAAGAATGTTGTGGCTCGGTTCATTAAGAATAATCTCATATGTAGGTATGGTATCCCTGAAAGGATTATCACTGACAATGGCTCTAATCTGAACAACACTATGATTACTGATCTCTGTACGCAGTTCAAGATTAAGCATCACAACTCTTCTTCGTATCGTCCAAAGATGAATGGGGCAGTTGAAGCTGCTAATAAGAACATTAAGAAGATTGTATAGAAGATGACTATTACTTACAAGGATTGGCACGAGATGTTACCATTTGCTCTGCATGGTTATCGTACTACAATACGTACTTCAACAGGGGCAACCCCATTCTCCTTAGTCTATGGTATGGAAGCAGTTCTGCCTATTGAAGTTCAGATCCCCTCCTTGAGAATTATGAAGGATGCAGGCTTGGATGAAGATGAGTGGATTCAGACTCGACTTGACCAGATAAATTTGATTGATGAGAAAAGGTTAGCAGCAGTTTGTCATGGCCAGATGTACCAGAAACGGATGATCAAAGCTTTTAACAAGAAGGTTAAGCCAAAGGTATATCAGGCTGGTGACTTGGTAATCAAGCGTATCATATTACCACAGGGTGATCCTAGGGGCAAGTGGACTCCAATATATGAGGGACCATTTGTAGTCAAGACAGTGTTCTCAGGAGGTGCCATGATACTGACTACAATGGATGGTGAAGACTTCCCACAACCTGTAAACGCAGACATAGTTAAAAAATACTACGCATAAAAAGAGACCCGCTAGGTTGACAGGCCTAGGCAAAAATAAGGGCATCCCGGCAAACCAAAAGGGTTTGGGCAAAAATTAGGGATATATATATAAAAAGATGTACACCTGGCAAGTCGAAAACCTGAAAAGGCGGCTTGGGCAAAAAAGGGTATCCCGGTGGATTGAAAACCTGAAAGGGCAATCCAGGCAAAAGTTAGGGATTAAAGCGTATGACTATGTCTCGTTTGGATCACTCATGAAACTGCAACCAGTTGTACTACTTACTCAAGCTCAAACAGATAAAGCTCAATCCAATCGTTTCCGTCTCAACAGCAAGAAGATGAGATACTTGAGTGGCAATAGTAGAATTGAAACTCAATAGGATTATTTCCCACATAGCTGATTCTTTTTGTAAAACTTCCTGACAAAATTCTCTTACTAGGGTTTATGTCTCCTTGTACAAACTTACCCGTGTATGGGTCACTTTTGATATAAATAAATTCCATCTTTTGAATCCAGATTTACTTTCACCCTATTTACATAAGCGAAACGTCCATTGGTTGTGTTTGAATGTATGTATGCCTTTGAATATGATTGATGTTTACCAGAAATGCATGTATGCTTTTAATATGATTGATGTTTACCAGAAATGCATGAAAATGCAGTAATAGTATTTACTAAGGACGAACGAGGGAAGGATTTCAACGAAGCTTCGCCGGTTCATCTTTACAAGGCAGTTACAAACCATCAGTAGGACTAATCCATTTTCACAAAGTCTAATCTCCCCTGGAATTTATATCCATCTCTTTTATCCTCGTACGGATATACGGGAAATTACTTTCCAATAAGGGCACGATGAACGAAGACGGGATGTTATACTTATCCTACTATCAAACGAAAACGAAGGTTATCTATACCCTACTATCCCCAACAACGGGAGGTTATCTATACCTTGTTATCCCCAACAACGGGAGGTTATCTATACCTTGTTATCCCCAGCAGACGGAGGGTTATATATTCTTCAACAACGAATCGGGATTTATTTTCCTTGGCCAGCAGTTGTTATACAAGGATATCCAGACACTTCCAGCAGTGTCATAGCATACATACATCATTTACATCATACCATAACATATATGTCTATAGTACATTACCTAAGTGCATCATGTCATACATGCATACATAAAGCATAAACTAATGTTGTTATACAGAATGCTACCTTGTTTTCAGGTTAATTATCCAACAAACAATCTTATGATCTTTGGGACTGCTTTATTGTAACCTCAGGGTTACTTTATCCTCCTGATGAGCTTCTTATTACTTTGGGACTGCTTTATTGTAACCTCAGGGTTATTTTATCCTCCTGATAGCCTCTCATGACTTCAAGACTGCTTTAGAGCTACTGATTGCTCTATCCTCCTGAAATCATCCTATTACTTCAAGACTGCTTTAGAGCTATTCATTGCTCTATCCTCATGAGGTCATATTACTACTTCAAGACTGCTTTAGAGCTATTCATTGCTCTATCCTCCTGAAGCCATCTAATTATTTCAAGACTGCTTTAGAGTTCTCCATTGCTCTATCCTCCTGAAATTACATTATTATTTCAAGACTGCTTTAGAGCTATCCATTGCTCTATCCTCCTGAAATCATTACTTCAAGACTGCTTTAGAGCTATTGATTGCTCTATCCTCCTGAAGACATATCACATTATTATTTCAAGACTGCTTTAGAGCTGTTGATTGCTCTATCCTACTGAAGCCATATCACATTATTATTTCAAGACTGCTTTAGAGCTGTTGATTGCTCTATCCTACTGAAGCCATTCTATTACTTCAAGACTGCTTTAGAGCTATTGATTGCTCTATCCTCCTGAAGCCATTATTACTTCAAGACTGCTTTAGAGCTATTGATTGCTCTATCCTCCTGAGGTCAGATTTATCACTTCAAGACTGCTTTAGGGTTATCATTATTGATTGCTCTATCCTCATGAAGACATGCTGTTACATCAGTATTACTCCAGACTCCTGACAGTTCTCATTATACTACTGAAGAACTTTCCCCTAGTGGCATCTTTAAGCCCACTCAATCATGTTCAACCAACCATCAATATCACTCCATGCACTGGTGAGTGCAAATTTTTGGGCTTTTGTGTTCAATCCCCTTCAACCTTCCAGGTTACGACTGGCAAATATACCAATCTAACCCCTCAGGTTTCAGAAAATTGAACAGGGGCAGCTGTTGCACCCCAAAATTTGCCCTCACAATACAAGACTTTGTGTTCCAAGAAGGTTCACAAGGTTCACAAAATTCATAATTGGTCAGAAGAGTTGACAATTCCCTCAGACAATGCACCTCCTAAGCAGTGCATCCAAAGCTAGGGTTTTGACTTTAATCAGGCTAAATGGACTTCCAAGACTTCAAGTGAGCTTCATAACATCTTATATGTGTATAAGAACCCCCATGTCAAGTTTCAAGACTTTTCTCAAAAGTTTGCTCAGTCAGATGATCAGATAAGTCAAAAGCAGTCAATGTAGTTAAAAGGTCAAACTGAGGTCAACTGTGGTCAAACCAAAGTCAAACTTCATGATTTTTTTTTGCCAACATCAAAGAGAGGTTGGGTGAGAAATATTATCATAATAACTGTAATACCCCAAATTTTGCCCTAAGATTTGTCGTCGCATTTCATTGCATTTAATCAATTACTAACAAATTTGTGTAGTCGTTTGACTTTTTGCAGGTAAATATCATATGGCATGCATTTTTTTTCTAAAAAGTAAAAATGGCACAATTGGCAGGAGGACATGTGTAAGGAGTTATGAGTGTGAGAGGTTGAGAGTTCGAATCTCACCTTTGTCATTTTTTTTGTTTTTTATTATTTTTACTCTAAATTTTTCTATCTTTCATTAAAAAAATAACAAAAATAGTTTTTTATTATTATTTAATTATTATTTTCGTATTTTAATTAAATCATTTTTTAAAATATTATTTTTTTCACTTTTTTCTAAATTATTCATAAAAATATCCAAAAAATCATAAAATAAAAAATATTGAAAAATTTTGTTCTTTTTATAATATTTTTTATTTTAGGAATCAATAGGATTATTAGTTTTTATTTTAAGTTTATTTTAATTATTTTAAATTATTTAAATTTTATTTTTTCTTAACTAATTATTTAGTTTGGGCTTTAAAATGGGCTTTAGGGACATTATTGACAATTTGGTGTTAACCCTAATTTGTTCCCTATATATACATGTGTTGCCTTGTTGGAAAAGAGGAGAGAATGAAAAAAACCTAAGAGGAGTGAGTGCCGTTTGCCGTTATTTAGTTTTCTTCTTCATCCATTACTATTGTTTCTTTTTCTTCATCGTTTACCGTTATTTCTTTTCCTTCATCTATTACTGTTGTTTCTTTTTCTTCATCTTTTACCGTTATTTCTTTTTCTTCATCTATTACCGTTATTTCTTTTTCTTTATCTATTACTGTTACGTTTATATATATATAATTTTTAAATTGTTAGAGTTTATATATATAAGATTTTTTGATCGAATTATGTCGATACGATGTTTGCACATTTGTGTGCATAACGCGTGACATTTGTGTTAGTTCGATCTGGTTGCGATGATCGCATTTTTGTGTGAGCAATAATACTATTTTTTGCTTAATTTCTTTTTCTTTGCGATAAATTTTGTTTCGTCCGATTTAGATCTGGTTGCGATGAGCGCATTTCTGCGTTAGCAACATTGTTGGGTTATTTGGCACATTTAAAATTCATTATTGCTTTATTATTATTATTATTATTATTATTATTATTATTATTATTATTATTATTATTATTATTATTATTATTATCATTATTTATTATTATTATCATTATTATCATTATTATTACCATTATTATTATTATTGTTATCATTAATTTATTAAAATTTGTTATAATATAAAAATCTGTTTTTTAAAATAAATAACATTAACATCTTTTCCAAATTAATATGAAAACCTATTATTTTTAAGAAAAACTTTTTTTTAGATAAATTTAAAATAATAACTAAAATCTTTTTTTTAAAATAATAACTAGAACCGTTATTTATTTTATTTTATTATTGTTCAATTCAAATTTCATTATCATATTGTATCTGCTCCTCTCATGTAACCTCGCGAACTTAACAATCGCTCTTTAAATTCTGCCTTTAAATTTCTGCTTGCATGGTTTAAATTATGACATTATCTCTCTGTTTGCATGATTCACGCGTTTACTATTATTTCTGTCACATTGCACACATCCGAAGGTTAGGTCTAACTGTTTGGTCGCCGCGCCAATAGTCCGTAAAACTTCACACATTCAATTTCAAATCCTCAAAACTACAAACTACAAACCCTAATTTTCACAAATGCCTCGCCGCAGGCAAAATTACAATTTTACCCTTAGCATTAGGTCAAAGAGCCGCCGCGCTCATTTTAGGGTTTCCCGCCGTGGAATCCCTAATTTAACCCTAATTACAACTTAACATTTCAACGTAGAGATTTGGAGTTTCTACACTCCACGTAAGCGTGTCCTTAAGATGCGTTTATTCCCCTTGAGACCTTGACCACAGTCAAGAAGTTTCTAACCTCCCTATTGAGGGGAACTACGATTACTCTGATTCCACTCCCGTAAGGATACGTAGGCACAAGATGCGATGTCTTGCCGAGTAAACTTAGAATTAACCCCCTTTATTATTTATTATTGCTTATTTATATTTTATTTATCTTTGCTATTTAATTATTTTGCTTATTATTTTGTAATTGTTTCTTGGATGTAAAGTTGTTTAATTATTTAATTATTATTATGGTTAGTAATTAGGGAGTGTAATAACATGTATGTAATATTAAAATAAATTTAGATCACTTTTAAATAAAGATAATTAAAATAAACATGTCACACACGTAAGTCGATTTTAATCGCCGTCTCACTTCCTAAGGATATCCCTCAAGTTGCCTACGAATAATGGTTAAGTGGGGTGTATAAAGCAAGTCCCTCAAATGGAAAAATCATCAAAGTCCCTTATGGTTGCCTTTACGAATCGAGTCCCTTTCGAAAAATGATGATGGTCCCTTATATGTGCTTATTACATCCCACAATGGCCTTCAAAGTCAAATTGTCCCTCACATGTCCCTTAACATCCAAAGTGAGGACTACCTACTCCATTATAGTAGGGATAGTCTTACTAAAGGAAAGAATAAAGAATAAGAAAGACCTTTAAACATTAGGGTAGGTTACTCCTAGGTGCTTGCTCACTTCAAAACCTTTTCACACTTAAACAAATTTCCAACAAAATTTTCAAACAAGTTTTTTTCACATCCATACACGGATTATTATTAAACTATTCTGAAATTTTTTGCTATTCACACACTACACTTTCAAAACAATTCAAAAGTGAGCTTAAGTACCTAAGAGCCCATGGATAACCATGGATGAAAAGGGTGCTAACACCTTCCCTTTTCATAACCTACCCCCCGGACCCAAAATATTCTCTAAGGTCTTTCCTGTTCTTTTATAACCTTTCCTTATGGATAAAATAAAAGTCGGTGGCGACTCTTGCTATCCGCAACATTGTTTAAAGTCAGTTCTCCCACAGTGTTACAGTATGCTATATGAGGATGTGATCCTGGCTATTATTTCAATATCTTTAAATCCAGAGCTTTCTTCTAAAGATATAACGGTACTAGCTTTGGAAGCTCAAGGCGTCACACACGAATACTCAAGTGTGCTGAAATCCAACTTTGATAAGATAATTAAGGAAGATAATCTCAAAAAAAGAAGATTGCTCATGTTTTTGTTCTACGAGGATAATTTATAATTCAAAGTGTACATTTCAATAAAGGCCTATTAAGTTCCAAAATGAAATTACAACAAGTTGGATTCAAGGCTACAGGATGGTGATTGAAAAAATCATGTGACAGTACATCCGAATTCTTTCGCCTCTTGTTTTCCGGCTAGAAGCTTCACGTTTCAAGCTCTCCCTACTACTCCAAAAGTAAAACTCTCCCTAGATGTTGTTTTGGTGTCCGGACACAAATTCCAAATGTCGTGTCTGTTATTGAGATGGCTGGTGCAACAAAAGAAGGTCACAATCAAAGAGGACCATAGTTATTGGTAAAGTCCAAGCTATTGCATCCATTGGAAATGATCCACATCAAGCTGTAGTCGGTAATAGTGAACCTGTACAAACAATGACAGCGGGATCAATATAACAAAATTGCAACCAATATCACTTGATGTATAACACGACACAAACTTGAAACCTGCACCTCAAAAATTCATTGTTGAGCTTCCTAAGTCAGTCTCTCAAAACCGCAATTATGTACTGCTGTTAAGCTTGTAAATCATCTGGTGAATCAGCACGCGACCCGTGAAGCTCATTTGCAAAACCATGAATAAAACTTAAGTAAAAGGAGCAGTTGACGTCGATCTTTACGGGAAGTGTTTTGTTGATTCAAGGAGTTTCATGCAGTTCCAATAGCATTCTGTCAAAGGCCATGGAAATCACCGGCTTGGGCTTTGTGGTGTACGTTTTTCACCGAACAGACTGAACCTGTCAAAAAGAAAGAAGGTGAATCTCTAAAGATAGGAAACCAGAAATAGAGGATTTGAACCATAAAAGTTTATAAAGCCAAGAGAGCTACTACCGAGAGTGCAGCAATTGTCGAGGTTAATCCATCTATCCATGACTCGTCCAAGCTCCACTCTCTTTTTCACCACAGTGCAGACATCAAGCCCGAGCCATTCGCATGAAAAAGAAACAAGAAACGGTTAACGCAATTCATAGTGAACCCGACCTGCACTAAATACTCCAAAGGCGCAAGACCACGAAGGAAGTGCCAAAGAATACAAACCAGCCAACATCTTGATGCCAGAGTTTGAATAAGATATAAATAGAAACATTGAGAAGTGTTTTTTGGACAATTGAGTTTTTGACATGGCTTTGTTACATTGGGGTTGAAAATGTGCAGCAACATTTGATGAAGTCGACGAGAACTTCGATCCTTCGCCTTGAAGCTTCAAATTTATTTTGCTGCTGTTGCGGACTACTCCAACAGTATCAATTTAAAATTCCGGGTTGTGACATTTTTTCCCAAGATCATACCTGAAACAAGAGTGGAATTGTAATGTTAATAACAGAAGCTAAGCAGCATGTCACACTACTTTTGGTCGACTTCAAGTTCAAAATGGCGCACCCAAAAGCTGTAGGAGGTTACTATGAAACATCTCCTGATTCCTCAGAACCAACACCATGCTATTAATTCTTTTGCTTCTACAAACTATCCATTCAGGCTTCATCATTAGAGTACCTCAAGGTCCTGCATTATTTTCAACAAAACAACCAGAAAATCAAACAGAAGAAAGCGACAACAAAAGAAAATATGGGAAAGCTGGAAGATTTTGTTACAAGGGAGACTTGATTCAACTCCACGAAGGGGCACATAAAATGTTAGTTGCAACCGCTGCAGTTGCAAAAGTTGCTGCAGCCGCTGCAACATCTTCTCTTTATTCTTCGTATATGCCCACTGCAGCAGTTACGCCAATGGCTCAACTGTACCTGATACAAGAAAACAGAATAATCATTAGCCCATAGAAAAATCACCACTCACTCTTACCACCAGCGACAACCGCTCAAAAATCATAAACCCTAACGGAGAATATGCTAGCATGCACTAACAGCATCTTCCATGGCCCTGCCACATTCCACCGCCAATCCCAGCCTTCTAAATTCCTACTCTCCAAGCCTCTTCTCTTCCCTCGCCTCCCTCGCATAGTCAATTTCGGGAAATTAAAGTTCAATTCGCTCTTTTCCGTTAAGAATAGCTTCCGCCGTTTTGATGTCAAATCTTCCGTCAATTCATCATCAGAAGTTTTGGAGTCCATTGATGTTGGTGTCCCGCACAGTTCTCTGCAAAAGCATTCGGTGAAGATTCCCGTTGGTGATAGACATATTTTGGTTGAGACTGGTCACATAGGAAGGCAAGCAAGTGGTTCTGTTACAGTTACGGATGGGGAGACCATTCTGTACACCACTGTTTGTTTGAATGATACTCCTAGTGAGCCATCCGATTTTTCCCCCTTTCTGTGAATTATCAAGAGCGCTTTTCAGCTGCTGGTCGTACTAGTGGAGGTTTCTTCAAACGAGAAGGAAAAACCAAGGATCACGAGGTTCTTATTTGTAGATTGATTGATAGGCCTCTACGTCCTACTATGCCTAAGGGCTTCTACCATGAAACTCAAATATTATCTTGGGTTTTAAGCTATGGTGGATCACATGCCCCTGATTCCTTGGCCATCACAGCTGCTGGTATAGCACTTGCACTTTCAGAAGTGCCTATGTCAAAAGCAGTTGCTGGAGTTCGAGTTGGCCTCATTGGTGATAAGTATATAGTAAATCCTATAACTGAGGAGATGGAAAACTCTGAGTTGGACCTCATGCTGGCGGGCACAGATAGCGCAATATTGATGATAGAGGGTTATGGCAATTTTCTTCCTGAAGAGAAGCTACTTAAAGCTGTAGAAGTTGGTCAGGATGTCGTGCGGGCAATCTGTAATGAGGTAGAAGTCTTGGTCAAGAAATGTGGGAAGCCAAATATGATTGATGCCATCAAGTTACCTCCTCCCGAGCTTCATAAACATGAAGAGGAAGCTCTAAACCCATCAACCTCAGATTCACATCCAACAAATCCACACTCCCATGATGCAACACACTGCCATTGTCTAACAACAGTATTGAATTGAACAACTTCACAACAGTATTATAATTCTTCCCCTAGATTCAGCCATGACTTTCAGCACATCAATTATTTGAAAAGTCGAGGTACTGTCAAGACCTAAAGTTGCTTCATCAAGAATCAACACTTTTGGATCATGTATGACTTCAACACCAATGGAAACTCAACAACCATTGTACCACCTGAAAATTCCTTTCAATCTTCATGTGACATTTCTTTTCAGTTCGGTATAAACAGTGCCTGAGAGTATCAGTCCAAAACTCGTTCAAATGGACAGCATCATATCTGCAAAATAATGTTCACGCAGGATTATGAATTCTTAAGTGTCGCACCAAAATACACATGAAATTCACAGAAGCACTTTAAATAAGCCAGCATTAATTTTGCAATGATTGTTAGGTTTATCAAAACAACATCCCAATATCATTGCAGTCTTTTTTTTAGCAAAACTCAGAGACATCTCAGGTTGAATCTCATGGGTCACAGACCTGAAAATGTTGGATCATTGGGGGATGATGACATGGATGGTGGCAGGAGTGACACAAATATTGCCTGTATCGTAGAGACAAGTCCAGCGCTATCAACTTTTTAATCTCGGTATTTCATTGGACCCTGTTGAGGCTGTCCATCAATGTTATAATGTGCAAATGCATTCGAAGAAGGAAATAAATATGAATATGAGCTGCAGCAGTCCAACAACTGAGTTGCCACTTTTGTCCTGAAAGATTGAATAACATGAGCATTACAAAAGCGTATTCAGAAGAAGCATTCAGAAATGATGTAAAAATACTCGAGAAGATACTGACATTCTTCCATCTCCTCACCAAAGCCTACCGAAATTTAGAGTGACCGAGCCATGAGAACAAATGTGATGCAAGGAGGCACAAATGATCCAATAACCGTTTTTACGCATAGAAGACTATACCTACCTCCTGAGTTGCTGCATAAGAATAGAAGAAGTCAGACAGTATGATCACATTAGCCAAGAATTTTCAGCAAAAGTTTGATGAGTTTAAAACATTGACTAAAGCAAGAACAATGTACTGGAGCAAAAATAATGAAACCAAGGATACATGGCCAAGTTCATAAGTTTCAAATAATCCATATTCAAAAGAAATTAATTCAAATACAATGTTAAAGCAAAAGTTATGTTTTTACGCAGTAAAATCCCAAGAGTTTACACAGCACAAAATAGGTGGGACCACAAAAAGCTAAATTTGCAAAAAGACAAACGAGGCAAATACACAGCAAATACATAGCAGAGATAGTGGTTGCAGACACAGTACAATCCCTAACGGATTTGTACCACAAAATTGCACCTCACCGCCACACGTATTACTCAAAAAACCCTAACCTCACACGTATGAGATTTTTGGTATAAAAAGTGCACTATTCATTCTGAAGAGGGGGCGGTAGCGGAGAAGAGAAAAAACCCTAAAATTTTTCTACACAGAGAAAGATACCAGCGAGGTTCTGCGAAACATAAATCCTCAAAATACCAGAACCATTCAAGAGTTCGCTTTAAGAGTTGATAGAGCTTCACACTGAAGCTCTAGACAACTTGAACTAAGCCGCATCACCATAACCAACGGAAACGGGGGCGAGCTGAAGCGAGCTTAAATTTAAAGTGCACGAGCAGAGAAGAAGAAAAGCGGAAAAGAATAAAGCACGAGCCAGTTACCTCACAGATTCACCATCGGATTAGCTCTGAGCTGGTGAGTCCCCTTTTTACTTGATTTTTGCTTGCTGTCGTATGAACACCATGACTTATTTGCTTGAATACATTACTCTATGTATTGTTCAAACTCTGATTTTCGATTTGGGTATTTTTCTCTTTACTATGGGTTATTAGTTTGATTTAGGGTTTATTTGTTAAGATTAAGTTGAAGTTAAGGATTTGTGGGTAATTTGGGGATAAGTTTCAGAAAAAAGACGAGGGAATGTGTAGAGAAAAAGGATAGGATGAAGAAACATCGCGAGAGGAGAGAGGTATTCAGCTTGAAGGGAGATGTGGAGACTTTTGGTTTAACGTTTTAATAAAATAGGTTTTCCCTTTTATTTCCTAGATTTATTTTTCAACATTTGAATGTGGCCTTCCCTAGATAGTCAGGTTTTTATCAAATTGGTTGAAGTGCCTATTTAACTTTGAGTACTTTGGAATTTGTTTTTATTCATTATCTGTTTTGGGGAAGAATTTGAAGAGTTCACGGCAATTATGGTAAAGGCAGGGGTCAAGAGGCGCATTAGGGATTGATTAAGTTAATACTTGTTATTATCTTTGTTTCAACCCATGTTTTTAGGGCATAATATTAGTAGATAGTTGTTTGTTTTTTTTTTTTAATGATTTCTAAATTAAATTAATAGGGAATTACTTATCCGATTGAATAATTTTAATTAATTATTTAATATAGTTAATCCTAAAAATGCTATCTTTATATTTAAAATCATAATCTTTTTAAATTAAGCCATTTTCCTAAATGAATTCAATGAAAGTGGTGGGTCCTTGGAGTCTAGCACTCCTTGGATCCTTAAGTGACCGCTCTCGAGGTGCACACCTTGAGTTGTGGTCGCTTCGTCTTTCACCTTTAAAAAAGAATACCCAACCTCGTTTAAACCTTTCAAAAGCCGCAAACCCTAATTCGAGCAATACGCTCACCCTAGTTCAATCTACACACTAATATTTTCAAATTATTTTCATAATTAAATTACGAAAGTATCGAGTTCTTGGAGTCGTGCATTCCTTGAATTCGAGAATGGTTACTATCAAGGTGTACACTTTGAATAGTATATCATTCGAACTTTCGTTCCTAAAACACTTCTTAATTATTTGGACCAATACTTTCACTGTCCAACAAACATATTTCATAATTAATGGAGTGAAAAAGGTGTCGTTGGGATCTAGCATTCTAGTAATATCCCGATTAATTGGTTGCGAGGCCGACGTCTCGTTTATCGATTAGTCGTCATTCCTCCTAAAGTTTTCAACCCATCTAACCTCGTTCCTCACCCTCGTGCGATCGAGTCTAAACCCTAATACACGTCTAAACGACCGTCAAACACAGTTTTAGAAAACGAATGAAAAAGGTATCGTTGGAATCTAGCATTCCAGTAATATCCCGATTAATTGGTTGCGAGGCCGACGTCTCGTTTATCGATTAGTCGTCATTCCTCCTAAAGTTTTCAACCCATCTAACCTCGTTCCTCACTCACGTGTGATCGAGTCTAAACACTAGTATGTTTCTAAACCATACATCAAATTCAAATCATTTTTCTTAATCAAATTACGAAAGAACTAAGTTCTTGGAGTCGCGCACTCCTTGAATTCTTGAATGACAACTATTGGGGCGTACGCCTTAGGTAGCGTGTCATTCGACCTTTCGTCTAAAACACGCGCCTTAACTATTTGGACAAGTATTCATTGTCCATTCAAATACAATTTCCTAATTAATTGAATGAAAAAGGTGTCGTTGGGATCTAGCATTCCAACGATATCCCGACTAATTGGTTGCGAGACTGACGTCTCGTTTATCGAGTAGTCGTCATTCTCTCTCAAAATATCTAACCGACCTTATCTTCTTCGCCTCCGTGCAATCGAAACCCTAGCTACCTATTCAACCTAACCCTCTCTTTCTCGCCCCCGTGCGATTGAACTATCCTTTAAACACAATTCTCTTTCCTCGCCCTCGTGCGATTTCCAACTCAAACACCTTACCTAGAACATTGTTTAGTCCCTTCTTCCGCGCATATGAACTCGTGCTTCAGCCTCCCCTAGCGAGCAGACAAGCCAACGTTTAGCAGTTAGAATGCGACCTAAACACTCGTTCACATACCAAACCTTTTATCGTAGTTAGCCGAACTACGGTTGCTCTGATTCTTCATTCCCTCTCGAATGTGAGATACGTAGGCACAAGATTGCGATGATCTTGGCGAGCACAAATTCCCCTTTTTATCCGTAGTCCACGAACTACGAATGCTCTGATTTTCCACTTCTTATAAGTGAAGATACGTAGGCACAAGGGCCCCAATCCTTGGCGAGCACCCTATCCTATAACCATCCATTCCCCCCATAGGAGAAACCTTAGAAGAAAACAAATAAGCGTAGTTAACTTTACTCTCGAATCGATCAAGAGGTTCCCGTTGAGTACAACGGACGTAGAGGGTGCTAATACCTTCCCTCTGCGTAATCGACTCCCGAACCTAGAATATTGGTTGCGACGACTATGTTCTTATCTCCTTAAAGGTTTTATCGATATTTTCCTATTCCATCCTTGGAATGAATAAAGTTCGGTGGCGACTCTGTTTCGAACAGTTTTTTTTCCGCGGCCATCGCGAGGATCGTATTTTTCGAGGTACGACACATTAATATGTCTTTTACGCAGAACAACTTGTTTTACTTGCGAGTAAGCGCTTGACAGCAGGAAAGTTTTCTACAATGGAAGGTATGGTCAGGATAGAATACAGAACGCCCGAATGTTCCGAGAGCAGGGGCAAGCTATTATCGTGATCCCCAGTCAGGTCAGCCTTTCGAAGTCAGTTATCCTGGGGCAATCAGGTTGAGATTCGGTGAAAGATCTCGTAGTCAGGGGCACTACTCTGAATCAGATAATCAGGGGCAAGGTCATTGCAGTCAGGGGCAGGCCATCGTAAGAGCGCAGAAGTTATTCTTTATTCGAGAAGCATTTGATGTAAGGTATCCCTTCGAAGTTCAGAACGCTGGGGCATTTCATATCAGACCATCAGGGTACAGATTTTCAGAGTTCCTTTCGAGGAGTATCCCCACAGAGGTCCCGCAGGTTGGGGCATATCAGAAGCGAAAGGATTGTTCTTCTCCGTATCAACAGGGTTATTCAGAGCTATTCGAGCAGATTCAGTCGATTTTCGAGTGCGAGGCGAATGTCGGGAAGTCGTGTTACTATCCCTTGACTCTTCAACCAGAAAGCTGTGTATTCAGGCAGAGTGTTTTCCAGTGTTAGTTGTACCTGACCCATCACAGATAGCCTAAGAACCCAAATCCATGTTGGCGATCACTGTGAGGCCCATCCGTGTTGGGGCATCAGTTTCCAAATCCGAGCTTCATCAGTGCGTAGGAGGACTCCGTCTATTTTCTCCAGCAAAGTCCAATTTTTCATTGGCACGGGTCAGCTATCCCCAGAGAAGTCCAATCATACTTGGCACATCTGCTATTCCCCAGCAGAGTTATATTCCCCAGCAGGGTGTTACTTCAACGAGGTGCTCGGTTAAGTTCCCAAATTCCTCAGCGGAGTGGATTTCACTCTTCCAGCATTTATTTTGCTGGAATAATTCTGTGATATCCGGTTTATCCCCAGCGGAGTTGGCTTCGTCTTCAGCATTTATTTTGCTGAAGTGGTTCTGTACCCGACTTTCTCCAGCAGCCCGAGCCGGCATTAGCATATTGCATGCATCATCATATTTGCATCATACTTGTATTTCATTTTCAAAATGCGTAGCATTTCCATCCTGAATGGAGCATTACACCATAGAAAGATTCAAACATACGCATATGCATACGAAGCATAAGCCAGGTTTTCTATCAGCCTCGTATGGCGCGTGAACTACTCTGTGATCAGTTCAGGGGCATTCATCCAGCAGCAGTGTTTAGGAAATTCAGCGGTTTATTTGTATTTCAGATCATACAACAGTTATGCTTTGATCAATCAGTCATCTGGTATCGACAGACTTTTCTTCCCGTCAATTCATATTGACGATGTGTTCCTCCAATAAGTGGATTTCTCCGTCTATCATTAGACGTCTTGAGTTCGAATGGTGTTCTTTCCGTCTATCAGTAGACGATGTGAAGTTTCGGGTGATTTTCCAGTGGGGTTTCAAGACGGGGTTTCTCCAAGTGGTTTTCTTTCCGTCTATCAGTAGACGATGTGAAGTTTCGGTTGATTTTTTCAGTGGGGTTTCAAGATGGGGTTTTTTATCAGGTGGTTTTCTTTCCGTCTATCAGTAGACGATGTGAAGTGCCAGGTGATTTTTCAGCGGGTTTCTTATCGTCAGATCATGCGGATCGTGTGTTTCCCCAGCGAGTCTTCTCCGGCTATCTTTGGATGTTGAGGAGTTTTCAAAGCGATCTTTCGGATAGTGGGTTTCTTTCTGTTTATTGGATGAGATGACATTTCAAGAGGGTTTTCCTGATTGTCGATTCTTATTGACGACATGGCTCTTCGAAGGTGGTTTTCTTCCCGTCGGTCCTTACTGATGATGTGGCCCCTTTAAGGATATTGTTCTTTCCATCAGTCCCCGTAGACGAAAGGATTCTGAAATTCGAGGGATGGTGTTGAATTGCATATGGGTGTATTTCCGTCTATCCTTAGACGATGTGAGTATTGGATTGCAGGGTGTCTTCCCGTCTATCTTTAGACGATGTGAGTATTGGATTGCAGGGTGTCTTTCCGTCTATCTTTAGACGATGTGAGTATGAATTCAGGGTGTCTTCCCGTCTATCTTTAGACGATGTGAGTATTGAATTTTTTCCTTCGGGATTATGGGTGTGTTCCCGTCTATCATTAGACGATGTGAGTATTGATGGTTTTCCTTCGGGAGGGGTGTCTTTCCGTCTATCTTTAGACGATGTGAGTATATTTATCTTCCTGTCTATCAGTAGACGATGTGAGAGGATCAGGTGTTTTGTTGCAACCCTCGGGTTTGTTATTTGTGGTATCACGCGAGTAACGGGCGTTAAAACCAGGAGTTCTTTATCAGATGATTGATCAGTTTGTTGCCGTGACGACTGGACTCGGTTCTGGATTATGCCTCCCCAAGCAGTTATACAGTATATTCTCGCGGTTGGCAAATTTTCGGGTTTCATTGGTATTCAACCGTCATTTACCTTTGAATGTTTGAAGGCTGAGCGCTCTTCACCCATTCAGGTCCAAGTCGCTTGAATAGGGGCAGCTGTTGCACCCTAAAATTTGACCAACCGGTTCTCCTATCTGGTTCATGGTTCAATTCGTATTCGCATATCAGCTGCATGACATTTGTGCACAGACAGAGGATGTCAGGGTTACAGCTTGGGTTTCATTTACCGAATACATCAGATCCAGTCTAGATAATCAGGGTTTTATTTTCGGGGAATGGTGCGCTACTCGGTGTTTTCAGCTTACATGGTGGTTTTTGGGATATTCTGATGCCCGGGGGTTTACTGTTTGCTTCGATCTGGTCTCGCGCTATCTTTTATGTTGGTCATTTGCATTTGTCTGCATTTTTTTTAGGATTTAATAGCCTTTTGTGGATTTTAAATAGGCTTTTTAGATTTTTTAGGATTTAAATAGATTTTTTAACATTTTTTAATAGTTTAAATCTTTTTTTAGAGCTTTATAGAATTTTTAATTGGTTTAATAGTTTTTTAATCATTTTTAGAATATAATAGATTTTAAATAACTTTTAAATGTTTTTAGAATAATATAGAAAGAATATAGTTTTTTCTTTTTAATAGATTTTTCTTTTAAATAATAGTATAGATTTTATTAGAGATTTAATAGGATTTTAATAGACTTTTTAAATAGAAATTCTTAGAGTTCTTTTATTAGTTTAGATATTAGTGGAATTGGTAGAGTTTTTTTAGTTTAGTTAGTTTAGAAATTAATTTGGTTTAATAGAGTTTAGATAGATTTTAACCATTTTAGATTTAATTAGGGTTTAATTAGGTTAATTAGGAGTTAATCTTTTGTTTAGATTTTAATTGAATTTGTTTGAATTAATTAGGATAGTTTAATTTTCATTTAGATTTAATTGTAGTTTAATCATTTTCATTAATTAGGTTTAAGGTTTTAATTAGTTTAATTAGGATTAATCTCTTTTTTTTTTAATTCAGTTTTGTTCAGTTTTTTGGTCCAAAGTTGTTTTTTCGTGGGCCCAGATTGTGCAGGTTGGAGGCCCAACATCCCAATCTTTTCAGTCCAGTTTTTTGGTCAGTTTTTTGTCCAGAAATGCCAAGTGTCCAATATATAAGCTGCCACGCGTTCCACCATGAAGGACCCACCTCATAATTCCAATTCATCAGAGGCTTCCACGTAATCCCCACTAACCCTCTCCACATCCACACGTGTGCCACATGCAACCCCCACCCTGCCACTTGTCCTCTCCACAAACCCTCGCCTGAGCCTCACCGGGACCCCTACCGCCGGGCATGCAGACGCCCTGACCTCCCACCGCCGGCCACCCTAACGCCCTCCGGCCACCGTAACAACCCACCGGAGCCATTTTTTGCCCAGAATCCTCCCATCTTCTTCCTTCTCCTCCAATCTCCCCCATCCCTCTTCATCTATTATTCCCCGGAGAATTCATATACGTCGCCGAAAAATTCATATGCACGCCGGAAAACTCATCAAACCCATGAAGCTTCATCCAGATTTCCAGACTCGTTCATCATACATCACGAACAATCTCCTGAAATCCGCCTGATCTTCAACTAACTTCAACGAGCAAGAGCATTCGTGTTCATCACCTTCAATTTTCCTCCGTTTCCAGATCGTGAGAGCCCTCAGTTTGTCTTCGTCTTCTCCAAAGATCTTCATCCTCCAAGAACATTGTTACGCATAGTTTTTCAGATAGTCTTCAAGATTCCCAGAATCTCTTCAAAATCTTCAAGTGATCTACATAAAACATTAGACGATCTTTAGCTTGAGGGTAGTGTTCATTGTCACTTCCAGGTCTCATCACCAGAAACGTTCCAGATCGTCTTCAAGCACCGTCCGGTCCGTTGATCTTCGAGCGTCTTCAAGAAGTTCCAGAAACTTCATCGTTTCAGTTGCTTCACTCTAGGTTCGTTTCCTCTTCGCCACCTCCATTGCTGTTCATTCAGTGATTTAGGGTTTCCCGTTTTAAGATTTGAGGTTTAGTGTTAGTTGATGGAGATGATCTAGGTTGATTAGGGTTTGAGGGTTTCAGAAAATGTTTGAGATTGTGGTGAGAGATTTTCTCAGGGAGAGAAGAGGGAATCAGAGAAGGGTTGAGTCGCAGACGGCACTAGGGTTTAGGATGGTGAACAGTGATTGGGATGTTAGAGGTGAAGAATGGTTTTGTTGTCTGATCAGTTGGGCTAGGGTTTGGACTGTGTTTAGGCCCAAGTCTGAGTTACTGAAGCGCACCCTCCATTTGCTCATTGTCCCCCCCTGCGTGAGAGAATGCTGATGGATTTTGGATTGGGCCTTTGCCCAATTGCTGGGCGCACCCCCCGTGTGTAGGCCCAAGGCTGAAAACAACTAGAGAGTTGCTAATGCACCCCCCCTGTTTTATTTCTTTTTTATTTTCTTTATTTTTCTTTGTTTTGCATCATGTTAGAAATTAATTCCTAAAAAATAGTAGGAGTGTCCAAATAATTCCCTTCTTTTTTTTGTAGACTCATAATTCAATTTGGAATTTTATAATGCAAAAAATATTAATTAGATCATGCATTTTCATTTTTATTTGCATTTTTGCATTTTGAGTGGTCCTGAATAATTGGTTTGTGATGTGTCTGCCTTGTTGATTTTAGTTCTTTCACTTGGTATTGAATTTTGCTCTAGTTTTTTAGTATGTTGTACTAGACTGATGCATGCTCCCCATAGGATTTTTGTGGATTTTTTAGAGATTTGATTGATGTTGTTTTAGGGTTAGAGAATAGAGACCTCATAACTTGCTGGTTAACCCTTGACCATTCATATGTTAGGGATTGTTTAGTAGCCTTAGAAGTTGACTTAGGCTTTGAGATTTGATCTTGGGATCATAGAGCCATGTAGGTTTCCCCTAGATTTTTGGTAGATTTTTGTAGGGTGTTCTGTTTTTTTTGTTTGAGCCTGAGAATAGGAGAAGTCTTGATAGGCTTCTGACTTTGAAGTTCAACTGTGGTTGAACTTTAGAGTTAGTTTCCTGTGGGTTGAGGGCCTGTGGTTTCTTCTTGAGGATGGAGGCTGGATGAAGTCTTGTTGGAGCTTGCAAGGATGCATGGATTGAGGTCCTAGTCTAGGAGCTTGTTCTCTGTTTGTGAGGTTTGAGATCCTGAAGTTTGAGGGAAATTTATGGTACTTTCCTGAGGAAGGCACTATGGATGTCTTTCATTCTTTCTTCTCACCTCTTTCTCAAGTATCCAATGATGTTGGAGCCTTCATGTGAGTTTAGTTTATCCTGAGGAGGAATGTAAACTGATCACAGTTGTTGAGCCACATGGGATATGATTCCTAAGTGGAAGCCTCCTAGTACTTTCCCGAGGAAGGCACTATGGGCCTGTTCACTTAGTTCCCTTAGTTCATCTAGGATTTCTTAAGTATCCAATGATGTTGGAGCCTTCATGTGAGTTTAGTTTCTCCTGAGGAGGAATGTAAACTGATCACAGTTGTTGAGCCACATGGGATATGATTCCTAAGTGGAAGCCTCCTAGTACTTTCCCGAGGAAGGTACTATGGGCCTGTTCACTTAGTTCCCTTAGTTCAGGTAGGATTTCTCAAGTATCCAATGATTTCGGAGCCTTCATGTGAGTTTAGTTTCTCCTGAGGAGGAATGTAAACCGTTCACAGTTGTTGAGCCGCATAGGATATGATTCCTGAGTGGTAACCTCCTGGTACTTTCCTGAGGAAGGCACTATGGGTTTGTCTGCTTAGCTCCCTTTCTTTGGTAAGCTTGTTTTGAAGCTTGGAGACTGGTTTGTTTTCTCTTGTGTTAGGGCTCTGCTTAGAGATTTGATTAGGGTTTTGCTTAGGGTCTTTCTTAGAGATTTGATTAGGGTTTTGCATAGGGCTTTGCTCAGGGGTTTGATTAGGGTTTTGTTTAGGAGTCCTGCTCAGGGTTTTGGTTTAAGTTTTAGATAGGGGCTTGTCAGGCTGGTTCGCCTTCTCTTTGTGTTGTTTGACTTGTGTGGTGCTGTGCTGCATTAGACTTAGGGGTTCATCTAGATATTTTTTGAGATAGGTGCATCTTAGAAATAGGCTTTGTGTGCATGAGAAGTTGAGGTGGGCCTCCTTCTGCTTGTTTGTTATTAAGTGGCTTTGCTTGCTGGTATTTGGTAGAGCTGAGCTCCCTTGCCTCTGTGGTGTGCGGCCTTTGTGCCTTGATTGTTTGGTTGTTGCATTCATGCATATTTCCAGTATTTCTTTACTTTGCAGTTGATTCCTGTTTGCTGTTTAGTCCTGTTGCCATGATCCCTTAGGAGCTCTAACTTCTCCGCTGCGGAGGAGTTATGATAGACATTAGGATGGTCAACCAGGCATGATAACAATAGGTAGATTCCCCTTTTCAACCATAGTTTTAGGGTGTCTCTTTCCTTTCTCAAAGCAACAGAAAAGCACTTGAATAGCTTGTGTCGTAGTTGGCCGAACTACAACTGCTCTGATTTCTCGTACCAGACGAGAATATGTAGGCATAGGATGCGATATCCTAGCGAGCACACTAACAACTAACTCTTTTGTTCTCTCGCTGCGGTGCGATCGAGACTTTCCCGCTGACGACTGATTGTTATCCCCTTTCTCTCGCCCGAGGGCATTTGAGACCAGACCGTAGTTTTTTCCATAGGTTCTCATACCTTTAAAACCAGTTATTTTCTCACTGCTGTGTGAGAACGCCCAGATTAGCCGTAGTTAGTCGAACTACGTTTGCTCTGATCTTCCATGCCGTGTGGAAGTACGTAGGCACAGGATGCGATGTCCTGGCGAGCAACCTCCCCCCGTCTAGACGTAGGTAGTCGAACTACGTTGACTCTGACTTTCCCATTGCACGAGGGAGTACGTAGGCCCAGAACACCGTATGTTCTGTTGAGTCCTGTCCTTTTCTTTTCTTTTCAGACTGACCATTAGCGTAGATAGATAAACACACCCTTTTCCTTATAAACACTAAGCGTGGATCCCGTCGAGTACGACGGACGTGAGGGGTGCTAATACCTTCCCCTTGCGTAACCGACTCCCGAATCCAGGTTTTGGTTGCGATGACCATACCTTTTCCCCGTTTTTGCGAGGTTTACTTCGAGCGTTTCCTTTCCCTCTGTTGGGATAAATAACGCACGGTGGCGACTCTTCTGTCAACCGGCGCCGATTTTCGCAGTAGCGACACCTAAGAATAAGGATTTAGACCTTGTGAACCCTATTGAAAAAGATTTTCTTCTACTTCTCAATTCAGACCTGCAGATTGATCTTCCTCAAGTTTTTTTTGGACTATTTGAAGAAGAATCTTTCTTCCTTTCACAAGGGAAATATTTTTTTTCATTCCTTTTGGATGAGTTCTTTCAGAATTACTTGTTCAGCAGGGAGTTATCATAAGTTCAGATACTGGTTTGTCTAAAATCTGGAGAGACAAGTTTGAAGCTATCTATGAAAGATTCTAATATTAGATATCTGCATTGTTATGCCTTGTAATTCTTAGAACCTTTGTATTAAGTTATCTTATTATTAATTCAAAGTTTGTTTATGTTGTTGTTCAGTTAACTGCTGATTATATTTATTTATGGTTGTTCAAAAGAATTAAAAGTAATGAGAGTAAGAACTTAATATTTGCAACTTTTATCATTAATAAAAAGGAAGGGATTACAAATTATTTAGAAATTCTAGTATGTTGGATTGGCCTTAAGGTATATCCTAGGATCATCTGACATGTCCAGATTATCTAAGTAATCTTTCCATTCTTTCTTGGCAAACTCCAAAGCCTTCTTTCTCAGTTGACTTCTGTGTATGGACCCATAAGATCTTCTTCTTGTGTGTGTCTTCACAAAGGATGCTGAAGAGGTGAGAGCTTTTGAAGTCACCTGCTTGTTAGTAGATCCTTCACCTATTGCTTTACTTTCACTTACCTAAGTTGTTGTATTTAGTATGGCTGTCTTTCTGAAATCTCTCTTTAGAACCCATATTTGCTTTTGTTTGTACATCTTGGTATTTTGAAGATTAAGTGGTTATGAAATTAAGCATGTTATGAGTTCTTATGCAGACGTGTTACATACATTGTTCCAAGTATCTGTTGTTTTAATATTGATTAAGTCTTATCAATATCTTAAATGATATATCTTGGAAATATTATCTAATAGTCTAACCTATTAAATATTCTTTAACAACTATGAATTTTATACTTGACTCTTTAACTTTTGTTTCTGGTGTCAGTTTTAATTCATTAATGTCTTTCAGTAAATCTAAGGGAAGTTATTGAAAGTATTTGCATGCAATAAACAAAATTTGGTCAAAAAAGTACTTATTCATTAATTGAAGCAGATGATTACAAAATATTGATTCATAAGGAACTACTAATGCTTAGTATAGGTCCCTATCTAAGTCATCATGAGCCTTATGATGATAAAAATTGTCATAGCTTGTGTCTAGCTCACCCTCATCAATTTCTTCCTCTTTTGCCTCTGGGATTGGACGACAAAATAGCATGTTGGACCGTCTTCTCTTCTTTGATCTCTTCATTATCTTTCTTCTGGGCTTCATCACAACTTCTAATAAACCTATTTTTGTAGGTTGTATTAGAGTTGTTGGTGTTGCTTCTTCAAAAGTGAGTCTTACAGAGGGCACATGCCCAGTGGTAGATGATTCAAAAATAACTTGTTTCTGATTGCTCTGGACATCTTGTCTTGTAGAGCACTCAGAGATTTCTGTTACTACAGAAGTCTTATGACTCTCAGCTGATGCATCCATATCTCTGGTAGATGTTGATAAAAATGAACTAGGTCTGAACTGCTTTTATAATGACTTCTAAGCAACTCAAACGTCTAAGTTAATTCTGTTTGATTCTTGGAACAGTAACGACCATTAAAAATTTAAGGCATGAACTATAAAATCCTTAATGACACCATGTTACTTGATTGTTTTTCAATTCCTTAGAAACCGATCCTGTAATGATGATCTGTGATACATTTATGACTGTAATTCTTTTCTTTTTCTCTTTTTATTTTCTTTTTTATGTGACAAAAGAGGGAGAAATAATGGTAAGTATTTAATTAGAAACTAAATCCATTGAGTACCTATTCAGTTTTACATATTGGTCATTTATAATTTTATTATTTATATTTATGTTTTTATGGTTATCTTGCCCGTGCGACACATTTTAATTTTTTTGTATATAAAACTAAGGAGGAGATTACAAACCTTGACCTTAGCCTATTAGACTTATAAGGAGCTTACAAACCTCGTGTTTCCAAAGGAAGTTAAAATATTATTTTTGGTTTTCTTAAATATGGAACTTATGGGGAGCTTACAAACCTCAACCTTGGAACTGTTTGACTCAGGGGGAGCTTATGAACCTCAAACTCTGATGTTACTAAGAAAACTGAATTACTTTTTCTTGAGAGTAGAACTTAGTATGATGTCTACAGAACTCTGCTTTGGACTATTAGACTCAGGGGAAACTTATAAACCTCATACCCTGATGTTGCAAAGAAAATTATAAATGTCCAACATTGTCCTTTAAATACTTGTGTTTGTCATCATAAAAAGGGGGAGATTGTTAGAACAAGATTTGTTCATGACATATTTTCCTTGAATTTTGATGATAACAAAGTATTGAAAAAATGGTTTATTTGATGTGTGTTACATGTGTGCAGGTTTTAAAAATTGTAAGTATTATTGTCAGAATTTGTTCTACATTAAGCACACTTTGAGATTTGTTGAATTGCTAGCTTCTAGTGGCAGAATCTGAAGAACACTTGCTAAGTGATTTCTGGCGAAGACTCTGAAGCTGGAGGTCTCATCATCATAAGAAGCAACATTATTTTCTCTACACTTAGTGAATGCAAATTGGTTTCTGGTATCATTCATAGTTAGTGATAAAGATGATGTTGTCCGTACTGTAGAAAGCAAGTTGTATTGTCAAATCATTTTGTCAACTAGAGTCTACAGATTACAAGGCTCAAGAAAATATGAGATGCTTTATGGATATCTATTCTCAATCGCTCTAATAGTACAGAAACTCTTGAAGACTCAAAGGTTATACATGTTACACATTTGATTAAGATCTTCTGGTGTATCTATCTTTAACAACTCTTGTACTATGGAGTAACAACAAAGACTCTTGATCAAGTTACTTCTTCAATGGATAGTTTCTGAAAAGGCTATAAATATGGCTAAAGGTCCAAGATGAATCTTTAACAAGGATCAACCAAAAGAAGGAGTAACAAGATAAACAATTATCAACTCAATGCATATGCTGATTTTTCTGATGTAGGTTGTAATTGTAAAATCCTTAAGATTTCTTACACATTGAATATCTTAGAAATATTAAGTGTTTTAGGTATTTGTTATGGTGATTTCCCGTACCTTTGATACTTGTATCATGTACATATTATTCTCTATTCTTCTGAGCTTGTTTAGTAGTTTAGATACAAGTCTTGTGTCATTAGGATAAAAACAAAGAAGTCTCGAGCCAAGATGCTTAAGCCACATAAGTCTCTTGCTATGTGCTTGAGTTGTGAAAGTCTTAATCTAGTGGATTAATTAAGCAGAAGTCTTGTATCATTTGGATACAAGCAAGGAAATCTCGAGCCATGATGCTTGAGCCACGTAAGTCTCTTGCTATGTGCTTGAGTAGCGAAAGTCTTAATCAAGTAGATTGATTTAGCAGGAAAATCTTGAGCCAGTGTGGATTGAGCAGGTTAGATTGGTTCATGAAATTTAGAGCAGTATATCTTGACTAGGGGTGCAAGCAGAGGCTCATTTCGTGGAACCTGGAGCATAAGTCTTGAGCATGAAGTGCTTGAACAGGAATGCTCAGTACATGGAATTGGAGCAGTAAGTATTGACCTGAGAGGTGCAAGCAGAGAGGCTCATTTCATGGGACTTGGAGCAGAAGTCTTAGGCTGAGAGCCTGAGCAAGGAAGTCTTGGATTCGTGGAACCTGAGCAGAAAGTCTCGAGTGAGGAGCTTGAGTAGAAGTCTTGGATCTTGGGTCTGAGCAAGTGTAAAAGTCTTATACATAATGCATAAGTGATTGTAATCATGATTTGATTATAGTGAAAATCTCTTGTGAAACAAGGGAACTTGACTACTCTCAATTAGGGGAGGAATCAGTATAAATATTTGTGTCTTCTGCTATTATTTATTTGCTTCTGTTAATATTCCGCTGCTAAGAATTGACTAGAATTTGGTCACCAGTTTAGATTTAGATTCTAAACTCTGATCAGATGCAAATTAAGAAAACAAAAAACACAATTCAACCCTCATTGTTGTGTACTTTTCTCACCTTTAATTCTTGTTTAATCAAGTGCTTACCACTATGCTAAAAGAAATTATTGTTAGTGAGGGCGCAACTTTATTTCCATATAGTATAGAGCCCTCAAGGGGTTGTGCCTATCCTATACTAAGCGCCATGGGTTAGGATGTTAAGCCCATCAAATCCTTAAGGGTGACGCTAGATTAATAAACCCAACAATCTCCCCTCAGTGTCAGCCCGGGGGATTCGAACCCATAACCAAGCTCTGATACCACTTGTTGGATCAAGCGCTTACCACTATGCTAAAAGCAATTACTTTTAGCGCAATGGTAATCGCTTGATTCAACAAGTGCTTTTTGGGTTTATTTATCCAGCAACACCCTTAGGGATTCGATGGGCCTAACATCCCAACCTATGGCACTTAGTATGGGCTAGGCACAACCTCTTGAGGATTCTACATTATATGCAAATAAAGTTGCACCCTCACTAACAACAATTGCTTTTAGAGCAGTAGTAAACGCTTAATCCAACAAGTGGTATCAGAGCATGGTTATGGGTTCGAATCCCTCTGGCTGACACTGGGGGAGGGGGGAATTGTTGGGTTTATTAATCTAGCGTCAACCTTAGGGATTCAATGGGCTTAACATCCCAACTAATGGCGCTTAGTATGACCTAGGCGCAACCCCTTGAGGATTTTATACTATATGGCAATAAAGTTTCGCCCTCACTAACAGCAATTGCTTTTAGCGCAATGGTAAGCGCTTGATCTAACAAGTCACTCATTCAGTTTGTATTTGGTTGGTTTGGTTTGGGAGAGGCTAGGTTCTCTAATCCTATTGGCTACATATAGTTACTTATGTATGTATAATTGTTTGTTCAGTTTGTAACTGCTAATGCAAGAAGTTATTCTGTTTATAACTGTAATAAACAATTGTATTTATGTGTATTATTTTCTCGTTATCTATCAATACCATTTAGAATCTATCATTGGTATCAAAGACAATGATCTTTGGCACTAGGTTATGGTCCACACATGTCGTAAAATAGAAGCAAGATTGGAATATTTGGAAAAGGAATATGAAGGTTTTATCGTAACTAGAGAAGAAATTCATAAGATGCAGAATCTGATGGAAATTGAAAAATATGAATCGCAGCGCTGAATTGACGAAGTGTTCGGTGAAGGTTGAGAAAAACATAACAAAAGGGGTTTGAATTGGGTTTTACAAAATTTTCAATTTACTTTGTAGCACACACGCAAAAAACGTTATGGACCATAGAAAGAAAGAACACGATTGGTTTATCCTGGTTCACTATTAACGAAGCTAATCCAGTCCATCCGCCAAGGTGATTTTGCATTATCACAAGGACTTAATCCACTAATCTTTAACATGATTACAACAACCTCTTAGTCATCAACGACTTAGCCCTCTCGAGTCTACTGACTAACACACTTAGTCACTCAAGGAAAACTTGCAACCAACCTCTAAATTGTTCAACAATAACTTAGCCCTCTCGAGTCTACTAACTAACACACTTAGTCACTCAAGGAAAATCACTTAAAAAGTGTTACAAGAATGTTTACAATAGTTCTTCTTTATAAGCAGGTTGAAACAAATTTAAGAACAGTATTTCTACACAAATATGAGCAACAATTCTTTGTGTTTTGAGATTCTTTGACAAAGTATGTACTTTAGCATTTTGACTTGTGAATCGTTGTCCTCTATAATGCAGCTTAGTATTCTATTTATAACCTCAAGAGATATACATTGAAAGATAATAATTTATTTGAGATTGACTAGCTGTCTTCAACGGTAGAATCCTTGGAGAGCAGAAGTAGTAAAAGCTTAGAAAGCTTTCTGGTCAATTATGAGCAAAATCTATGCTTTAAAATCTATCCTTGGACTTCGAGCTTTTGATCCTTATCATGTATTTTGAACTTTAATTTTGATCAGAATCTTTAGAATCCTTTCTTTAGAAATAAATGCTTTCTTGAGAAGCACATATTTTCTTCTTTAGAAACTTTAGTATGTATCATAATCTTGTTGAGTTCCGCTAGAAGTTGATTCCAATGAGAGTTTTATATCCGCACACTTAAAATAGAATTAGAATACCAAATTGTTACGTATAAAATATATGCATTGTTATCATCAAAACTAGAGATTATATGCATAATTAAAATCTTGTTCTAACAATCTCCCCCTTTTTGACGATGACAAAATCATGTATTTTGATGAAATAATATATATGCTTTAATGTGCTAAAGATATTAGAGTTAAGTTTTTAGAATACTCCCCCTGAGATAGACAAGCTCCCCCTGAGCTTATATCTCATGTTTACTTCTTTTGAGTTGAATTCTTTTTGCAATGTTTACCACCAGAAGCTTTTAGTAGAACAATCCTATAATTTCTTTCACATGCTTGTATGTATGGTATTAGAATGTGAGCATGAGTTTTTAGAGAGCATATATATATATATATATATATATATATATATATATATATATATATATATATATATATATATATATATATATATATATATATATATATATATATATATATATATATATATATATATATATATATATATATATATATATATATATATATATATATATATATATATATATATATATATATATATATATATATATATATATATATATATATATATATCTGTGTGTGTGTGTGTGTGTGTGTGTGTGTGTGTGTATGTGTGTGTGTGTGTGTGTGTGTGTGTGTGTGTGTGTGTGTGTGTGTGTGTGTGTGTGTGTGTGTGTGTGTGTGTGTGTGTGTGTGTATAGAATGGATGGAGATCCATTTTCACTCATTGCTTCAAAAAGTACAGTATGTACTTTTGATCAGTGTTAGCATAGTCGGAGGAACTTATTGAACGTCCCAAAAAGGCTTAGTGGGGTAAAAGTGTTACTAAAATTCCTCAGTTTCACGGACTCTCAGGTTGAAACAATTAATGAAATGCATGACTACTCATACATCATCAATCATCTCAAGGAGGTCTCAACTGAGCGTGATTACATCATATGTCAAACTTGTTAGGACTACTCCCAACAGTCAACTATTGATCATATCACATCTTATCATATGTGTCACTCAAGTCTGGGTTAGGACTTATCTCACCACTCATGATACCCAATGTTCATAGTAATACAATACAAATATATTCACAAATATACATGTAAGCAAGTATTCATACAGTTACACAAAATAGGCTAAACCCTCAAGTTTTAAGTAAATGTTGTCACTAGTGAGAATCAGATGTCACGCTATTGGTTAACTTGAATCTTAATTTATTAAATTTACAACTGGAATTTGATTTATCCAAAGGAAAGGTTAAATAAAGAAATACCTTTTGCGCGATATAACAACAACGCTAAGAGATTCGGGGATCAGGGGTTGGTTATGCTCAGGGTAGGTATCTCACATCCTAAACATTTGTAGTACTCTACAGAAACCTTTTGTGTGTGTATGATAAACTTGCTAATGGTTATGATATGGTTTGGGATTAGGGTTAGGGTAAATACCTAAGGATAGTTTCTATGTTTGCTTGCAAAGATATCGCATATTCTACCTACGTATCCTAACTAGGATAGAATCAGAGCAATCGTAGTTCACCTCACTAGGGATAGATGAACACTTGATTATGATCAAGGTTCAAAAGGGAACAAACATAACAATGTTTGTATAGAGTTTAACAAAACTCTCTATTCTAAGTTGTACACTCAAGGGGATTGACTTTGAAAAAAGCCAACGAGTGAGTAAGTAATCATCACCATGATTCCTACATAGAGTTGACAAACTATATCCTAGGGTTCTAGTTGAAGAACACTCCTATTAAAGGTGGGTCTTTTAGACTTAAGCAAAGTCTAATGGCTAGTAGGTTCTAACTTAACTAATTTAGGGTTCAAAATGACTTAACAAAGTTAGAGGGAGGGTAATGAGATATCTATGACCCAAGGATCAATATAGAGACCTTCCTTTGGACACAAGGACACATAAAACTTGATGTGAACTAGAAAGTTCCATCACTGGGAAATAGCTTCACAAAGTTGAAGAAATAAAGCAATAACATGTAACAACATGTAACAATAATCAAGATCAACATTTAACATCTTAACAATGATCAAAAAGTAAAGAGGTAACAACAATCAATGCAAGTAAAGAACATGTGTAACAACAACAAGTTCATTTATAACATTCAAACAAGATTAATGCAAACAAGTGACAGCTTGAAGCAAGCATGTTATAAGGATCAAATTTAACAACATAATCCCAACTAAACATTTATTGATAACAATCAAACAAGCAAGAACACCAGGAATGTTACAACAATTTCAAGTATTTGTTCATGGCTTCATGGGGAAAAGTAAGCAAGTTTCATGGTAACAACCAAGACAACAATCAAACCATAGCATGTTATGGTTCTAACAAGACACATAAATAAGTAAAATGAGGTTTAGTAAACACATTCAAGAGGTTACAACATCAAGAATCACGACAAAGTTCACAGATGAAGTTCAACAAGCCATTCTCACATGTATGCATTCATAAAAGCAAGTATGAACATGGTAAGGAAATGAATCAAACATATTTGAGCATATAAACATGTTAACAAACACATATGAATCATAAAAAATCAATCTCATAAGAGAAATCAAGTTACAAGTTGAAAAAGCACATGTTAAGGAGTAGTTTTAAAAAATAATGGCATCAATAGAAACCCTAAAAAGCACATGTTATTCAAGTGGACCAAAGTATTTCTAGGATAACAATCCTTGAATTATTTATTCATGAAATGAAAATAGACATGATAAGGAGTAGTTTTAAAAAATAATGGCATCAATAGCACAAAAAATAAGCAAGTTATGATCA
This sequence comes from Lathyrus sativus, assembly GCA_963859935.3. Taxonomy (NCBI): domain Eukaryota; kingdom Viridiplantae; phylum Streptophyta; class Magnoliopsida; order Fabales; family Fabaceae; genus Lathyrus; species Lathyrus sativus. The sequence goes on along the minus strand of OZ012740.1, from coordinate 454,350,417 downwards.
TGGAAAGTTGGTGCACCAAGAGGGCAAAACTAGGTCATGACAAGGTAAGGCAACTTTAGGTCATTTGCATGAAGGATTGGAATTCAGTCAAATCTTAACCAAATGAAGTGAAACAAAATTGAAAATTATGAATTTTTGAACAAGTAATTCAATGGTACCATTTGTTTTTACATACCAAGAACCCACAAAAAAAACCCGATAGCATCAAGGTTTGGGCAAGTTTGGTGACAACCAAAAGCAAGAACATATGGACAACATTGTGTAGTGATTTGCTTGGTGAAACAAGTGTACAAACATCACATATACATCATATATAGATTTTAGTATAAAAGAAATTAAGAAATGCACACATGGTTTGACATATTGGATGCATCATGCAAAAAATGACTAGGTTGAGCCTAACTTGTGACCTGAGTTTGACAGTTCAAAGACTACATGTTTTGCTGCAAGAAATGGTTCATACATGACACATAACATACATAAGACATGTTCAAACAATGTACAACATAATATCATAGCCAAAAGTCATGGTAGCATGTGAAATGCAAGTGAAAAGCTCACATTTTTGAGTTTTAGGCTTACCTCTTGAAGCAAGCTTGAGCAATAAGAAAACCATAGATCTTGAGAGCTCTTCCAAGGTCTACAAATTCTCCAAGGATGATAAATATGTGCTCCAAATAAACCTCAAGCTAGTTGGAGGGCAGAATGCCTTGTAAGTGAGGAAAACCTCCAAAATCCAAAGATTTCCAAAGCCAACTCTCTCAATCCTTGTTACAGAAGTGTGGAACCATCATGGAAAGTTTATATGTGTCAAATGTGAAGTGTTAGAGGTCTCAAAGCTCAAAGAAATGCAATGTCTTAAAGGCCGCCCTTCAAAATGCAAAAAAGTCAACAAATGAGGTTTCAACCATTGACTTTTTGATTGAATGAGTTTCTGAATAAGGTGAGGGTTTGGATGGATCTAGTGCATCATTTGTGATGTGTTTGAAGCTTTTTTTGAGTTTGAGGATGTTTGGAAATAGTTTTGGAATGGAAAATGCAAGGCAGATTTTGAAGATGTTTGGAATGTGGTGAGATTTTGCAAGAACTTTGCAACTGAGGAAAGGAGAGAGTTTCAGCTGGTTTCAAGCATGTAAATGGTGTGTTTTTGATGTGAGAATTAGGATCTATTTATAGCAAGAGGTCTTGAAGAAGAGGTATGGGCAGATTGGAACCAAATGCCAAGTTTAGCCTTGTAACTTTGAAATCTTTGTGCCAACCAATGCAATCTTGCATTTCTGACCTCAATCCACCCTAACAAGAGCTTCTCCATTCCCTATAGGTTACTTTCATCATGTTTGAGGGGATAGGAGGTGATTGGTTGCATCATAGTTGGTAGTTTGAAGAAGGGCAACCACCATTTTTCTCTTTCTTTACTATTCACTTTTGCAACTTGCATTAAACAATGATATTCTTCATTTCTTGTGCCAAGCTCGTGGGATATGGTGTTAAACACTTCCATTAACAATTTGAAGACCATAAATGAAGCTTAATCCTTGATTAGAGTTGATTTGGGATGCTTTGGAATCAATTTGTCCATGCTGAGTTGGTTTTACAAAAGTGAGTTTTTGCCAACTTGTGGATCTTGGTTCTCTCTATTCATGAAGAGTCATGGAACCCACTTATACTTTTTTGAAAGACCCCATTAGGTACTATGACATTTATGTTTGAAGTAAGAACCCATTCCTCTTGAAACTGGGTCAAAAACCCTTGTGAAAATGCTGAAAACTTGACTTACAAGTCAAGAATTCTTGAAATTTCTAAGTGTATTTTCCCCCTCTTGCCTTGTATTTGCTCATAACTCAAAATCCATGTATTTTTTTCTCATGAGTTACCAATTTTTAAGAACTCATTTATACCTTTCCAACAAGCTTTGAACCACTCCATTTGGATGTGTGGTTAAGGAGTTATGGCATGACCCTTTTCAAAACCCTAATTTCCCGACTTTTTGATTACTTCTAAATTCTTGATAAATTGGTCACCAAACTTCATGATTAGATATTTAATGATGTTTGGAACATAGTTGGCTTCAATTTTGGGTTAAAACCCTGTTGGTCAATGGGTTGAATTTTCAGTCAGACGGACCAAACGATCGAAAACCTCTGAATCGACTGCTGGTGTCTTGGGTTTTCTGAGGCCTTGAAACTTCTTGGGTAGACTTACTTGGGTCATATGAGCCTCATGGACCATGTTTCAAGCTTTGGAACACCCTTTATATCAAAAGTCAAACTACAATTAACTTTCCCAATCAAAAACCCTAATTAGGGTTCTTGCACTGCAATGTTCTTCTTTCTTGGGTGACAACCTCAAATTGGATTCATTCTTGATCCAATGTGATATCCTTGATGAAATGAATACTTGTTATATGGAGGATCAGTCCAAAACCTTGACTGATCAACCCCTTGAAACCCTGATTTCTGATTGTGTGAAAACCCTAGTTCATCTATATCTTGACAAAGACCAAACTTGAAATAGGTTATGGTTAGATAATCAATGTTGATGCTCCTAGAATGATGATGTGATCTAGGGGTAAAAATTTGGGGTATAACACATCCATTGATTTATCGGTGATGACAATCCTTTACTAGAGTGGTGTAGAAGGGGCCGAAAAGACGCTTGAAATAATTTTCCCAACCTAGATTCTTTACATCAGTAGTTAGATGCACACCATTTTCCTTTAGGTTTTTGAAATCAACTAAGAGTTCACAACAAACTTCCAATTCTTCAGGGGCTATTTTCAGATAGAGTTCTTCAGTTTGATTTAGAATGTGAATCTACTGTTGTTGAGGAGAAACCATTGTTTAGGGGCATGATTTGAGATATCGGAGATGTGAAGTCTATACCAGATTGTTGAGAAGGGCATGTCTGTTGTTCTATTTGTTTAGAGAAGTTATAGAGATCTTGTTGTTGAGCATCCATGAATGAAGAAGTTTCTCAAAGAGGACAGTTGGGTTTGAAATTTAGGTTTAGAGTGTGTCAAGTGAAGTGAATAGTGTGTGATGAAGAGAATAAAGAAAATAATTAATTAATGTTTCTTGAAAAAGACAAGACCGAAAAAAGGGGGAAATTAATAATGATTTCAACCTAATCTTAAGACATCCCAATGCTCATGGTGTCACTCAATTATCAGAATATGATTTACATGTCTAAGAGTGAATCATAGCCATCAATTTGAATTTTCACTGTTGTATATTCTCAAGGATAAGAAAATCAAAAAGGTTTCTGACTTGAGATGTTTCTGATTGAGATAGTTTCCAACTGGTAGAAATTTCAAGAGATCAGAAACACATTAAAATGCATAAGATCAGAATCACAATTTTACAGAAGGTGCTAAACAATAGAAGGTTCATTCTAGACAATACTCCATTTTAAAATGTTTTAGAATGAATAAGAATCTATCTTCAGCTAGGGGTTTAGTAAAAATATCAGCCCATTGATGATCTGTATCAATGAATTGTAAGGAGATGGTCCCTTTCTAAACATAGTCTATAATAAAATGATGTTTGCTTTCTATGTGTTTAGCCCTAGAATGCAAAATAGGATTCTTACTTAAACAAATAGCTGCAGTGTAGTCACAATAGATAGGAATGTTACTCTCATATATCTGAAAGTCTTCAAGCTGATTTTTCATCTAGAGCATCTGAGTGCAACAAAGTGATGCTGAGATATATTCTACTTCTGCAGTGGATAAAGAAATTGTAGATTGTCTTTTGCTTCCCCATGAAACGAGATTGCTACCCAGAAATTTATAGTTCCCATAAGTACTCTTACATTCTATTCTGTCTATAGCATAATCTGCATCACAGAAACCTGATCGCTTGTATTATGATGTTTTCTCATGCATCAGGCCAATGTTATAATTTCCCTTTAGATACCTTAGGATTCTCTTAATAGCAGTTAAGTGACTTTCTCTTGGATCTGATTGAAAACGAGCACAAAGACATACACTGAATAAAATATCTAGTCGTGAGGCAGTCAGATAGAGAAGAGAGCATATCATACCACGATAGAGCTTTTGATAAACATTTTTACTTACTTTGTCTTTCTCTAGAATGCAAGTAAGATGCATGGGATTTTTAGCTGGTTTGCTTTCTGTCATATCAAACTTCTTTAGAAGTTCCTTAACATATTTTCCTTGGTGTATAAACGTGACTTCTGGAGTTTTATTGATTTGAATTCCCATAAAGTACTTTAATTCTTGCATTAGACTCATTTCGGATTCTACCTGCATTAGCTTAGAGAAATCTTGACATGCAGAAATATTAGTAGAACAAAAAATTATATCATCTACATAGATTTGTCATATTATAAGGTCATTTCCAAAGTTCTTACAAAAGAGATTAGTATCCACTTTTCCTATATTTTCTAAAAGAAAAGAACTTAATATTTCATACCAAGCTCTGGGAGCTTTTTTATGACTTTACAATGACTTCTTAAGTTTAAAAACATGTTCTGGAAACTTAGAGTATTAAAAACCTAGAGGTTGGTGAACATATACTTCTTCAGAAATGTAACCATTTAGAAACGTGCTTTTAACATCCATCTGATATAACTTAATATTATTATTAACATCAAAAGAGATGAGAAGGAGTATAGATTCTAACTTGGCGACTGGAGAAAAGGTTTCATTATAGTCAATTCCTTCATTTTGATTGTAACCTTGTGTGACCAGTTGTGCTTTGTTTCTAACAACTTCTCCTTTCTCATTTAATTTGTTTCTAAATACCCATCTTGTTCCAATAATATGAGTTCTCTTGGGCTTAAGCACTAGATCCCAGACATCATTCTTGGAGAACTGATCTAGCTATTCTTGCATTGTCAGAATCCATTCATTATTCTGAAGTGCTTCTTCAGAAGATGTTGGTTCTATCATAGATACCAATCCTAATAGTACTTCTTCAGAATGTTTGAATGTAGATCTTGTTCTGACAGGTTCAACTTTGTCTCCTAGAATCAATTCTTCAGAAATATTTTGCCTAAGCCTTTGTCCTTTCTGCACTGAAGGATATTCAGTTGCTTCTGATGTATCATCATGTTTTGGATTTATGATTTTAGAGACTTTTGTCCTATCTCCAGAACCTGTGAAGGTAACTTCTAGATCTGCAAAATTCTCAACTAGCTTTGACATTTCTAGGTCAAGCTTATCATTAAATCTAACATGGATTGATTCCTCAACAATACGTGTTCCTGTATTGTATACTCTGTAGTCCTTAGAGCATTCTAAGCATCCTAACATAATACACTCTTGCACCTTAGAATCAAACTTATTTAGACTCTCTTTAGTATTCAAAATAAAACACGAACATCCAAAAGGATGAAAGTAAGAAAATTTGGGATTTCCTTCCTTTACACAGTTCATAAAGAGTCTTCTCTATAATGGGTCTAATGGAGATCATATTCTGAATATAACATGATGTGTTCACAACTTCTGCCTAGAAGTGCTTAGCCACATTAGTTTTGTTGATCATAGTTCTGGCCATTTCTTGCAACGTCTTATTTTTCCTTTCTACAACTTCATTTTATTGTGGAGTTCTAGGGTAGGAGAAATCATGAGATATACCATTAGAATCAAATAGTTCTTCAAAAACAGTTGATTCTCAAATTTTCCACCATGATCACTTCTAACTCTAACAATATTAGAATTAAATTCATTTTGCACTTGAGAATAGAAAATTGTAAACACAGAATGCAACTCATTCTTGTGTCTAAGAAATCTCACCCATGTACAATGATTATAATCATCTATGATGACAAGTCCATACTTCTTGCCACTAACTGATGTCGTTTTGACGAGGCCAAACAAGTCAATGTATAGAAGCTCCAAAGGTCTGGAGGCGGAAACAACATTTTTAGATTTAAAATATGTTTTCGAAAACTTGCCTTTCTGACATGCTTCACAAAGTGCATTTGAAGTAAACTTCAGCTTAGGCAGGCCTCTGACTAACTCAAGCTTGTTTAGCGAATAAATTCTCCTCATGCTAATATGATCGAAGCGTCTATGCCACACCCATTTCTCTCCGTTAACAGAAATTAAGCACCTAACATCTTGGTTTTTAAGATCAAAAAGCTTAATCTTATAAATTTTGTTTTTCCTCTTTCTAGTGAAGAGAACAGTTCCATCTTTCTAACTAACAGCCTTGCAGGTTTTTTGATTGAAAATAATGTCATAATTTTTATCACTTAATTGACTTATGGATAACAAATTGTGCATTAATCCCTCAACATATATTACATTAGATATACAAGGAAGAGATCCATTACCTACTGTTTCATAACCTTTGATTCTTCCTTTTTGATATCCTATGAACCCTATGTATCCAGCATCTTTAAGTTTTAGGCTTTGAAACATATGCCTTTTTCTCGTCATATGCCGCGAGCATCCAGAGTCTATGTACCATGACTGGTGTTTTAACTCAGTTGCATAGGATATCTGCAACATATACTATTTTATTCTTTGACACCCATAAACTTTTGAGTCCTTTTAAATTAGTGTACCTAGAGTTTTTGATAAACCTAGGTTTTCTTGCAACATTAAATTTTCGTGTCCGTGCTGGTGTATAATGGTAAGAAAAAGGAGATACAGGTTTGTTTTCTTGAAAAGGTTTCTGATCATCATTGTCAAAATCATAACTTATTCCTCTTTTTCCATTGTGGCTAACACCATAGATCATAGAAGCCATTTTACTTCTATCTATACTATTATTCAATAATTTTTTTAAAAGCCTTATCATACTTATATAAGATGTTTTTAGAAGAAAGAGTAGCTTTAGAAAGAGTTTCTTCGAGTTTTAAACATTTTTTGTTAAGAAAAACATTTTCTTTATCTAAGACAAGGTTTTCATCTTTTTGTTTTAAAAGCTATTTCTTAAGCTTGAAAATTTCTTCAATTTCATATTCAAGAGCCTTTTTCAGATTCTTGAATTTTTGTTGAAGTTTCTGGTACCTTTCTGTTGCACCCCAAAATTTGCCCAACCTTTATTCTCACTTGGTTTATATTTCATTGCATTAGCATATCATATTTCTAGCATTTTCATAGTATAGCATCCTTCATTTAGCAGGGGATCAAGTGTGGTATATGTCAAGAGAAGCCTAACCAGAAGTTTTATTCAAGCTTGAGAAGTCACCAAGGTCAACAGAAAGAGGTTTGAGTCTTTGAGAAGTTTGGTTGCTTGTATGGGGTTCATCTCCTAATTTGAGAGCTATTTGAAGACTATCAAAGGGTTTTAAAGCCTTGGTCATGGATGGGATATGTGGATAGAGCTCATGGAGTGCCTAGAGGGTCATAATGGAGCTCAGTCAAGTCATTGTATCAAGTAAAAGAGCCACAGTTGAAGTTGGTGCAGCTAGGGTTTCATCTGGTCAACACTAGGTCCAATGTGAAAATTGAAGAGAGTCAAAGCCTACTTATAGGTCATGGAGATCATGAAATGATGTGTTGAAGTATGTGAGATTTTGTTTCAAGACAAATCAAGAAGAATCAAGAGTGGTTGAAGTTGCTAAGTTAGGGTTCCTAGGGTAAATTCCCCTACTTAGTGCCACACTTCCAAGCCATGTAAGTTAAGATACAAGCCTCATATGACTTTGGGCCAAACATGAGACTTTTAGAGGATGTTCATACCTTTAATCTGAGTACTAGAAGTCATCCATATGATTGGTAGAACTCAAGTTATGAGTCAGACAAGTTACAGATCATCAGATGCATCTGAAATTTGTCTGTGAAAGTCAACTAACTTCCAAGATACTTTTGAACTAGAAGGAAGTTTGACATGACCTTTTGATAAACATGAAGGTTGTTCCTTATGATCTTAGCTTTCCAAAAGTCCTAGAAGTCCTCATTCTGATTTGTGGAGCTCAAGTTATAAGCTTTGCAAGGCAAGGGTATTTTGGGAAAGTGAGATTATAGGTCATTTTGTGTTATAGGTCAATTTCTCCATCTTGCACTTCTCAAATGAAGTTTTGTCTAACATGAAACTTGCTTAAAATGGTATTTTAAGGTCTTCCATGGATCAAGGAGAGATTTATTTGGCTTGTAGCAAGATTTGATTCAAAGGTGCTTTGAAAAAGGGAATTAAAAGGCACTAAACTTGAAAAATTCAAAATAAATTCTATGTGCTCAAACAAGACCAAGTAAGGACATATTTTGAGTGGAAAAATCATTCTAAACACAATGGCATTATTAGAATTTGAATTTGAGGCTTGGTTCATGGTTTTCCAATTTGTGACTTCATGAATAAGCTACACATCCAAAATCATTCACAAGGCACAACCAAGGTCTCCTTTTGATCCAAACTCATTCACAAGGTCATATGCAAGTTGAATGAAGGTTCTAGAAGGTTGGAAAGCCCAGAATTCGTTTTTGCCATCGTTAGAATTTTGGAAGAAACTTGAAAATTGGATATCATAATTTGGGCCTCCCATGGACCTCTAAAGCCCACAAATCATTTCTATATATTGCCATGGATGATTCCAGATGAAGGTTGGTTATGGAATGAGCTTGGAAAGGTAAGAAGCACATTGAAAAAGTTTGTTACAAGTGAAAATTGATTTTCAACTTAGAGGTCGTTTCTGGAGCAAGTGAGCATTGAAGAAGCTTCTATTATCATCATTGAGTAAATCTGCATGAGATTGGATTAAGATTCGCGCCATAACTGCTCCAATTCGAAGCTCCAACTCAGGTTTTTACATTTTGAATTTATGCTCTGTTCTTGATGAATTAAGATAGAATATGCATGTGGTTAGGTAGTATATGAACCATAGATGGATTTTGGATGAAAAAATTGAAGATTAGAGACAAATTAAGGTTGAACACGTTTTCTTGTTGATGATGGATCTCTTTAATCTTGGAGTTTTAGCTCAAGTAAATAGGATATTTGGAATCCTTGTGATTTTTCCTTCAAGATTGGTCTAAAATTCGCGCGAAACTGTTAAGAATTGAGAGAGATAGAAGTGCATGAAGCTTGCCGGAAAACTCACCATTACCGGCCGGTACTGTAGCTGTGCGTGGTCACCTTGCAAATTTCAAAATGAAGAAGATAAAACAGTCACCGTTGGATTCGTATGAGAAAAGAGGATCGAGTAATCCGATCCCACCGTCATGAGCGCGCCACGTCATCTACAAGTCAGCGCCATATCACTCACTTAAGTGAATTCGTTGGGCTTTGAATCGTTTCACTAACCACATCCCTGCACAGGCCCAACTCCATAGAACAACTAGATTTTTCTGCTATTTGGCACAAACTTTTGTCCATTTTCCATTGATTTTCCTTTATTTTCTTATTTTTCTACATGTTTAGTTTTAATACATGAAAATTAGTGAAAATGATTAAAAAATTGTGAGAATTTTTTCTGTGGATCTTGAATGCCTTAGGGATTTTCAGAAGCTGATTTTACATTTTTTTGGATTTAATTTGATTTAATTGGGATTTTTCTTTATTTTAATGTCCATTAAAATTGCATATTTGATCTCTGACTTTGCTGAATTTTGTATGTCCAATTGGTAATGAATTTGAATAAGATTTTTGGCTAGTATGTAGTTTAGAGATGCATGATTCCGTAGGATTTTTCTCATAATTTTTAGGTAATATTAAGTTCTATTTTGAATCAAGAATTTTAGGTCTTTCATTTTATGGTTTACTTTGATGCCTTATGATTCATGAATTGTTTAGAGACTTTCCCATTAGGATTGATCCCTGGTTTTTCTACTATAGACCTCTAACATGCTTAGGTTCATCTAGAAATATTTCTAGAATTTTATAAATAGCTTAGGTATTTTAGATTGAATTACCAATTAGGCTAGTCTTAATATGTTCATAACCTAGTCTTTCCCTTTGATTAATTTCAATAATGACTTTTAGATTGAGATCTTTTCCCCATTTATTTTGGATGATGTTTTATACATGTTAAACCTCTGTTTGATTGATTGTATTGATTTGATTTGGAGTTTTGCTTCCCTTTGTATAGCTTTCTTGTAGCTTGTTCATTTAGGGCTTAGGAAGAGCTTTAACTTTCTTTCTTTCTTCAAATAAACATGGATAACTTCATTTGCTTTCCATTCCATCCCATGATTCAAATTCCTCATATGAAAGTCTCATCTCTCCTTTGGAGGGATGTATGGCATGTCATAATGAGTAGAACTTTTGAGGATGCCTTTCATGGATGCATGGTTGAGTGTCATGATGGATTCCTTTGGTTTCCATTATGCTTCCCATCATCATACCTTCCTCTTGTTGATTTCTTTTCTTCTTGTTGGAGTAGATTGGTAGAGCTTGAAGATGGAGCATTCATTCCTTTCTCTTGAAGATGACATGGACTTGAAGAACAGTTACAGACTGTGGACTAGATTACTGTCAGAGAGTGGCTTCGCTGTGAAGCTGTTGATTTGCTTTCTTGATTGTCTGTTTTTCTGGATTGCTTTACTGTAAAGATGTGACTTGCTTGGAGTGTTGCATTAGAAATAGGCTTCATGTAGATGATCATAGGCCTAAGAGCATCCTAAGGTTTGAGCTTCTCCCCTTACTTGTTTTTATTAGAGGTTGATTGTTTCCCTCTGCTTGCTTTTTACTGTATGGCTTTGCTTGCTGGTTTAAGGTCGAGCTTCTCCCTTGCCTGTGTTGTGTATGGCCTTTGTGCCTTGTTTACTCTAGAAGTCGAGCATGACTCCTTATGCTTGTGTGATGCATTGCATGCATTTTACTTACATCATTTTGTTTACAATAATCTTTCTTTTCAGTTTGATTTGTTTACTGTTGCTTTCCTTTGCCATGTTCCCCTAGGAACTCTGACTTCTCTTGTTCAAGAGAAGTTATGACAGACATTAGGATTCTAACCATGCTTGATAACATTAGTTATCTTCCCTTCTAACCTCAACCATAGGACAAACATTGCATGATAACTGTAGGATAGAATCAGTTTTCCCTTAGTTGTGTCTTTCTCTTCTCATCTTCAAATACAGTTAAACCACTTAATAAATGATAACACGTGTTGTGCGTTACGAGTCTTAAGCTACTTGAGAAAGAGTTTTGGGAGGGTTTCCCTCACATAACTTGAGTGTTTAGTGTGGTACCCTTTGGGTGACATGCGACGCATTCACTCTTAAGTCCAAGTCTTTATTGCAACACGAGTTACAAACAAAACTCAATTCACTTCTTCCGTAAAAGACTGCAAAAACAAACATTCAAATCCTTTTTGTCCTCTTGGACCCCTTAATCAGGAAAACTCTTTTCTTAAAGGAAACTTCTGTTAACTCTTAGTTCTATCGCAAACGGTAACACCTAAGTCTCCAAAGGTCGAGCTGCAAACACCAACTGTTGGAACTGATTGTTAACTTTACTTGGATAAAAGATGCTGAAAAAACCTGTGTTCTTCGTATCCCGAACTATGTTTGCTCTGATCTTTCACGCTGTGTGAAAGTACGTAAGCACGAGATGCGATATCTCGGCTAGCAACCTTCCTCGTAACCTGTAGTTAGGCGAACTACGTTGACTCTGATTTCTCGTTCCAGACGGGAATACATAGGCATAAAGTGTGACGCTTTGCCGAGTCATTTTCTTTTCTTTTCAGACTAGACCTTTAGCGTAGATAAATTTAACAAACCTGTCAGATAAACAAACAAGCATGGATCCCATCGAGTACAATGGATGTGAGGGGTGCTAATACCTTCCCCTTGCGTAACCGACTCCCGAATCCAGACATTGGTTGCGATGACCTTGTCTTATACCTTTTCGTCAGGTTTTTTTCGATCGTTTCCCTTCCCATTCTAAGGGATAAATAACGAAAGGTGGCGACTCTTCTGTCTTGCCGGCCTCGTTTTTCGCAGTAGCGACACTTTCTAGTGATTCAGAAAGACATAATTCTAAGTCAGCACGAGAAAGATCAGAAAATACCTCTTCTGAGTCGGACTCAGTTTTTGTTTCAACTTCTTCAGATGTTGTGGCCGTGAAGGCTATGTTGGTGCGCTCCTCTTCAGAATCGGATTCCAAAACTTCAGAATCATAATTATCCCATGTTGCCATAAGACTTTTCTTCTTCCCTAATCTCCATATTACCAGGTTCTTCTTTGTCAGTGTGATTGTGGTACAAAGGTTCCTTTTGTGATTGGTATTTCTGAGGTGAAGCTCTGGTTATTCTCAAGCTACAGAACAGCAGGCTTCTGATTATTATTGCTATAGCACAGCACACACTTGATCCTCTGCTTGCATATACATTTGCATTTTCATGTATGCATCTCATTAACATGTATCTGTGTTTCAGGTGTGATTTCCCTTCAGATTCTAGTGTTCTCTTATTGCCTGACATGAAGTCCCTCAAGAAGACAGTTGCTTACAAGTTGCCTTCTCCTGATATTAGTTCTCTATTGAAGTTGGTTACTCTGACTGATCAGAAAGTAAGGGCTGAATTCAGAGAGTCATATGGGAAACTGCTTAGTCTGGTGTGCAAGCCTTCTGTATTTGAGTTGAATGGACTTTATGCATTGATGCAGTTCTATGATCCTCAGTTGAGATGCTTTTTATTTCCTGACTATGTTTTGGCCCCAACCTTGGAGGAATTCTCTGCTCTGCTGGGGGTCCGGGTGTTGAATCAGATGTCGTTTGTTCACGATGACGCTGAGCCTAATCTGGCTAAGCTTGCTGAGATTGTCAGTCTGGATGCTTCTGAATTTGCAGGGAATTTGGTTAAGCTTAATGAAGCATATGGGTTTCATTTGTCCTTCTTGGTTGATAAGGCTATTCAGTGTGCGAAAGACGGGTGTTGGATTGTGTTCAATGCTATCTTGGTTGTATGCATCTATGGGATCATCTTGTTTCCCAACTTGCCTGATTTTGTGGACTCAGATGCGTTCTTCATTCTAGCTTCGAAGAATCCAGTGCCTACTCTATTGGGAGACGTTTATCATTCTATCCACTACAAGAATGAGAGACGTAGGGGCAAGAATGTCTCCTACTGTGTGCCTATGTTGTATAAATGGTTCTCCAGTCACCTTCCGAAGACAGGACCATTTGTTGATATTTCCAGTACCGTGGAGTGGTCTTCTAGATTAATGGGTTTATCTGCTGAGCATATTGTATGGGCTGACTGGAGTATGATTGGGGCTGACATTATCTATAGTTGCAGTGGTTTTCCAAACGTCCCGCTGATTGGATGGAAAGGCTGTATCAACTATAACCCTGCTTTGCTTGTGAGACAGTTTGGTTACGCGCTGAATGGTCCTCCTGCTGAAGACGAGATACAGGAATCTCTATATGTCACGGGCTTATTGGAATCAGACATCCTGGCTAGGTTGAAGCATGCTTGGGGTAATGTTCATAGAAGAGGAAAAGCCTTGCTTGGCAAAAGCAACAGTCGAGCTTATAATCCTTATCGGCTCTGGATCTATGAAAGAGTTGAAAAGTCTTTGATGCTGTTTCCTGCTACAGAACCTTTATATCCTCCAGTGATTGAAGAACCCACTACTGTGGAGATTGAGAAGTACAATAAGCTCTTGGCTGAAAAAGAAGAATTGCGAAAAGCAAATGAAGAGCTAGAGAAAGAACTCTTCCAACTCCAACATGAGAAGACTGAGGCTACCTACACTTTGAGAAGGCAGACAGGGGTAGTGAACAGGATGGGAACATAATTGATTGTCAAGATCAATAAGAGAGAGAAACTAGGTCTAGACATGAAGGCTGTTAGTAGTGTGCTGGCTACTAAGAAAGAAAGTTTAGACAAAGCATATATGCAAATCTCCAAATGGGAATCATTATGGAATGCCACGCTTACTAGCCGCAAGGAGCGGGAGGACAAGATGAAGCTACAGATTTCCAAGTTGAAGACGCAACTTAACGCCAAAGAGGAAAAGATTGCTGAAGAATCATCGCTGAGGCGAGATGCTGAGCATAAATTGAGCGACATGGTCAAGGAGTTGAAGAGTTGCAAGCTGAGGGTAGATTTCAAAAGATGCAAGCTTGATGCATGTTTTGGCCAGGGTACTTATATAGAGGATGCTAGGAGTTTGCAGTCCACTATTGTCCAGCAGAAGTTGCTTATACAGGGACTACTCTCCAAACCAGGTCATCCTGAGATGTTGAGATTATTGGAGGATTTCCGGGCCCGTCATCCGTCTTGACTAGCTTTGATATTTCCCTTTGTACCTTGTTATATTGCTTGCATTTGACCATCGCCAGGCTTGTTGGCCGAGGTCTTCTCAGTTCTGTACTCAGTTGTATTCTGTACACTGCCTGCTGGCTCATTGATTATATATGAGGATTTTTGATGCTATTGCTTGTCTATATGGGCTCCATTGTCGTTATGGCTTCTTCCCTGGAACTAGAATCGGGGGGGGGGGGGGGGGGGGGGTTATCCTGTTACATATTTACATGTTAAGCATTTTGAATAATCATGTTTCATAGCAGGTACTTTGAGTGTTTTCGTCTAACCCTCTGTGTGTGTCGGTACCCTTGGCAGGATAGATCACAGGTTCCGAGCAATGGAACAGATTCAAGCTGAGTTGATTGAAGTCTGAGGCTAGCTGGGGCAGGTTGTGAATGACATGCGAGCGTTGCGCTCGAACCAGAACGTGCTCGAAGAGGAGAACTACCGGTTAAAGGCCCAGGTGGGTTTGATGGCAGATGTATTAAGGAATATACTCCGAAGAGAGTGTGAGAAGACTCCCGAAGCTGCTGCCACCAGGCTTACTCCACTGGTGTCTGAAGAGTCTGTGCCAAGGCATGATAGGCCTAAGAGATCCTCTGCACAGCTTGAAGCTCAGGATCTTCCCTGTCAGCGGTCGCAGCCAGTTTCTCAGGATAACCCTAGAAGATATGGTAAAAGAATGAAACTCTCTGACAGAGTCCTCGATAAGCTCCCGATGGATTATGCTCCGTTGGTGCAACTCTTGCTCTAGTTTCAACTGGTTGAACCTTGTACTTTGGCTCCATTGACTGGCTAGCCACCACCAGACTATGACGTGAACGCTCGCTGTGTTTTTCATTCCGGGGCACGGGGGCATGATATCGCAAACTGCAGATCCTTTAAGCATAAGGTCCAAGATTTGCTAGATGATAAGGCAATTGAATTTGTGTCAGGCGGCTTGAAGGTATCAGGAATTGATATTCCTATCCCCCATCTGAAGATTCAAAGGGACCGGGGTATATGCTGGAATCGTTGGAGTCTGAATCCCCTTGCCCGCAGCAGTTTCCGATGCCTGGGCTAAAGCTGAGGATGACAAAGCTTGAGTATAAGGAAGTCTTGATCAAGACCAGCGGTCTCACGCTTCTCAGCAGCAAGATTATCGTCAGCGCCGTGATCAGAATAGGCCTCGCAGTAACAATCTGAAAAGAAGGAGTGTTTGCCTTCATCCAGTGCCTATGACGCTCAGTCAGATACTGCCACACCTAATCCAGTATTCTTTGGTGGAGCCCAGAATGCTCAAACCGCTGCCAAAGCCCTATCCTCCCGGGTATGATCCTAGTGCTCGATGTGGATATCATGGGGGATCCTGTGGACACATAAATGAAGATTGTAAGGTTTTTCGGGCCAAGGTACAACAGTTGATAGACAGAAGATGCATATCCTTTCAGGAGGAGAGGCTGGTCATACATGTCAACAGTTCATCTGATTGAGTCTGAAGACTTCAACGGGTCGCTCCCCTCAGCAGTAAATAAGTGTGAAAGCCCATTACCTGAAGGCTAGCAGTCTACATTTTATTCTGTTATTTCTTTGCATTGTAGTTACTTTCTTGTCCATATGCAACTTTTCGTTCGTAAAACTTGTTGTTTTTCAATTGATATTGATAATGAAATAAATATGCATGTTTTGAATTAATCCATCCGTGTTCACTCTATTGCTTTCATTTATTTCTAACGCTTGTTTAAGTGGAATCCGGGGAGGATGACGAAAATCGAAAGACGCAGAGCTTCTGATTGTATGATTTTGAAATAACACCTGGTGATGATGTACATGCATTGTTTCAAATCCCTAAACACCGGAGATATAAGGAAGATAATCCTTTATCAACCCCTTTGAGCCTAGTAGTAGGAGTTCTTTCTAAAGACGAAAAACCCTCAATCTTAACCTGGGGCAGGGTAGGTGTTAGCTAATTTGACCGAGCGTCCAAATTGCAAAAGGAGTGTCCATTCGAGGATCAATCACACCTCTAGAGGTCGTGCCTAAAAAACCATAATGGTTAAACGTCAAGAGTGAAACAGTCACATTATTCCCCAAAGAGTCATACAACCAGTGTCACACAACTCGTTCGAAAAAAAGGAGCAAAAAAGGAAAAGCCCGCTGAGTCGAATCTTGAAAACAAACGACTTAGGCAAAAATTAGGGTATCCCGCTGGACTTTAAAATCGAAAATTCAAAAGAATTAGTCCAGGCAAAAGTTAGGGAAGAATGAAAAAGAACCGGATTGCAAAAGAAAAATCCTCAAAAATACAAGTCGTGTGACTCCAGGTCCCAAAAGACGAAAAGTGAATGACTGTCACTCCGAAGAATGTGTGATATCCTAAACCATCACTCCAGTTGTTCAATCATGAATGCTAAGGTCGAATTAACTGAACGTAGGATCGGAGAACATTAAGGAGCATGGGTGGGTTAAAATGAATTTTGAGCCTTTGTCCTTTCTTTCTTAAAACCGTGAACCCGACCACGTTACAACCTGAAAAATTCCTAATTGAAACAGGTTTAGTTCAAGAGCATACTTCGGTAAAGATCGCATCGAAACTGACTCCTAAAAGGATTCCTCTTACAGTGTTGTATTAATTTTGACATTTTGATAATTGATTCGTTTATTATATGTCATAAATTTTTTCCAGTGAACAGACTTGGATTTTGAAAACTGTCATATGCATTGCATTTAATATCTTTTATGCAGAACAATTTGTTTTACTCGCGAGTAAGCGCTTGACAGCAGGAAAGTTTCCACAGTGGAAAGTTTGATCGAGATAGAATGCAGAACACCAAATACTCATTTGAGTTGGGGCTAGCTATATCAAATAATCCCCAGTGAAGTCGGCCATCTGGGGAAATCAGGTCGAGATTCGATAAATCTCTCGCAGTTAGAGGCACTACCTCGAATCAGTCAATCAGGGGCAAGCCATCTCGAATGCGGTTCGTGGCAAGTTTTGCCTTTTCAAGTTGAAGTGTTTGAACTGGGGCACGTCGTTGCCTTTGCAGTAGATATCCAAGGGATCGTGTTACCCAGCCAGAGTCCCTTAACGTAGGATCAGGCGCTATATGAAACCTATTCCTTCCCAGCAGACGGAATTTGCTTTTCCTTCCCAGCAGACGGAATTTGCTTTTCCTCCCCGACAGATGGAAGTCGAAGTTTTTATCCCCAGAAGAGTTGGGATTGCATCAGAGCAGGATCAAATTATCCTCAGCAATTCAAGATTGACTTATTCGGTAGGATAAGGTCATCCCTAGCAGGTCAAGATTGATATACCCGATAGAGTGTGGATTCCTAGTGGTTGGTTATGAGCATATTTACTCCCTAGAGAGTCCTCGCAAAGTACAATCAGAGTACACAAATCAATTCCCAGGTGAGTATCCCCAGCATGGTTAATCCCCACAGAGCACGATCAGGTGGTCAGTGGTTTGAAAGGAGTATCCCCGCGCAGGACCGTCCTTTCTATCTTCCAGCAGGTTGTTTTTCCTCCGACAGGATGATCATCCTCTGCAGAGTTCACAACTCAGGGCTTGTGAGCTATTCTCCAGCAGGATGGTTATCCCCGACAGAGTTGGTTTCACCTTTCCAGCATTTATTTTGCTGGGATATGCCCGTGATACCCAGTTATCCCCAGTGGATTTGGCTTTGTCTTCAGCATTTATTTTGCTGGAACACCTCTTTGCATTTGCATATATCATCATATTTGCATCTACTCAAATGCGTAGCATTTCCATGCTGTATGGAGCATTATGCCATTGTCAAACATATGCATTTTGAAACATAAGCCAGGTTGTTTACCTCTTTGTTTTCAGGTGTTTTTCCCTGCAGGTAATTGAAGTTCTTGTTCAGGAAGGTGTCCAGATGTTCAAATTTGTGGCGCGAGATACGCGATGATAGTGTTCGCCCTGTCATATGCTCCCCTATCAGAGTTGCTTGGTTAAGTTTCTCTTCTCCCCCAGCGGAGTTCTTCTCAGGTTGCTGTTACATCAACATTAAAGGATTTCGTGGTTTAGACTTTTGGAGTTATCACCCGTGATTTCCCCAGTAGAGTTTTTCCCTATCAGAGTTGCTTGGTTAAGTTTCTCTTCTTCCCCAGTGGAGTTTTCTTCAGGTTGCTGTTACGTCAGTATTGAAGATCTTGAAGTTGTTACCTGTTGTCGAAATAGGTGTTTGATGGCTGTCGTCAGAATTTCCCCGCAGAGTTGTTGGTTCAAGTCTTCAGATTCACACTTTTATTTAGTGCTTTTCCCGCTTCTTCAGAAATGAAAGGTTGACGTGATGGTTCAACAGTCGACGTGATGGTTCGACAGTTCGCACTTTTATTTAGTGCTTTTCCCACTTCTTCAGAAATGGAAGGTTGACGTGATGGTTCAACGGTCGACGTGATGGTTCGACAGTTCGCACTTTTATTTAGTGCTTTTCCCGCTTCTTCGGAAATGGAAGGTTGACGTGATGGTTCAACAGTCGACGTGATGGTTCGACAGCTCACACTTTTATTTAGTGTTTTTCCCGCTTCTTCGGAAATGGAAGGTTGACGTGATGGTTCAACAGTCGACGTGATGGTTTGATAATTCGCGCTTTGGTTGACGTGATGGGTCAACAGTCGACATGATGGTTCGACAGTTTGCACTTTGGTTGACATGATGGTTCAACAGTCGACGTGATGGTTCGACAGTTCGCGCTTTGGTTGACGTGATGGGTCAACAGTCGACGTGATGGTTCGACAGTTCGCGCTTTGATTGACGTGATGGTTCAACGGTCAACGTCATGGTTCAACAGTTTGCGCTTTGATTTAGTGCTTTACCCGCTTCTTCAAAATTGGATGGTCGACGTGATGGTTCCACAGTTGGCACTTTGAGTTCGTGCTTTGGTTGACGTGATGGTTCAACGGCTCGCGCTTTTATTTAGTGCTTTTCCCGCTTCTTCGGAAATGGAAGGTTGACGTGATGGTTCAACGGTTGACATGATGGTTCGACAGTTCGCACTTTGAGTTCGTGCTTTCGTTGACGTGATGGTTCAATGGCTCGCGCTTTTATTTATTGCTTTTCCCGCTTCTTCGGAAATGGAAGGTTGACGTGATGGTTCAATGGTCGACGTAATGGTTCGACAGTTTGCACTTTGAGTTCGTGTTTTGGTTGACGTGATGGTTCAATGGCTCGCGCTTTTATTTAGTGCTTTTCCCACTTCTTCGAAAATGGAAGGTTGACGTAATGGTTCAACGGTCGACGTGATGGTTCGACAGTTCGCACTTTGAGTTCGTGCTTTGGTTGACGTGATGGTTCAACGGCTCGCGCTTTTATTTAGTGCTTTTCCCGTTTCTTTGGAAATTGGAGGTTGACGTGATGGTTCAACAGTCAACGTGATGGTTCGACAGTTTTCACTTTAATTCAGCGCTTTACCCGCTTCTTCGGGAATGAAAGGTCGACGTGATGGTTCGACAGTTTGCACTTTGATTCAGTGCTTTTCCCGCTTCTTCGAAATTGGAAGGTTGACGTGATGGTTTGACAGTTTGTGCTTTGATTCAGTGTTTTTCCCGCTTTTTCGGAATTGGATGGTTGACGTGATGGTTCGACAGTTTGCGCTTTGATTCAGTGCTTTTCCCGCTTCTTCGGAAATGGGAGGTTGACGTGATGGTTCAACAATCGACGCGATGGTTCGACAGTTTGCACTTTGATTCAGTGCTTTACCCGCTTCTTCGAAAGGGAAGGTTGACGTGATGGTTCGACGGTTCGCGCTTTGATTCAGTGCTTCGCCTGCTTCTTCGGAAATGGAGGGTCGGTGATGATATTTAGATATGGTCTTTTGACAGTGCTCGCTTATTGTGACATATTTTGGGAGGATTGATGGGGTTAATCCAGTTTGTTGATTCGATGCCTGTGGCGTCACGCAGGTGGTTGATGATGAAATCAAGTCAGTTTTTATCAGATGATTGATCAATTGTCACCGTGACAACCAGATTCAGTTTTCTGGATATTGTTTCCCAAGCAGTTTGCGCAGTTTATTTCTGCGGTTGGAAAATTTCCGGGTTCTTTGGTATTCAACCGTCTTCTACCTCGAGTGTTTGAAAGCCGTTCACATTTCATCCAGTCGGGTCCAAGCCGTTTGAATAGGGGCAGCTGTTGTACCCCAAAATTTGCCCAACCTTTATTCTCACTTGGTTTATGTTTCATTGCATTAGCATAGCATAATTCTAGCATTTGCATAGTATAACATCCTTCATTTAGCAGGGGATCAAGTGTGGTATATGTCAATAGAAGCCTAACCAGAAGTTTTATTCAAGCTTGAGAAGTCACCAAGGTCAACAGAAAGAGGTTTGAGTCTTTGAGAAGTTTGGTTGCTTGTATGGGGTTCATCTCCTAATTTGAGAGCTATTTGAAGACTATCAAAGGGTTGTAAAGCCTTGGTCATGGATGGGATATGTGGATAGAGCTCATGGAGTGCCTAGAGGGTCATAATGGAGCTCAGTCAAGTCATTGTATCAAGTACAAGAGCCATAGTTGAAGTTGGTGCAGCTAGGGTTTCATCTGGTCAACCATAGGTCCAATGTGCAAATTGAAGAGAGTCAAAGCCTACTTCTAGGTCATGGAGATCATGAAATGATGTGTTGAAGTATATGAGATGTTGTTTCTGTTAAAACACAGATTGGTTCTTAATAATATCTCTATGTGTGCTACCACTTCACAGTGACAGAAAAGATTCAGTGAGAAAAACTTTGATATATATTTGGTTGTTACTATGGCTGGTACTTCAATATCTAACATTAACAACAAATATGAAGAAAGGGATAGAATCAGCGCTAAACCCCCTATGTTTGATGGGGATAAATTTGATTATTGGAAAGACAGGATTGAAAGTTTTTTCCTTGGCTATGATGCTGATTTATGGGATTTGGTCATAGATGGATATGTTCATCCCATTGATGGGAATGGCAAGAAAGTAGATAGAAAATCTATGACAGAAGCCCAAAAGAAGGAATTTAGAAATCACCACAAGGCTAGAACAATATTGTTAAATGCAATATCTCACACTGAGTATGAAAAGATCACAAATAGAGAAACTGCATTTGATATGTTTAAGTCCTTGAAAATGACTCATGAAGGAAACTCTTCTAAAACCAAAACCTAGGCTAAATGTTGATCATTTATTTACAAGTTTTTTTTGAAAGAAATAAAGATGCATTTAGGCTCTGTACAGAGGAAGTGTTTATCAACAATGGATGCAAATGAATCTGATGCTATTTGGAATAACTTCATCAACAGATTCAATACTGTAACATCAAATCTGAAGAACGTATGTTCTGATGATGCGAAGCTCAGATTTGCTGAAACTGCTAGAAGTTTGTTCTGGACTGTTAATAGATCTGCACCATTGCTTCTTAAAGATGCTCCTTCATCATCTGAAGTATGTGATGTGAGGGAAAACTGTCTCACAACATACGTTCTCAAGTTTCGATGATGACAAAGTACAACCTCGGATGAATCAGAGTCGTCATGCATACTTACGATGATGACAAAGTACAACCTCGGATGAATCGGAGTCGTCATGCATACTTACGATGATGACAAAGTACAACCTCAGATGAATCAGAATCGTCATGCAATACTTAACATATTACATCCTTCCTATATCCTTTTAAATCATCATATTTAATTGGCAATATATGTGACTAATGTTTGGTCGTGACAAGATGCACGAAACAACAAACATATTTATGTTTTTGCAGATTTTTGAACCATGAGCCGACCATACCGTCAGCACACAGTTTCATTCAGTTCACACGGGTCAGCGCATGGAACCATGCGTCGACCGCTGACTTGGCGCATGCAGGTTTAAGAATCAGACGGCTCAGCGCATGAAGATCATGCGTCGACCGCTGACTCGGCGCATGACAGTTTGAGTGTCACACGGCTCAGCGCACGCCGACCCTATGGTCGACCGTTCGCGCGCAGAAACAGAAATTCTGCTATGTTTCTTTGATCTGTCAACTGTCTGTTTTGTATATTACTATAAATAGCTGTCTTTTCAATTTTAACAATAACATTTTTTTAACAACATTTTTGAAAGCATTGTGAGAAAGTGTTCAGGTCAAGAAACGTGAAAGAGGTGCATCAGTGTTCTTCATCTTCATCGTTCAATCAACTCACAAATCCTCAAATTACAGATAATCAATTTTTTGCTGCGGTTTGTGGTTTGCTCGACGGTGATAAGGTTCGAACGCGTGATTGAAGATCCGGTTCGAGTGGAAGCTGGTGCAGGTGTTTCTTGGGAGAAAACCTTTGAGGTTTTACCTATCAAGACTACAGGTTTTGAAGGCTTTTGTTACGGAATCGTCGGTTCAACAATCAAGCGAGTGCGAAGGTGATTGATTAGCGGAAGGTTGATCAATCTAGTAGCTAGGGCGTTGAAAGGTTGAAGACGTTCCGGGTTCAATTTGGGTGTGTCTAAGATCAGCCGTGCCGAAGGTTTGATCAACGGAAGAGTTGTCAATAAGGTGGCTGCAATCGGAGGTCATTCACATCAAATTGGAGGACTTGATTCATCTTGAATCAAGGGGCAAGAAGTGGTAGAAATTATCAGCAATATTGAGATTGTTTGTATCAATTGTCTATCGATTCTTGTGTATAACTGTTCTACCAAACAGGTGATATCTATTCAATACATATCTCAATTCTCATTGTAGAATTGAGGGCAGACGTACCCCAACGCGAGGACGACTGGGGGAACTGCCTCATCAAATCTTGTGTTCCTTTATTTTCTGCATTTTCAATTACAGCTTAAAAATTAAGTGATTCTAGAATAAGTGATTTTGTCAAATTGTAGTATTGATTGAGTGAGTTGGTGAAACACTGTTTTTTAACTACTAAGTACAATAGAAATACTGTACTAAGGCTTTTTCAATCACTCATTCAACACAAATATCATTTAAGGTATTTGTGCACACCAACTGTTCGACAAAAGTGCTGAACTAAAATTGCCTTAATTTTGCTGCTAGTTTTGTGCACACCAACTGTTCGACAAAAGTGCTGAACTAAAATTGCCTTAATTTTGCTGCTAGTTTTGGTGTAATTTTTGATCATTGGAATAAGGAAATAGTACGAGTGAATCACATCTGAGTTTTGCATAAAAGTGTGTAGTGATTTACTATCCGTTATCGTCTTAAATTCATCTGCTTGACGCATATCCGGCTCTCCAATAGTTGTTCGTTTTAGACTATATTTTCCAAGGCCGCTTCCGCATTTGAAAACAATTTTGAAAACCAATTTTATTGGTAGCGCCACTCAATTTTTAAAAGGGATCTATTCAACCCCCCCTTCTAGATCCGTGCCTTAGTCTAACAAGTGGTATCACGAGCTCCGGTTCTCCGGTGCTTCAAATACAACATTGATAGAATAATGGCTAACGAACCAAAAGGGGCGTACAATAGAGCTCCCGTTTTTAACGGTGAAAATTATAGCTATTGGAAAGACTGTATGCGGGTGCACATTAATTCCATAGATAGAAAGATATGGAACGTTATTCTCAATGGTCCGATTGAAATAACCATGACAAATGAGAATAACGAAGTTGTGCCAAAGCCCGAAGCACAATGGACCGACGACGATGAGCGAAAGTATAATTACGATTGGAAAGCTAAGAACATTCTAATCTCCTCATTAGGTGTAGATGAATACTACCGTGTATCCCATTGCCCTACAGCTAAGACTATGTGGGATGCACTACAAATTGCCCATGAGGGGACAAACGATGTTAAGTTGGCTCGAATCAACACTCTTATACAAGAGTTTGATCTTTTTTTCATGGAGCAAGGGGAAACCATTGCTGACATGCAAAAGAGATTTACTCATCTCATAAACAGATTACATTCACTAGGAAGACCTATTTCCAATGATCTTGCTACTAATAAAGTTTTGAGATGTCTTAGCAGGGAATGGCAGCCGAAAGTGACCGCCATCAAAGAGGCAAATGATCTTACGGTATTAGACCTGACTACATTGTTTGGCAAACTACAAGAGCATGAACAGGTACTCTTGAGTCTTGACCAACATGAAAGGAAAGAAAAGAAGGACAAAGTAAAGATGAGTGAAAAGAAGTCAATAGCTCTTAAGGCTTCTTCCTCGAAGTCTAAAGCAAAAGAGCAAAGTGATTATTCTTCAAGCGACGACGAAGAAGAAGACATAAATGAGGACATGGGGCTGTTCGTTAAACGGTATAACCGGTACGTGAGAAAGAACGGCATCCAACATTCGGAGAAGAACCTGGTAAATTTCCGAAGGCAATCAAGGTTCTCCAAAGATGACAATCAAAAAGGCAAAAAGACTAGAGGAACGTGCTATAAATGTGGAAAGCCCGGTCACTACAAACCGGACTGTCCAATGAACAACAAGGGAAAAGAAATGGAACAATCGAAGTCACATAAGAGAGCATCAAAGCCTAGGAGGGCGTACATCGCGTGGGAAAGCGACAGTGATTCTTCCTCCTCAAATGAAAGCTCTAGTGATGAAGAAGAGTCCGCGAATCTATGTCTCTCCGCAAATCAGAAAAAGAAAAAGAAACAGGTACGTCACTCTAGATATAATATGTCATCTAATATGTCTCATTCCGAATTACAAACCGCATTCGATGTTTTACACAAGGAAGCAACTGAAGCCTTTAAGAAACTTGCTTCTAATAGAAGAATTTTTACATATTTAGAGCACAAAGTCTTAGAGTCCGAAAAGAAATTAGAGGACCTTAAGGCTTCCATTGTGAAAGATAATGAATCGGATTGTAAGGACAATAGTAATCCTTTCAACTTTGGTTGTGATACTTGTCATATTTGGCAAGGTGAGGTTAGAAACCTTAAGGCCAAATTAGACAAGGCACTTGAACCTAAAATTACATTTGCAATCGATAAAAAGGATTTTAGAAAAAGTATGATAAACCCATATCAAAAATATGCATATGTAATTAGGGATCAAGCAAGTGAAAGTGATTCTAATGTCGACTTTGTATGCTTTTACTGTTGCAAGAAAGGCCACTCCATTGGTAAATGTCGATTTAGGAGATTTCTTGTTCCTAAAGGCATCTACCAATGGTTGCCCAAACGCAACCGTCTTGTCGCTAACCTATTAGGACCCAATATGCCATTGGGTACCTCCCTTTTGTAAGTTATATTTTGACAGGTGAAATGTGTCGAGTCCACCGAGAGAAGATGGGTTCTTGATAGTGGGTGCTCAAGGCACATGTCTGGAGACATATCCTTATTCATAGACTTCGTGGCTAAGAAGAAAGGGTATGTAACATACGGTGATAACAACCGCGGAGCGATACTAGGTAAAGGTAGTATAGGTAATCCCTCCTCTACTACAATTTCCGATGTGTTGCTTGTCGAAAACCTTAAACATAATCTCCTTAGCATTAGCCAATTATGCGACAAAGGTTACAATGTTTCCTTTTCAAAAGATTGCTGCAAAATTGTGCATGAAAGTGATAAGAAGAATGTGTTTATTGGTTTTAGAGTAAAGCATATAGGATTTATAATAAAAGATTACTAGCTGTTGAAGAGTCTGTGCACGTTACGTTTGATGAGTCCTATCCGAGAAATGTCGGAAAGGATAGTGTTGTTCATGGTGCAGGTACATCCACAGAAGACATACTCAAAGGTGGCGAAACGGGGATTGATCAACCCGATAGAGTCAAAATTGAGGAGGATAAGGATGCACACCATGAGGTAACTGAGGAAGCTCATCCGCCTACAAACGATGATCTCCCTCAAGCTTGGAAGTCGTGTAAAGATCATCCAATTGACAATATTCTCGGAGACATCACAAAGGGAGTCACCACTCGATCTAAGCTAAGTAACTTTTGTTATCACTTCGCTTTCGTTTCACAAATAGAGCCTAAAAACCCTAAAGAGGCCCTACTCGATGAGCACTGGTTTTTATCGATGCAAGAGGAACTAAATCAGTTTAAAAGAAACGAGGTATGGGACCTTGTCCCTCCTCCGCGAGGCCATCGAGTAATCGGCACCCGATGGGTGTTTAGGAACAAGTTGGACGAAAACGGGGTAATAACCCGTAATAAAGCGAGATTGGTCGCTCAAGGGTATAACCAAGAGGAAGGCATCGACTATGAGGAAACTTATGCGCCGGTTGCCCGACTCGAGGCTATACGCCTTTTACTCGCCTTTGCATGTGCAAAGGATTTTAAGTTATTTCAAATGGATGTTAAAAGTGCGTTCCTTAACGGTCACATAAATGAAGAAGTATATGTGTCTCAACCTCCCGGTTTTGAATCTCATGAATACCCTGAACATGTTTACAAGTTAAAAAGAGCTTTATATGGTCTCAAACAAGCTCCTAGAGCTTGGTATGAGCGACTAAGTAAGTTTTTACTTAATCAGGGGTACTCACGAGGAAAGGTTGACACTACACTCTTCATTAAACGTCAAGGAAAGCACTTGATTTTGGTGCAAATCTATGTTGACGATATTATATTTGGATCCACTAACATGAATCTCGTGAGAGAGTTTTCTGACCTCATGCAGGGCGAATTCGAGATGAGTATGATGGGGGAGCTCACATACTTCCTCGGCCTGCAAATTAAACAACTCCAAGAAGGGACATTCGTGAGCCAAACAAAATATTGTTTGGACTTGATCAAGAGATTTGACATGGCAAAATCCAAGGCCATAGACACCCCAATGCCTACATGCGTAAATTTGGATAAAGATGAAAATGGCAAGGACGTAGAGGTAAAACGATATAGAGGTATGATTGGTTCACTTCTCTATCTTACTGCGTCACGTCCTGATATTATGTTTAGTGTGTGCATGTGTGCACGATACCAATCATGTCCCAAAGAATCCCACCTAAAAGCTGTTAAACGAATTCTTCGATACCTGTCAGGTACCCCGAAGTATGGATTGTGGTATTCTAAGGGTAGTGATTGCTCGTTGGTAGGTTACTCCGATTCCGACTTTGCCGGGTGCAAATCGGATAGGAAAAGCACTAGTGGTACATGTCATTTGTTTTCAAACTCCTTGGTTAGTTGGCATAGCAAGAAACAAGTTTCAGTTGCTTTATCAACGGCCGAGGCGGAATACGTTGCCGCTGGTAGTTGTTGTGCTCAAATTCTGTGGATTAAGCAACAACTACTAGATTTCAATCTTAAACTTGAACGTATTCCTATCCTATGTGACAACACTAGCGCTATTAACCTTACCAAAAATCCCGTATTACACTCTCGCACTAAACATATAGAAATTCGACACCATTTTCTTAGGGACCATGTTGAGAAAGGTGATGTTGTATTTGAACACGTTGACACTAAAAACCAACTAGCGGACATTTTCACAAAGCCGCTAGCAACGGAACCTTTCTTTCATATCCGCCGAGAACTTGGCATCCTCGACATTTCGGAACGGGAATAATATTTGCTGATGTTATCTTATTTCATTCAAATAATCATGCTTTTGTACTTCTAACAAATTGACGTTTTTGCAAGTACAAGTATGTTGTTTATCAAGCTACTCCGGCATTAAGGTGATATTGTTCCATTTCTCTCTCTATCTCTCTCTAATAACTCTCATGATCAACAATTGTATCGTTTGACCTATGTTGCATATGTATGAAACTTTTTTTTTGTATGATAAACTGTTTGGATGCAAATTGTTTTGTGGCCTTTTAGGTAGGCATCAAATATGGCTTGATATGTGACATTAAGTGCAAATCTACATTTGTGCATCCGAACTGAGCTACACACCAAATCTGAACAGTTCAACTCTTTTTCAACAAGAATGAATGAAAGATTTGCAGCTTTCACAACTGCCCATGGATACCAAGAAACAGTCGTCTCTCGCAGCATCAATCGCCTGAATCAAGCAGTGGATTACCTCACTGATATGGCTGATCCATATCGTTATCCGTCTTTCTTTGATATGGGCAAGGGACAAGGATATTAGTCATTTGTTTTTGCATTTGCTCATTCTCCATGTTGTTTTTGTTATCATGTTCTGTTTTATCTCTCCTAAGTGCACACTAATGTTTGTTTTACAGTCTTGATTCCTATAAAATGTTATGACTTATGTGTCCTTAATTTGGTTTAATCTATTTTTAATATTTTGCTCATTGTCAATATTTTGTGTGGATATTGGTATATGATTACTTATAACCTGTTGAGTATTTTGTTAATTGTTAATATGCCAAAACTTTACCTTTCTCCATCTCTTTTTGATGTTGTCAAAGGGGGAGAAAAGACAAGTAGATTGTAGACCACAACAGCTATGACTGTAAAAGAAAGGGGGAGCTTACTACTATGTTAAAGATATCGCATGTTGTGTTCACCAAGCTTCGCACAGGTTTGTCATCATCAAAAAGGGGGAGAATGTGAGGGAAAACTGTCTCACAACATACGTTCTCAAGTTTCGATGATGACAAAGTACAACCTCGGATGAATCAGAGTCGTCATGCATACTTACGATGATGACAAAGTACAACCTCGGATGAATCGGAGTCGTCATGCATACTTACGATGATGACAAAGTACAACCTCAGATGAATCAGAATCGTCATGCAATACTTAACATATTACATCCTTCCTATATCCTTTTAAATCATCATATTTAATTGGCAATATATGTGACTAATGTTTGGTCGTGACAAGATGCACGAAACAACAAACATATTTATGTTTTTGCAGATTTTTGAACCATGAGCCGACCATACCGTCAGCACACAGTTTCATTCAGTTCACACGGGTCAGCGCATGGAACCATGCGTCGACCGCTGACTTGGCGCATGCAGGTTTAAGAATCAGACGGCTCAGCGCATGAAGATCATGCGTCGACCGCTGACTCGGTGCATGACAGTTTGAGTGTCACACGGCTCAGCGCACGCCGACCCTATGGTCGACCGTTCGCGCGCAGAAACAGAAATTCTGCTATGTTTCTTTGATCTGTCAACTGTCTGTTTTGTATATTACTATAAATAGCTGTCTTTTCAATTTTAACAATAACATTTTTTTAACAACATTTTTGAAAGCATTGTGAGAAAGTGTTCAGGTCAAGAAACGTGAAAGAGGTGCATCAGTGTTCTTCATCTTCATCGTTCAATCAACTCACAAATCCTCAAATTACAGATAATCAATTTTTTGCTGCGGTTTGTGGTTTGCTCGACGGTGATAAGGTTCGAACGCGTGATTGAAGATCCGGTTCGAGTGGAAGCTGGTGCAGGTGTTTCTTGGGAGAAAACCTTTGAGGTTTTACCTATCAAGACTACAGGTTTTGAAGGCTTTTGTTACGGAATCGTCGGTTCAACAATCAAGCGAGTGCGAAGGTGATTGATTAGCGGAAGGTTGATCAATCTAGTAGCTAGGGCGTTGAAAGGTTGAAGACGTTCCGGGTTCAATTTGGGTGTGTCTAAGATCAGCCGTGCCGAAGGTTTGATCAACGGAAGAGTTGTCAATAAGGTGGCTGCAATCGGAGGTCATTCACATCAAATTGGAGGACTTGATTCATCTTGAATCAAGGGGCAAGAAGTGGTAGAAATTATCAGCAATATTGAGATTGTTTGTATCAATTGTCTATCGATTCTTGTGTATAACTGTTCTACCAAACAGGTGATATCTATTCAATACATATCTCAATTCTCATTGTAGAATTGAGGGCAGACGTACCCCAACGCGAGGACGACTGGGGGAACTGCCTCATCAAATCTTGTGTTCCTTTATTTTCTGCATTTTCAATTACAGCTTAAAAATTAAGTGATTCTAGAATAAGTGATTTTGTCAAATTGTAGTATTGATTGAGTGAGTTGGTGAAACACTGTTTTTTAACTACTAAGTACAATAGAAATACTGTACTAAGGCTTTTTCAATCACTCATTCAACACAAATATCATTTAAGGTATTTGTGCACACCAACTGTTCGACAAAAGTGCTGAACTAAAATTGCCTTAATTTTGCTGCTAGTTTTGTGCACACCAACTGTTCGACAAAAGTGCTGAACTAAAATTGCCTTAATTTTGCTGCTAGTTTTGGTGTAATTTTTGATCATTGGAATAAGGAAATAGTACGAGTGAATCACATCTGAGTTTTGCATAAAAGTGTGTAGTGATTTACTATCCGTTATCGTCTTAAATTCATCTGCTTGACGCATATCCGGCTCTCCAATATTTGTTCGTTTTAGACTATATTTTCCAAGGCCGCTTCCGCATTTGAAAACAATTTTGAAAACCAATTTTATTGGTAGCGCCACTCAATTTTTAAAAGGGATCTATTCAACCCCCCCTTCTAGATCCGTGCCTTAGTCTAACATGTGATATAGAAGTGAATGTTGAATCTGCATCTGAAGACAACCCTCTGGCTATTACTCTTGTAGAACATCCCTCTGGATCTGCTGCTCCTGACTCTGAATCCCCTATGGAAATTGACTATGTTCCTGCTTCAGAATCTGTCCCACCTTCTTCATCTGAGATCAAGAAAGAGTATCTAGATCTTGAAGATAAGATTGCAGTTCTGGAAGCTGGTCAATCAGAGATTAAGTCATGGATGGCTAAGCAAGATAAGAAGTCTGAAGACATGGCTCAGTGGATGACCAAACAAGATCAGAAGAATGAAACTATGGCTAAGTGGATGTCAAAGCAAGAACAGTCCTCCTCTGAGATCACTGATCTGTTGAAGATGATTTTGTCTAAACACACTTAGTTTATTTTTTTATCTGATGTTTGCACATGTATTTGAATCATATCTGATGTTTTGAATCTTTTGACCTATATGAATGAATGACTATGTGTTTTTCTTTCCATCATTTATCTTTTCTGTATTTCATTTTATTTGTCTTTTAAAAGTTCTTACTTTTTGATTATGACAAAAAAGGGGGAGAAAATAGATCTGACTGTTTAAATAAACTCTACCAAAATGAAACTTCAGACATATCAATTTTATCTAACATAAAATCTAAGTGTTTCAGAACATTTGATAAATCTGATATACTCTTTAAAAGAAACTCTGAGACTCCCAGATCATATTTAACTTATCAGAATCTGACTCTGAAATAAGCAAGATTGAATGTTTAGAACATTCAGGCTCTGATCCTAAAAAGAATACTCATGCAAAAAGGGAAGTTTCTATTCCTTCTTAGTATTCAATTCAGGGTGAGATTCATCATCTCAGGGGGAGTTATAATTATTTTCTTTACTATTGAACAAAATTTCTGATGTTTTTGTCATCATCAAAAAGGGGGAGATTGTTAGAACACAGATTGGTTCTTAATAATATCTTTATGTTTTGATGATAACAATTATGAAATTTTGTATTTAAGAATTATATACTCTAAAATTTGCTTGAGAATGTTTGCTGCAGATGTTAAAGTAAATACCACTCCAGAAGTAAATTAGATCTAAACATAAGAAATATGCAAGGCTCTGAAGCGTCAGAAGCATCTCTTAGAAGATTCTGAACGCTGCCATCAGAAGATTCTGAATGCTGCTTCCAGAAGGATCTGAAGCAAGCCAGAAGCATCTGAAGCAATGAAGAATTCTGTATGAAGAGTTTTCAAGCACAGTTACTTCAGAAGACTCTGATAGTACTAACGCTGCCAGTACTGAGGATCTGACCCAAAACTCTGCTCTGAACTTATACACGCTGAAAGCACACTTGCTGCAAAGACTCTGATTCAGCAAAACTCTGATGAACATCAGAAGGCTCTGACCAAATTAGACTCTGATGATTCCTGCTGAAAATTGTTGAAGAAGAATTCAAAGATTATGTCCGTTGGAATAACCAAACGACTCTTTCCTTATTTATGCTAGACACAAGAACACAGACAAAAAATATTTCTCTGTGCATTCTTCTTCTAGGAAAGATCACATGATGTGAAGACAAAAAAGGCTCAGACCTTTTTGGTACACTCTTCTCAACGTAAAAAGCTCTTAGATCACTGTGCCTATAAAAGCAAGTCTCCACTCATCTTCTTCAGTTGATGAAACACTTGAAAAGAATTCATTAAAAAGCTCTCATACAACTCATATATTCTTGCTAGAATTATTTCATTGTTCTTAATCTTAAGTGAAAAATCACAGTTGTGATAAAGCTTTATTAGAAGCATTTTTTAACACTTGTATTTATTATTATATTTGATTGTAAGAGAACCTTAAGAAGATCCAGTTAGGATCAGTAGTTCTTGAGAAGACTTTGAACAGTTTTTCTTAGTGCTTACTATTGTAATCAGTTGATCAAATAGTGGATTAAGTCCTTATTTGAGAAAGGCAAATCACTCTAGATAGGGTGGACTGGAGTAGTTGAGTTCAACGAACCAGGATAAAAATATTTGAGTTTTTACTTCTAAGTTTTTACCTTCATACTTATTCAACCCCCCTTCTAAGTATTTTCCCACCTTCAGTTTCAAGACAAATCAAGAAGAATCAAGAGTGGTTGAAGTTGCTAAGTTAGGGTTCCTAGGGTAAAATCCCTTGCTTAGTGCCAAACTTCCAAGCCATGTAAGTCAAGATACAAGCCTCATATGACTTTGGGCCAAACATGAGACCCGTAGAGGATGTTCATACCTTTAATTTGAGTACTAGAAGTCATCCATATGATTGGTAAAACTCAAGTTATGAGTCAGACAAGTTACAGATCATCAGATGCATCTGGAATTTGTCTGTGAAAGTCAACTAACTTCCAAGATACTTTTGAACTAGAAGGAAGTTTGACATGACCTTTTGATAAACATGAAGGTTGTTCCTTATGATCTTAGCTTTCCAAAAGTCCTAGAAGTCCTCATTCTGATTTGTGGAGCTCAAGTTATAAGTTTTGCAAGGCAGGGGTATTTTGGGAAAGTGAGATTATAGGTCATTTTGTGTTATAGGTCAATTTCTCCATCTTGCACTTCTCAAATGAAGTTTTGTCCAACATGAAACTTGCTTAAAATGGGATTTTAAGTTCTACCATGGATCAAGGAGAGATTGATTTGGCTTGTAGCAAGATTTGATTCAAAGGTGCTTTGAAAAAGGGAATTAAAAGGCACTAAACTTGAAAAATTCAAAATAAATTCTATGTGCTCAAACAAGACCAAGTAAGGACATATTTTGAGTGGAAAAATCATTCTAAACACAATGGCATTATTAGAATTTGCATTTGAGGCTTGGTTCATGGTGTTACAATTTGTGACTTCATGAATAAGCTACACATCCAAAATCATTCACAAGGCACAACCAAGGTCTCCTTTTGATCCAAACTCATTCACAAGGTCATATGCAAGTTGAATGAAGGTTCTAGAAGGTTGGAAAGCCCAGAATTCGTTTTTTCCATTGTTAGAATTTTGGAAGAAACTTGAAAATTGGATATCATAATTTGGGCCTCCCATGGACCTCTAAAGCCCACAAATCATTTCTATATATTGCCATGGATGATTCCAGATGAAGGTTGGTGATGGAATGAGCTTGGAAAGGTAAGAAGCACATTGAAAAAGTTTGTTACAAGTGAAAATTGATTTTCAACTTATATGCTGTTTCTGGAGCAAGTGAGCATTGGAGAAGCTTCTATTATCATCATTGAGTAAATCTGTACGAGATTGGAT
Source organism: Lathyrus sativus (assembly GCA_963859935.3). Lineage (NCBI taxonomy): Eukaryota > Viridiplantae > Streptophyta > Magnoliopsida > Fabales > Fabaceae > Lathyrus > Lathyrus sativus. The sequence goes on along the minus strand of OZ012740.1, from coordinate 454,316,681 downwards.
TAAGATTCGCACCATAACCGCTCTAATTCAAAGCTCCAACTCAGGTTTTTACATTTTGAATTTATGCTCTGTTCTTGATGAATTAAGATAGTATATGCATGTGGTTAGGTAGTACATGAACCATAGATGGATTTTGGATGAAAAAACTAAAGATTAGAGACAAATTAAGGTTGAACATGTTTTCTTGTTGATGATGGATCTCTTTAATCTTGGAGTTTTAGCTCAAGTAAATAGGATATTTGGAATCCTTGTGATTTTTCCTTCAAGATTGGTCTAAAATTCGCACGAAACTGTTAAGAATTGAGAGAGATAGAAGTGCATGAAGCTTGCCGGAAAACTCACCATTACCGGCCGGTATTGTAGCTGTGCGCAGTCACCTTGAAAATTTCAAAATGAAGAAGATAAAACAGTCACCGCTGGATTCACATGAGAAAAGAGGACCGAGTAATCCGATCCCACCGTCATGAGCGCGCCACGTCATCCGCAAGTCAACGCCACATCACTCACTTAAGTGAATTCGTTGGGCTTTGATTCGTTTCACTAACCACACCCCTGCGCAGGCCCGACTCCATAGAACGACTAGATTTTTCTGCTATCTGGCAAAGTCTTTTGTCCATTTTCCATTGATTTTCCTTTATTTTCTTATTTTTCTACATGTTTAGTTTTAATACATGAAAATTAGTGAAAATGATTAAAAAATTGTTAGAATTTTTCTGTGGATCTTGAATGCCTTAGGGATTTTCAGAAGCTGATTTTACATTTTTTTGGATTTAATTTGATTTAATTGTGATTTTTCTTTATTTTAATGTCCATTCAAATTGCATATTTGATCTCTGACTTTGCTGAATTTTGTATGGCCAATTGGTAATGAATTTGAATAAGATTTTTTTCTAGTATGTAGTTTAGAGATGCATGATCCCCTAAGATTTTTTTCATAATTTTTAGGCAATATTAAGTTCTGTTTTGAATCAAGAAATTTAGGTCTTTCATTTTATGGTTTACTTTGATGCCTTATGATTCATGAATTGTTTAGAGACTTTCCCATTAGGATTGATCCCTGGTTTTTCTACTATAGACCTTTAACATGCTTAGGTTCCTCTAGAAATATTTCTAGAATTTTATAAATAGCTTAGGTATTTTAGATTGAATTACCAATTAGGCTAGTCTTAATATGTTCATAACCTAGTCTTTCCCTTTGATTAATTTCAATAATGACTTTTAGATTGAGATCTTTTCCCCATTTCTTTTGGATGATGTTTTATACATTTTAAACCTCTGTTTGATTGATTGTATTGATTTGATTTGGAGTTTTGCTTCCCTTTGTATAGCTTTCTTGTAGCTTGTTCATTTAGGGCTTAGGAAGAGCTTTAACTTTCTTTCTTTCTTCAAATAAACATGGATAGCTTCATTTGCTTTCCATTCCATCCCATGATTCAAAGTCCTCATATGAAAGTCTCATCTCTCCTTTGGAGGGATGTATGGCATGTCATAATAAGTAGAACTTTTGAGGATGCCTTTCATGGATGCATGGTTGAGTGCCATGATGGATTCCTTTGGTTTCCATCATGCTTCCCATCATCATACCTTCCTCTTGTTGATTTATTTTCTTCTTATTGGAGTAGCTTGGTAGAGCTTGAAGATGGAGCATTAATTCTTTTCTCTTGAAGATGATGTGGACTTGAATAACAGTTACAGACTGTGGACTGGATTGCTGTCAGAGAGTGGCTTCGCTGTGAAGTTGTTGATTTGCTTTCTTGATTGTCTGTTTTTCTGGATTGCTTTGCTGTATTGATGTGACTTGCTTGGAGTGTTGCATTAGAAATAGGCTTCATGTAGATGATCATAGGCCTAAGAGCATCCTAAGGGCTAAGCTTCTCCCCTTGCTTGTTTTCATTAGAGGTTGATTGTTTCCCTCTGCTTGCTTTTTACTGTATGGCTTTGCTTACTGGTTTAAGGTCGAGCTTCTCCCTTGCCTGTGTTGTGTGTGGCCTTTGTGCCTTGTTTTCTCTAGAAGTCGAGTGTGACTCCTTCTGCTTGTGTGATGCATTGCATGCATTTTACTTACAGCATTTTGTTTACAGTAATCTTTCTTTTCAGTTTGATTTGTTTACTGTTGCTTTCCTTTGCCATGTTCCCCTAGGAACTCTGACTTCTCTTGTTCAAGAGAAGTTATGACAGACATTAGGGTTCTAGCCATGCATGATAACATTAGTTAGCTTCCCTTCTAACCTCAACCATAGGACAAACATTGTATGATAAGTGTAGGATAGAATCAGTTTTCCCTTAGTTGTGTCTTTCTCTTCTCATCTTCAAATACAGTTAAAACACTTAATAAAGGATAACACGTGTCGTGCGTTACGAGCCTTAAGCTACTTGAGAAAGAGTTATGGGAGGGTTTCCCTCACATAACTTGAGTGTTTAGTGTGGTACCCTTTGGGTGACATGCGACGCATTCACTCTTAAGTCCAAGTATTTAGTGCAACACGAGTTACAAATAGAACACAATTCACTTCTTCCGTAAAAGACTGCAAAAACAAACATTCAAATCCTTTTTATCCTCTTGGACCCCTTAATCAGGAAAACCCTTTTCTTAAAGGAAAGTTCTGTTAACTCTCGGTTCTATCGCAAACGGTAACGCCTAAGTCTCCAAAGGTCGAGTTGCAAACACCAACTGTTGGAACTGATTGTAAACTTTACTTGGATAAAAGATGTTGAACAAACCTGTGTTCTTCGTAGCCCGAACTACGTTTGCTTTGATCTTTCGCGCTGTGTGAAAGTACGTAGGCACGAGATGCGATATCTCGGCGAGCAACCTTCCCCGTAACCTGTAGTTAGGCAAACTACGTTGACTCTGATTTCTCGTTCCAGATGGGAATACGTAGGCATAAAGTGCGACGCTTTGCCGAGTCATTTTCTTTTCTTTTCAGACCAGACCTTTAGCATAGATAGATGTAACAAACCCGTCAGATAAACAAACAAGCGTGGATCCCTTCAAGTACGATGGATGTGAGGGGTGCTAATACCTTCCCCTTGCGTAACCGACTCCCGAATCCAGACATTGGTTGCGATGACCTTGTCTTATACCTTTTCGTCAGGTTTTTTCCGATCGTTTCCCTTCCCGTTCTAAGGGATAAATAACGAAAGGTGGCGACTCTTCTGTCTTGCCGGCCTCGTTTTTCACAGTAGCGACACTTTCTAGTGATTCAGAAAGACATAATTCTAAGTCAGCACGAGAAAGATCAGAAAATACCTCTTCTGAGTCGGACTCAGTTTTTGTTTCAACTTCTTCAGATGTTGTGGCCGTGAAGGCTATGTTGGTGCGCTCCTCTTCAGAATCGGATTCCAAAACTTCAGAATCAGAATTATCCCATGTTGCCATAAGACTTTTCTTCTTCCCTTTAAACACGTTCTTTTTGAATCTTTCTTTTCTGAAGCTTTCCTTTGTGAGCTTTGGATAATCTTGTCTGAAGTGTCCAGGTTCCTTACATTCATAACAAGTTATTTCATTACTTGATTTTCTTATTGAAGATGATTCTAGATGAGCTCCTTTATTTCTGGATCCTCGAAAGTTATTTTGTCTGTTTCTCCAAAGTTGTCTAACTCTTATGGATAAGAGAGACAATTCTTCTTCATCATCAGAATATTCACAATCGGAGTTTTCATCTTCATTTTGAACGACCTTGTTTTTCTCTGACTTACTTCTTTCTGGTTTTGATCTTAAGGAAACATATTTAACCTTTTTATGAGGTTCATCTTCTTCTAGCTCTATTTCATGACTTCTTAGTGAGCTAACTAATTCTTCAAGACTTATATTGTTCAGATCCTTGGATTCCTTTAATGCAGTAACCATTGGTCTCCATTTTTTAGGAAGACTTCTCACAATCTTTTTAACATGATCTGCAGTAGTATACCCTTTGTCTAGAACTTTGAGTCCTGCTTCCAAGGTTTGGAATCTTGAGAACATATATTCAATAGTGTCATCTTCTTCCATCTTGAAGGCTTTCATATTTCTGGACCAACGCAAGAGCTTTAGTTTCCTTGACTTGAGTATTGCCTTCATGTGTCATTTTCAGTGAATCAAAAATATCCTTTGTTTTATCTCTGTTAGTAATTTTTTCATACTCATTGTCTGAGATATCATTTAGAAGAATGTATCTTGCTTTGTGATGATTTTTGAAATCTTGATTTGGCTCATCACTCATTTTGCTTCTTGGAATGGGCATTATAATAGCAGAAAACGATATTTCATAACCATTTCTCACTATATCCCAAAGATTTGCATCATAACCTAAAAAGAAACTCTATATTATATCTTTCCAGTAGTCAAAATTTATCCATCAAATACAAGAGGCTTGGCGTTGTTACTGTCTCTTTTGTTTGTGTTAGAAGTGGCCATAGAGTTTTTCTCACACTAGATCTCTCTACAAGGTTAAGTGTTTGATATGAAAATCAATAAGAGAGCCGAAGCTCTGATTCCAATTGAAGGTTGAGAAAAACAAAAGAAAGGGGGTTTAAATTGGGTTTTACAAATTTTTAAAATTTACTTTGTAACACACACACACGTAAACAAAGGTATGGACCATAGAAAGGAAGAACATGATTTGTTTATCCTGGTTCACTGTTAACGAAGCTAATCCATTCCACCCACCAAGGTGATTTTTCCTTATCACAAGGACTTAATCCACTAATCTTTTACAAGATTACAACAACCTCTAAGTCATCAAAGACTTAGCCCTCTCGAGTCTACTGACTAACACACTTAGTCACTAAAGGAAAACTTAAAACCAACCTCTAAAGTATTCAACAACAACTTAGCTCTCTCGATTCTACTGACTAACACACTTAGTTACTCAAGGAAAATCACTTAAAAAGTATTACAATAATGTTTACAATAGTGCTTCTTAATAAGCAGGTCGAAACAAATTTAAGAACAATATTTCTACACAAATATGAGCAGAAACTTTTTATGTTTTGAGATTCTTTGACAGAGTATGTACTTTAGCATTTTGAATTGTGAATTGTTGTCCTTTGCAATGCAGCTTAGTATTTTATTTATAATCTCAATAGATATATGTTGAGGGATAAGAATGTCTTTGAGCTTGGCTAGCTGTCTTCAATGGTAGAATCCTTGGAGAGCAGAAGTAGTAAAAGCTTAGAAAGCTTTCTGGTCAATTATGAGCGAAATCTATGCTTTAGACTTTTTTAGGAAAGAGTCGTTTGTACAAATTCTTGGTGTTCGCGTTTTGCTTTGGACTTTGAGCTTTTGATCCTTATCATGTATTTTGAACTTTAATGTTGATCAGAATCTTCAGAATCCTTTCTTTAGAAACAAACGCTTTCTTGAGAAACACATATTTTCGTCTTTAGAAACTTTAGTATGTATCAAAATCTTGTTGAGTTGCGCTAGAAGTTGATTCTAATGAAAATTTTATATCTGCACAATTAAAGTAGAATTAGAGTACCAAATTGTTACATATAAAATATATGCATTGTTATCATCAAAGCTAGAGATCATATGAAGAATCAAGATCTTGTTCTAACACTCGGAACTGTCAGCGACCTCACTATCTGAAATGACAACATATTCAGTGGTACCTTATATATGGACATAATCTCTACAACCATGATGAAAATGGATGAAAATTACAATTCTCATCTTCGAGGGTGAAGATGCTTTTGGGTGGCTAAATCTTGTTGAACTCTACTTTAATTTAAGGGGTGTAACTGACGAGGAAAGGGTACAGGCGACCATGATAACAATGGATGGAAAAACACTCACTTGGTATCAATGGTGGGAATTTTTATCTCTCTCACTATCTTAGGATGATTTCAAGACTGGTTTGATCAAACAGTTTCAACCGTCAATGCTATAACGTTCATATGAAAATCTCCTCGACCTTAAGCAAATGGGCTCGATGGAAGAGTATTGTGAGAAGTTTGAATTGTATGTTGGCCCACTTAGAAGTGAAGAACCATATTATCTTAAAGGGATTTTTTTCAATGGGTTAAAAGATGGGGTAAAAGGAAAATTAAAATTAAGTTTGGTTACAACCTTGGCCGAGATGATTGATTTCACTCAGAAAATTGATGAAAAGAATGTCAGTCTTGACAAAGGAACTGCCTCCAACACCCACTCTAAGACTTTTATCAGTGGTTACCATTCTAACCGCATTTTTACGCGGGTATCTGACAATAAAGAAATCCACACCAAAACAACATTAATTTCTTCCACAACTAAGACATCTAACACAAGACCAACAACTACTTCTCGTGGGCGAGTTTTTCAACGCCATACAAACACGGCAATGCAGGATAAAATGGCTAAGAATTTGTGTTTTCATTGTGATGGAAGTTTTGCTCTGGGTCATGTGTGTGTCAATAAACAATTTTATGTCATGCTTATGGAAGGAGGCGACAATGACGAATCATCCCCAATTATTAAAAAACAACAAAATCAACATTCCATACCCTTCAATTATCCATGTACACTATATCGGGATTCACATCCAAGAAAACTATCAAGTTGTGGGGATATTTGGCATATCAACGCATTTTGGTTTTGGTAGATTATGGATCCTCTCACAATTTCCTTTCATATCTCTTGGCTCACCAACGAGGCTTATCAGTTACTGCAACACCTTCTTTTAGTGCAGAGGTGGGAGATTGCCACACAATTCCATGTGAAGGGGTTTGTCATCAATTAACCTTGAACATTCAAGTTCTTTCAATTCAATAAGACTTTCATGTCTTCAAACTTGGTGAAGTTGATATCGTGTTGGTAATGGAAAGTCTAGAACAACTTGGGGAAATCCGAGCCAACTTTGTAGACTTCCTTCTTAAAGTTCCTACACCCACAAGAACTCACATAATCTAAGGGGATCCCACCTTATCCAAAGCATCAACATCTATAAAATCCATGTATAAGTCACTCTCTAACTAAGGGGAAGGGTTTCTAATCACCTATCATATTATTTTATAAGCAATAGATCCACATGTTGTTATACTACCATGAATTCAGTCATTTTTGGAGGACTATCCAGAAGTATTTACCAAACTACAAGATTTACCACCCCAACAAAGTCATGACCATGCAATCATATAGAAGGAAGGTGCTCATATCCATAATCTACGTCCTTACATTTATCCCCATTATAAAAAAATTAAATTGAGAAATTAGTGGATGGCATGTTGCAATCCAGAGTCATTAGACCAAGTGTTAGCACGTACTATAGCCCTATCATCCTTGTCAAGAAAAAAGATGGTGGTTGGCCGTTTTATGTCTATTATCAAGCCTTGAATAAAATCACTCTGCCAAATAAATTTCCTATACCCATTATTGATGCATTGTTGGATGAGCTAGGAGGTGCGAGATATTCTCTAAGTTGGATTTGAAGGCTGGTTATCACTAAATTAGAATGAAAGTATAGGACATCCCTAAAATATCCTTTAGAACTCATGAAAGACACTTAATTTTTTTGTTATGTTTGTGGTCTTACTAATGCCCCTTCTACATTTCAGGCTTTAATGAATGAAGTGTTACGCCCATATTTACGTAGATTCACATTGGTATTTTCTATAATATTTTGGTGTATAGTAAAACCGAGAAAGAGTACAAGAGACATTTTGAGGCTATTTTGACTTTGCTCAAAGAGAATCAATTAGCAACTGTCATACCCCAAATTTGTCCTACATTTGTACAACTCTCATTCTGTACATTCACTCGCTTACTATTATAATATATATATATATATATATATATATATATATATATATATATATATATATATATATATATATATATATATATATATATATATATATATATATATATATATATATATATATATATATATATATATATATATATATATATATATATATATATATATATATATATATATATATATATATATATATATATATATATATATATATATATATATATATATATATATATATATATATATATATATATATATATTGCTTTTGCCGTCATTGCATGTCTCCAAGTTATTGCAAGGTTGAATTAGATTTTCAAGGTAGTTTATGTTGGTTTTGACTTAAAGTTTTTGGCCAGGCCGGTTTATTCATGATTAAGACCAGAGCACAGGATTTATATGGCCTGTATCTGAGGTTTCAGTTAGGATTTTCATGCTAATTCAGGTTGTCTGTGTATGGATCAAGCTATCAAGTTGGGTGTAAGTCATGTGTTCCATGGTTGAGAATTATGAGTTAGCTTTTCAAATCAGGGTTCTGTATAGTCATTGACTGCCTGTCAGGTTCATAGTAAAAATTGGTTCCTCAGAGCGTATTTGGCAAGATTTAAAATTTTTTTTAGGATTAATTCAGATTTGACCTGATTGGGTTCTTCAAAATTGTTTCATGACCAATGGTTACTTCTAAAAAAACAAATTAAAGTTATAGAAAAGCCCATGTTTTTCTAAGCTAGGTTGTGGTTTAAATAGAAGTTTGATCCAATTAAGTGCATTCGAGTTACGACTTATATGGTGTTATTCAAAAGTTTTTTTTAAGAATCCAAGGCATTCGAAGGTGGTTGATTCAAGTTACGACTACAAAGGAAATTACTCAAGAAAATTGCAAGAAAGCTCTAAAAGAGGATAAAAGGCCCATTAATGCTATTACAAGGTCCATCTCATAAAAGTCTCAAGAATATAGTAAATTCCATTGTCCATAATTGCACAACAATCTCAAGGCCCATTATCATTTAGAATTGCAAAAATTACAACACAGAAAATTCAGAAATTCCAAGGCAATTCCAAGGCCCATTGTGATATATTTTGCTAAATATAAAAAAAATTGCAATAAAACAGAGCTGCCATGTTTAAGATATAGTTTCACTAAGTCTTAATGTGATGATTTTTTCTTTGAACCCACCTCACCTATCCTTCATCGGCCCAGCCGTAACATATAGCAACAATGCAAACCCCGTAAAAAGCCAATCAAAGGTGTCATGTATGTTTTCTGGTTCAACCAATGTTATTACCACTCCAACTGTACCTTCACAAGACTGTTATCCCCACAACACCCTGAAAATGCACTTGAGTGATTCTACAAAATCTCACAGAACCCGTTCAAAATCTTCACGCAGCAAGGACTCCCAGTTCATTGGCTTTTCCGATTTTACCCCAAGATTCATTCTATAAAATGGCCTTCATAGCATCGGTTTTAGGGGAGGAACAATATTTTTCTCCACCTCCTCAACCTTCAAACTCCGCTACTTTCTAATCCCTAAACCCACCAAATCTTGCAACCCACCTTCATTCTCAAACCAATCTTTCGTTTCATTAATACCTTATTTTCAACATAAAACTTCAAACCTGTTCAAGATGAAATCAACCCAAACCATAGCAGAAATAGAGATGAAGGAGAATCAAGATTCACTCAAACTAAAACAAACCCGTAAATCTTGAAGAGAACAGTCCGAACCTAAAAGAGAAGCCATTCGAGCAAATTTGAGGCTTGTCCGTGAAGGAGGTCACGTGTGTTGTTCTCGAAATTTTCTCATGGCTGCCACGAGTGTTTTTGGATAAGCGTCATTCTTCGCTTCGTTCCATCTCACGTTAAGAGCGTGGTACTAGTTTAAGAGAAATGAAATGGGGTCGTCTTCTTTGAGAGCTGGGGGTTATGTCTGTGAAATTGGGTTTTATTTCAAGCGTTGGGGTCGTCTCACATTAACCCAGTATTTTCACAGACATCTGAGTTGTAACACCCCAATTTTAATCGGATTATTTTAATTAATTTATTTAATTGAGAATATTCGTATTTTGGGTGTTTCTGGTGAATTTTGGTGTGCTGTGTGGATTATTGAGAATTATGCAATTTGTGGGTTATTTATTTAATTGGTAGTATATAATATTAATTTATTAATATTATTATGAATTAAAATAAATAATAGTGAAAGAAGGGTAATTGGGACATTTGAGAGGAGTAAGTGAGGGCATTATGGGAAAAGTCCAATTATTTGGCCCAAGTCTAGGTTTAACAAAAAGGGAGTTTTTAAGGGTTTTAGGATTCATTTTGTGTTAACCGTGAAGAATTGAAGCCAGAGAGCTCTGAAGAGGAAATTGGAGGCGGAAGCGTTGAAAGATTCCCTGACAGATTCGTGAAGGCTTTGAATCAACGTTTAAGGTATGAGGAGTATAGCTTTTCATAATTTTCTACGTGTAGATTTCAATGTGATTATGGTTGATTTAAGGGTTTTATGGAGAATTATGGGAAAAAAAGGATTTTGGCCTTCGTGGCCTAAATCTATTATTAAGATTTTGACCGTGGGGATTTATTTGGGTTAAGGAAGATTAAAAGGATATGAGAACAAGTGATCTATGGCCTTTGTGGCCTAAATTTATCATGGAGATTGTAACCATAGGTATGTTAAAGGTAGAGATGAGAAATAGTGATCTTTGGCCTTCATGGCCTAAACCTGTAATTGCAAATCTAACCGTGAATTGATTGGGGGAAACGGAAACCTAGGTCTTCATGGCCAAAAAGCTGATTGAACTTTACTTAACCCAATAGGAATATTTGATAGTGAGTAACTCAGATGCCTGCAGGGTAATTGTAGGAAAATTGTGATTTAAGGCTGAATATGTTACGGGATTGGCCTAATAAACCGTAGGTTTTGTGTCTTTTGAAGGTGAGATAATACTTAGAAGGGGGGGTTGAATAAGTATGAAAGATTAAGACTTGAAAAATAATCACACAATTATTTTTATCCTGGTTCGTTTAAACAACTACTCCAGTCCACCCTTTCTAGAGTGATTTGCCTTTCTCAACAAGGACTTAATCCACTATTAAATCAAACTGATTACAATAGTAACACCTAAGAACAACAGTTCTTAGTCTTCTCAAGAGCTACTGATTCCAACTGAATCCTCTTAAGGAAAAACCTTTACAATCAATGTAAATTAAATACAAGAGTATTAATGCTTCTATAAAGCTTTTATCACAACAGTGATTTTTCTCTTAAGTTTAAGTACAATAAATTCTAAGAAGAATAAGAATGAATGAGAGCTTAGAATATAATGATTTCTTTTCAGCAAATTGTGTAACTGAAGAATGTGGTGAAGTTCTCCTTTTATAGGCAGCTGATCCAAAGAAGCTGAGCGTTGAAAAGAGAACTTCAGTACTTGGCAGTGTTGGCAGTGTTGGTACTTTCAGAAACTTCTGTAGACTAATGCTTTGAGAAACTCTTCAATCAATATTCTTCTATGCTTCAGATGCTTCAGCTTCAGATGCTTCTGATTATCTTCAGATGCTTCTGATTATCTTCAGATGCTTCAGACTCAGAATGTTCTGGAGCTTCTTGCTTCAGATCCTACTGGAGACTACGCTCAGGATCTTCTGTAAGGAGCAATCAGATTCTTCTGTAAGTTGCATCTGGCGCTTTAGAGTCAGGATAATTTCTTGTATCCAAAACAGATTTGCTTCTAGAGAGTTAATTTCATTTCAATCTGCAGTAAAACTCTCAAACAAATTTTAGATTATATAATTCTTAAATATAAATTTCCTAACAGTTATCATCAAAACAAAGAGTTATTATTAAGAACCAATCTGTGTTCTAACAATCTCCCCCTTTTTGATGATGACAAAAAGTATCAGAAATTTTATTTAACTGAACATAAAGAATTATAACTCCCCCTGAGATGATGAATCTCCCCATGAATTAAATATGAAAAAGGAATAGAAACTTCCCTTTTATCTTGAGTAATCTTCAGAGTTAGATCTTGTTTGTTCTTATAACAATTTAGGATCAGAATATCTTGCAGATATAAGATTCAGATTTTGATAAATGATCTGAGAGACTCAGAGATTCTTTTATAGAGTGCTCTTATCAAATGTTCTGAAATAGTCAATTTAAATATTAGATAGAATAGATATGTCTGAAGATTCATTCTAGTGAAGTTATATTAAACAGTTCAGATCTTTATTTTCTCCCCCTTTTTTGTCATAAGCAAAAAGTAAAAACTTTTAAAAAGACAAATAAAAGGAACAATAAATAGGATAATTCAATGGAGAAAAACTAATTCATTCAAAATAACATAGTAAGAGTACATAGGTAAACATCAGAAGATATAACAATAAAATTCAGATGCAAACAACAGATGCACAAACATTAGAATGAAAAAAATCTAAGAGTGTTTTGACAAAAGCATCTTCAATAGATCTGTAATCTCAGATGATGATTGCTCTTGCTTTGACATCCACTTAGTCATGGTCTCATTCTTCTCATCTTGTTTTGACATCCACTCTGTCATGTCTTCAGATTTCTTATCTTGCTTTGCCATCCAAGATTTTATTTCAGACTGACCAGCCTCTAGAGCAGCAATCTTGACTTCAAAGTCTGGATGTTCTGTCTTTATCTCTGATGAAGAAGGTGGAGGTTCTGCAGCCTGAACAGAGTCAATTGCCATAGGTTCTGTAGATCCTGAAGAGGGTTCTACCAGAGTCATAGTCAATGCATTGGCAGTTGGTTCTGTTGGAGGTGGAGGAGCATCTAGACGAAGCAGAGGTTCAGTTTTGTTGACAGTCCAGAATAAAGTCCTTTCAGCTCTGAGCTTTGCATCATCAGAACAGACGTTCTTCAGATTGGAAGCTACAGTGTTGAATATATTGATGAATCCTTTCCAGATGATGTCAGTTTCATTTGCATCCATAGTTTCAGAGCATCTCTTCTGAACAGTATGTGAAGGCAAAGTATCTACCAACACAAGCGTGCCTCTGGTTTTTGATGATGACAACTTGCTAAGAGATATCCTTCTTTCGTTTAAATCATTCACGCTACTTATGATTCAATTTTTACAATGACGTAATGCACAAAAAGCTGTAGAAATTTATGTTTTTGCAGATTTTTGAACCATGAGCCGACCATACCGTCAGCACACAGTTTCATTCAGTTCACACGGCTCAGCGCATGAAGGTCATGCGTCGACCGTTAACTTGGCGCATGCAGGTTTAAGAATCAGACGGCTCAGCGCATGAAGATCATGCGTCGACCGCTGACTCGGCGCATGACAGTTTGAGTGTCACACGGCTCAGCGCACGCCGACCCTATGGTCGACCGTTCGCGCGCAGAAACAGAAATTCTGCTATGTTTCATTGATCTGTCAACTGTCTGTTTTGTATATTACTATAAATAGCTGTCTTTTCAATTTTAACAACTAACATTTTTGAAAGCATTGTGAGAAAGTGTTCAGGTCAAGAAACGTGAAAGAGGTGCATCAGTGTTCTTCATCTTCATCGTTCAATCAACTCACAAATCCTCAAATTACAGATAATCAATTTTTGCTGCGGTTTGTGGTTTGCTCGACGGTGATAAGGTTCGAACGCGTGATTGAAGATCCGGTTCGAGTGGAAGCTGGTGCAGGTGTTTCTTGGGAGAAAACCTTTGAGGTTTTACCTATCAGGACTACAGGTTTTGAAGGCTTTTGTTACGGAATCGTCGGTTCAACAATCAAGCGAGTGCGAAGGTGATTGATTAGCGGAAGGTTGATCAATCTAGTAGCTAGGGCGTTGAAAGGTTGAAGACGTTCCGGGTTCAATTTGGGTGTGTCTAAGATCAGCCGTGCCGAAGGTTTGATCAACGGAAGAGTTGTCAATAAGGTGGCTGCAATCGGAGGTCATTCACATCAAATTGGAGGACTTGATTCATCTTGAATCAAGGGGCAAGAAGTGGTAGAAATTATCAGCAACATTAAGATTGTTTGTATCAATTGTCTATCGATTCTTGTGTATAACTGTTCTACCAAACAGGTGATATCTATTCAATACATATCTCAATTCTCATTGTAGAATTGAGGGCAGACGTACCCCAACGCGAGGACGACTGGGGGAACTGCCTCATCAAATCTTGTGTTCCTTTATTTTCTGCATTTTCAATTACAGCTTAAAAATTAAGTGATTCTAGAATAAGTGATTTTGTCAAATTGTAGTATTGATTGAGTGAGTTGGTGAAACACTGTTTTTTAACTACTAAGTACAATAGAAATACTGTACTAAGGCTTTTTCAATCACTCATTCAACACAAATATCATTTAAGGTATTTGTGCACACCAACTGTTCGACAAAAGTGCTGAACTAAAATTGCCTTAATTTTGCTGCTAGTTTTGGTGTAATTTTTGATCATTGGAATAAGGAAATAGTACGAGTGAATCACATCTGAGTTTTGCATAAAAGTGTGTAGTGATTTACTATCCGTTATCGTCTTAAATTCATCTGCTTGACGCATATCCGGCTCTCCAATAGTTGTTCGTTTTAGACTATATTTTCCAAGGCCGCTTCCGCATTTGAAAACAATTTTGAAAACCAATTTTATTGGTAGCGCCACTCAAATTTTTAAAAGGGATCTATTCAACCCCCCCTTCTAGATCCGTGCCTTAGTCTAACAAGTGGTATCACGAGCTCCGGTTCTCCGGTGCTTCAAATACAACATTGATAGAATAATGGCTAACGAACCAAAAGGGGCGTACAATAGAGCTCCCGTTTTTAACGGTGAAAATTATAGCTATTGGAAAGACTGTATGCGGGTGCACATTAATTCCATAGATAGAAAGATATGGAACGTTATTCTCAATGGTCCGATTGAAATAACCATGACAAATGAGAATAACGAAGTTGTGCCAAAGCCCGAAGCACAATGGACCGACGACGATGAGCGAAAGTATAATTACGATAGGAAAGCTAAGAACATTCTAATCTCCTCATTAGGTGTAGATGAATACTACCGTGTATCCCATTGCCCTACGGCTAAGACTATGTGGGATGCACTACAAATTGCCCATGAGGGGACAAACGATGTTAAGTTGGCTCGAATCAACACTCTTATACAAGAGTTTGATCTCTTTTTCATGGAGCAAGGGGAAACCATTGCTGACATGCAAAAGAGATTTACTCATCTCATAAACAGATTACATTCACTAGGAAGACCTATTTCCAATGATCTTGCTACTAATAAAGTTTTGAGATGTCTTAGCAGGGAATGGCAGCCGAAAGTGACCGCCATCAAAGAGGCAAATGATCTTACGGTATTAGACCTGACTACATTGTTTGGCAAACTACAAGAGCATGAACAGGTACTCTTGAGTCTTGACCAACATGAAAGGAAAGAAAAGAAGGACAAAGTAAAGATGAGTGAAAAGAAGTCCATAGCTCTTAAGGCTTCTTCCTCGAAGTCTAAAGCAAAAGAGCAAAGTGATTATTCTTCAAGCGACGACGAAGAAGAAGACATAAATGAGGACATGGGGCTGTTCGTTAAACGGTATAACCGGTACGTGAGAAAGAACGGCATCCAACATTCGGAGAAGAACCTGGTAAATTTCCGAAGGCAATCAAGGTTCTCCAAAGATGACAATCAAAAAGGCAAAAAGACTAGAGGAACGTGCTATAAATGTGGAAAGCCCGGTCACTACAAACCGGACTGTCCAATGAACAACAAGGGAAAAGAAAAGGAACAATCGAAGTCACATAAGAGAGCATCAAAGCCTAGGAGGGCGTACATCGCGTGGGAAAGCGACAGTGATTCTTCCTCCTCTAATGAAAGCTCTAGTGATGAAGAAGAGTCCGTGAATCTATGTCTCTCCGCAAATCAGAAAAAGAAAAAGAAACAGGTACGTCACTCTAGATATAATATGTCATCTAATATGTCTCATTCCGAATTACAAACCGCATTCGATGTTTTACACAAGGAAGCAACTGAAGCCTTTAAGAAACTTGCTTCTAATAGAAGAATTTTTACATATTTAGAGCACAAAGTCTTAGAGTCCGAAAAGAAATTAGAGGACCTTAAGGCTTCCATTGTGAAAGATAATGAATCGGATTGTAAGGACAATAGTAATCCTTTCAACTTTGGTTGTGATACTTGTCATATTTGGCAAGGTGAGGTTAGAAACCTTAAGGCCAAATTAGACAAGGCACTTGAACCTAAAATTACATTTGCAATCGATAAAAAGGATTTTAGAAAAAGTATGATAAACCCATATCAAAAATATGCATATGTAATTAGGGATCAAGCAAGTGAAAGTGATTCTAATGTCGACTTTGTATGCTTTTACTGTTGCAAGAAAGGCCACTCCATTGGTAAATGTCGATTTAGGAGATTTCTTGTTCCTAAAGGCATCTACCAATGGTTGCCCAAACGCAACCGTCTTGTCGCTAACCTATTAGGACCCAATATGCCATTGGGTACCTCCCTTTTCTAAGTTATATTTTGACAGGTGAAATGTGTCGAGTCCACCGAGAGAAGATGGGTTCTTGATAGTGGGTGCTCAAGGCACATGTCTGGAGACATATCCTTATTCATAGACTTCGTGGCTAAGAAGAAAGGGTATGTAACATACGGTGATAACAACCGCGGAGCGATACTAGGTAAAGGTAGTATAGGTAATCCCTCCTCTACTACAATTTCCGATGTGTTGCTTGTCGAAAACCTTAAACATAATCTCCTTAGCATTAGCCAATTATGCGACAAAGGTTACAATGTTTCCTTTTCAAAAGATTGCTGCAAAATTGTGCATGAAAGTGATAAGAAGAATGTGTTTATTGGTTTTAGAGTAAACAATGTGTATATGCTTGACTTGAATGTGGTATCCCCAACAAGCGATCAATGTCTCATATCTATGAGTGAAGACTCATGGCTATGGCATAGGCGCTTAGCGCATGTCAACTTTGACTTACTCAATAAGATTGTCTCAAAAGATCTAGTACTAGGACTTCCCAAAATTAAGTTCACCAAGGATCACCTTTGTGATGCTTGTCAAAAAGGAAAACAAACGAGGATCTCCTTTAAATCCAAAAAGATTATTTCAACAACGAGACCTCTTGAACTACTTCATATGGACTTGTTTGGGCCGTCTAGGATCAAAAGTCTAGGAGGAAACTATTACGGATTCGTAATAGTGGACGACTTTTCTAGGTTCTGTTGGACCATCTTCTTAGTGAGTAAAAGTGACACGTTTGCCGCTTTTGAGAGATTTGCCAAGCTCTCCCAAAATAAGTTAAATACAAACATTGTGTCAATAAGAAGTGACCACGGAGGTGAATTTGAAAATCATTTATTTGAAGAATATTGCGGTAACCATGGCATCGATCATAACTTCTCGGCTCCACGAACTCCTCAACAAAATGGGGTTGTGGAGCGTAAAAACAGAATTTTAGAAGAATTGGGAAGAACAATGATTAATGATAGTGGTTTACCAAAATACTTTTGGGCCGACGCCATTAGTACGGCATGTTATGTTTTGAATAGGGTACTCATCCGCCCCATTCTAAACAAAACTCCGTATGAACTTTTAAAAGGGCGAAAGCCTAATGTTTCTCACCTTCATGTTTTTGGATGCAAGTGCTTTGTATTAAACAATGGAAAGGAAAACTTGGGCAAGTTTGATTCAAAAGCCGATGAAGGCATTTTTCTAGGGTACTCGCAATCAAGTAAAGCATATAGGATTTATAATAAAAGATTACTAGCTGTTGAAGAGTCTGTGCACGTTACGTTTGATGAGTCCTATCCGAGAAATGTCGGAAAGGATAGTGTTGTTCATGGTGCAGGTACATCCACAGAAGACATACTCAAAGGTGGCGAAACGGGGATTGATCAACCCGATAGAGTCAAAATTGAGGAGGATAAGGATGCACACCATGAGGTAACTGAGGAAGCTCATCCGCCTACAAACGATGATCTCCCTCAAGCTTGGAAGTCGTGTAAAGATCATCCAATTGACAATATTCTCGGAGACATCACAAAGGGAGTCACCACTCGATCTAAGCTAAGTAACTTTTGTTATCACTTCGCTTTCGTTTCACAAATAGAGCCTAAAAACCCCAAAGAGGCCCTACTCGATGAGCACTGGTTTTTATCGATGCAAGAGGAACTAAATCAGTTTAAAAGAAACGAGGTATGGGACCTTGTCCCTCCTCCGCGAGGCCATCGAGTAATCGGCACCCGATGGGTGTTTAGGAACAAGTTGGACGAAAACGGGGTAATAACCCGTAATAAAGCGAGATTGGTCGCTCAAGGGTATAACCAAGAGGAAGGCATCGACTATGAGGAAACTTATGCGCCGGTTGCCCGACTCGAGGCTATACGCCTTTTACTCGTCTTTGCATGTGCAAAGGATTTTAAGTTATTTCAAATGGATGTTAAAAGTGCGTTCCTTAACGGTCACATAAATGAAGAAGTATATGTGTCTCAACCTCCCGGTTTTGAATCTCATGAATACCCTGAACATGTTTACAAGTTAAAAAGAGCTTTATATGGTCTCAAACAAGCTCCTAGAGCTTGGTATGAGCGACTAAGTAAGTTTTTACTTAATCAGGGGTACTCACGAGGAAAGGTTGACACTACACTCTTCATTAAACGTCAAGGAAAGCACTTGATTTTGGTGCAAATCTATGTTGACGATATTATATTTGGATCCACTAACATGAATCTCGTGAGAGAGTTTTCTGACCTCATGCAGGGCGAATTCGAGATGAGTATGATGGGGGAGCTCACATACTTCCTCGGCCTGCAAATTAAACAACTCCAAGAAGGGACATTCGTGAGCCAAACAAAATATTGTTTGGACTTGATCAAGAGATTTGACATGGCAAAATCCAAGGCCATAGACACCCCAATGCCTACATGCGTAAATTTGGATAAAGATGAAAATGGCAAGGACGTAGAGGTAAAACGATATAGAGGTATGATTGGTTCACTTCTCTATCTTACTGCGTCACGTCCTGATATTATGTTTAGTGTGTGCATGTGTGCACGATACCAATCATGTCCCAAAGAATCCCACCTAAAAGCTGTTAAACGAATTCTTCGATACCTGTCAGGTACCCCGAAGTATGGATTGTGGTATTCTAAGGGTAGTGATTGCTCGTTGGTAGGTTACTCCGATTCCGACTTTGCCGGGTGCAAATCGGATAGGAAAAGCACTAGTGGTACATGTCATTTGTTTTCAAACTCCTTGGTTAGTTGGCATAGCAAGAAACAAGTTTCAGTTGCTTTATCAACGGCCGAGGCGGAATACGTTGCCGCTGGTAGTTGTTGTGCTCAAATTCTGTGGATTAAGCAACAACTACTAGATTTCAATCTTAAACTTGAACGTATTCCTATCCTATGTGACAACACTAGCGCTATTAACCTTACCAAAAATCCCGTATTACACTCTCGCACTAAACATATAGAAATTCGACACCATTTTCTTAGGGACCATGTTGAGAAAGGTGATGTTGTATTTGAACACGTTGACACTAAAAACCAACTAGCGGACATTTTCACAAAGCCGCTAGCAACGGAACCTTTCTTTCATATCCGCCGAGAACTTGGCATCCTCGACATTTCGGAACGGGAATAATATTTGCTGATGTTATCTTATTTCATTCAAATAATCATGCTGTTGTACTTCTAACAATTTGATATTCGTGTAAGTATAAGTATGTTGTGTATCAAGCAAATCAGGCATCAAGGTGATATTGTTCTTTCTCTCTCTCTTTGTTTGATAATCCTGTTGATCTCAAATCATATCGCTTATACTACGCTAAATTTGTATGACATCTACTGCATATGTATATAGATATTTTTTTATATGTCATGACATCATTTTTGCATAGCATGTACCTCTGAATATGGTAAAATACAAAAATCTGCTGTTTGTTGCATATTGAGTCGACCATAACAGGGCAGCGGTCGGCGCACCCTGTTAACTTTTGTATCTGGTGAAAAATCTTGAAGGTTATGAGTATAACAAAGCACTGAATAATATGCTCAAGAGGCCTTATCCGGAGCACATTGTAAACAGTGCGGCTTTTCCGAGGTCCGTCACATCCGGAAAACTCAGATCATCTCCAAGGATCCTTCAATGGATTGTGGCGCGCATTCTGCGGCCTAAACAAGGTGGTTTGTCAAGAGTCGAACAAGCTGAAGTGCATCTCATTCATATACTAGGTCACGGCATTAAAATTAACTGGCCGTACTATATTACAAGCCGGATGTATGAACTAAGAGACTCCAAGCGAGGCACCGCGCTCGCCTATGGCTCATTCATTCAGGAAGCTTTAAACTCTGCAGGTATCAATTACCCGTCTTTTCCGTATACTCCAATTTCTTCCGATAAAGAGTTCAGTTCAAAGGTCTTTGCTATGATGGGATATGTGTGGGATCAGTCGCTCAAAAAGTACAGATTTTATCGGCGCTCAACCATGGCTGCAGCTGCCTCCTCGAGTGAAGAAAGTGCTGATGAGTCAGAGGGTGGAGAAGATGAAGAAGAAGAAGGAAGCTCAAGTGAAGATGAAGACAATCAAGGTGACAATGCAGGAGAGGCACAAGAAACCGCTGATGAGACTCAGCTGGACCACGATATTAATGAAGGTCATCAACCATACGTGCCTTCTGAAAACTATCAACAAACATATCAAGATGACAATCAACACAATAACTGGTCTGCCTACTCAAACCAACAGGAAAATGAGGATGAGGAGAATAACCAAGGCTGGGGTGAATGGCAATACACCGGGTGGACCACCCTTGGCAAATTCTATCAGCCGTATCAACCAAGCACTGCAGACCCACCTTCTCCTCAACAACCGTCAAACAATTCGGAGATTTTAGAAATGATGCAGTCGATGCAGTTGGAACAGCGAAATTTTATGACCAATATGCAGGAACAACAGCAAAAATTCATGAGGGATCAAAATGAAAGAATGGCACAAATTCGTTCTGAACTGCATAACCAAAATGAACGGATCAGTGGAATGTTGACTCAGCTGGACGCTCGATTCGAGACTCTAACTCACTGTCATCAAGCTGAAGAGCGCGCCATTGTCGACAGTCTTGACTTTTTGAATAACATCACAGAAGAATTTACTGATCTAGCTCATCCCCAACGCCATCCTCATTACTATGACAGGCGTGGTCGTGGTCGCGGACGTGGACGGGGCTATTAGCATGCGCTCATATGTCATTTGTTGTTTCCTGTTTTGGCTTGCATTCATTTTGTTTGTTGTGTTTTGCTTTTCTGCCCAAACTCACTATGATTGTTGCTTACTTCTATGTTGCTATCATGACATTTTTGTGGTTCTGTAATCTATTAACTGTTATCTCCATCGTATGTATAACTGTTGTTTACTTCTCATCTGTTGGTATCTCATTTATGCATGATTCAATGTGTTGTTATTGTGTCACGGGTTTACCTCTTTTTGATGTTGTCAAAGGGGGAGAACCGAGCAGTAGATAGACGATGATTACGACCGCTATAATTGTAAAAGAAAGGGGGAGCATACCTATACCTATCACGTGTTGCGTAACAGTAGGTTGCCATCATCAAAAAGGGGGAGAATGTGAAGGCAAAGTATCTACCAACACAAGCGTGCCTCTGGTTTTTGATGATGACAACTTGCTAAGAGATATCCTTCTTTCGTTTAAATCATTCACGCTACTTATGATTCAATTTTTACAATGACGTAATGCACAAAAAGCTGTAGAAATTTATGTTTTTGCAGATTTTTGAACCATGAGCCGACCATACCGTCAGCACACAGTTTCATTCAGTTCACACGGCTCAGCGCATGAAGGTCATGCGTCGACCGTTAACTTGGCGCATGCAGGTTTAAGAATCAGACGGCTCAGCGCATGAAGATCATGCGTCGACCGCTGACTCGGCGCATGACAGTTTGAGTGTCACACGGCTCAGCGCACGCCGACCCTATGGTCGACCGTTCGCGCGCAGAAACAGAAATTCTGCTATGTTTCATTGATCTGTCAACTGTCTGTTTTGTATATTACTATAAATAGCTGTCTTTTCAATTTTAACAACTAACATTTTTGAAAGCATTGTGAGAAAGTGTTCAGGTCAAGAAACGTGAAAGAGGTGCATCAGTGTTCTTCATCTTCATCGTTCAATCAACTCACAAATCCTCAAATTACAGATAATCAATTTTTGCTGCGGTTTGTGGTTTGCTCGACGGTGATAAGGTTCGAACGCGTGATTGAAGATCCGGTTCGAGTGGAAGCTGGTGCAGGTGTTTCTTGGGAGAAAACCTTTGAGGTTTTACCTATCAGGACTACAGGTTTTGAAGGCTTTTGTTACGGAATCGTCGGTTCAACAATCAAGCGAGTGCGAAGGTGATTGATTAGCGGAAGGTTGATCAATCTAGTAGCTAGGGCGTTGAAAGGTTGAAGACGTTCCGGGTTCAATTTGGGTGTGTCTAAGATCAGTCGTGCCGAAGGTTTGATCAACGGAAGAGTTGTCAATAAGGTGGCTGCAATCGGAGGTCATTCACATCAAATTGGAGGACTTGATTCATCTTGAATCAAGGGGCAAGAAGTGGTAGAAATTATCAGCAACATTAAGATTGTTTGTATCAATTGTCTATCGATTCTTGTGTATAACTGTTCTACCAAACAGGTGATATCTATTCAATACATATCTCAATTCTCATTGTAGAATTGAGGGCAGACGTACCCCAACGCGAGGACGACTGGGGGAACTGCCTCATCAAATCTTGTGTTCCTTTATTTTCTGCATTTTCAATTACAGCTTAAAAATTAAGTGATTCTAGAATAAGTGATTTTGTCAAATTGTAGTATTGATTGAGTGAGTTGGTGAAACACTGTTTTTTAACTACTAAGTACAATAGAAATACTGTACTAAGGCTTTTTCAATCACTCATTCAACACAAATATCATTTAAGGTATTTGTGCACACCAACTGTTCGACAAAAGTGCTGAACTAAAATTGCCTTAATTTTGCTGCTAGTTTTGGTGTAATTTTTGATCATTGGAATAAGGAAATAGTACGAGTGAATCACATCTGAGTTTTGCATAAAAGTGTGTAGTGATTTACTATCCGTTATCGTCTTAAATTCATCTGCTTGACGCATATCCGGCTCTCCAATAGTTGTTCGTTTTAGACTATATTTTCCAAGGCCGCTTCCGCATTTGAAAACAATTTTGAAAACCAATTTTATTGGTAGCGCCACTCAAATTTTTAAAAGGGATCTATTCAACCCCCCCTTCTAGATCCGTGCCTTAGTCTAACACAGTACCTAAAGACATCTGTATTTCTTGCAAAAATGTTTGAAATAAATGATCAATATTAAGTCTGGGTGGTGGTTTAAGCAAGGTTTCCAGAGTCATATGTTTAGGTTTGGGAGATGGTGATAAAAGTGATTTTTGGATGGAAATCAGAGGAGGGGGATAAGATGGATTATTTGATGGTGGTATGACAGAGTCTTTTTCTTGTTGAACTTCTTTGGTTTGGTTTTCTGGATGTTCAGAAGTTTGTGGTTGATCAGAGTTTTGTTTTTCAGATTGTTGTTGTTGTTTTGATGGCTGTGGTTCTGATGGTTGTGATTCTGTTGGTTGTGGTTCTGTTGGTTGTGGTTCTGTTGGTTGTGGTTCTGTTGGTGATGGTCGTGGAACAAAGTGTTTGATGTGTATTTTGGGTTGAGATGATTTTGATACAGAAGCAGTGTGTTGTTTTTGAGGTGAGACAGAACTAGGGGCAGTAACAGAAGTTGTTTGAGTAACAGGTGGTTTTGGAACAGACTTAATAGTTGAATCATTAATAACAAAATTTTTAGAAATTACAGGAGTCTTAGTACCTTTTACTTTAATCCTCTTGGCAGATGCAGAGGCAATTTCTTCAGAATCCTTTCTCTTTAAGAGATTCTTGGGCTTCTCAGCAATCTTAGCCTTCTTCTGGACAGGTTCAGATTCTTCTGCAGACTGAGTCCTTTTCCTCTGAAGTGGTACTTCTTCTTCTTCCCCTGCATCTGGTAGTGGTTGTTTGACAAGCTGAAACACATTAGCTGGAACAGGTATTCCTTCCCTTTTGCACTCCTCTATATACATCAGCACTATATGTCTGGGTTCTTCAGCAAAGAATAGAGGAAAGTCAGATACTGGAACCCTCTTATTCAAATCAGACATGTTCAGCCTCTTTGGAGCAGTAGTGAGTTCATCTACAATTTTGAGTCTCAGAAGACTTTTAGCGTTCAGAGGCTTTCCCATAATAAACTCTAATTCCTCTGTAACCCCAGCAGCGTACAGAGCAGCCACTAAACCATTTTCAGTGAGAAGATCTGAGATTAACCTTCCAAATGGGATCCAAGTCCTGATCTTCTGGCCTTTTTCTTTTACAGATTCTCTAGATGCATTAATGTGATTCCACAGATGCATGAACAGAATGTAAGGAAGATCTACCTTGGTGCTCTGACTAAGGCAGTACATGAAATAGATCTGTTCATTGTTGACATAATCTGGAGAATTGGTTGATTTTCTGTGGTGGATGCATCCCATGAAGATCTTGGCCCAGATCTTGTAATCAGGCTTCAGATCTTTGAATCTGTTAGAAGCTTGTCCAGCAGTCATAACTTCCTCATAAACCTCTTCCATGTCCACACGCCCAGCTGGCAAGTGGGAAACACCATCTGTTTCTTCATAACCTATCAATCTTCTTATCAGATCCTCTATGATGATAATCTCTTTTCCTAGCACAGATGATAAAATGAACTTGGGATAAACAGATGCATGAATCCAGAATTCTTTCACAAGGAGAGGGTAAACTGGTCCAAACAACCTATCAAAGTA
This sequence comes from Lathyrus sativus, assembly GCA_963859935.3. Lineage (NCBI taxonomy): Eukaryota > Viridiplantae > Streptophyta > Magnoliopsida > Fabales > Fabaceae > Lathyrus > Lathyrus sativus. Next base: position 454,292,092 of record OZ012740.1, on the reverse strand, counting down.
TTTAACCCATCCTTGAGCTCTAACAATGGAGCGAAAATCAAACCCATTATTAGCCAGAGAGTCAAACTCAACCATGGATTCACACAGAACTTCTAGTTTATCAACAGGTGTTAGAAGTGTTCTCTTGGGAGGAGAATATGGAGCAGCACCTAAGTTATCTGAAGTTACAGCAGCCATTGTAGATTGGAACTGAGCAGTTGTTGATGAAGAGGACGCCATTGAAGAATGCTTTTTCAAACACTTAGGTTTTGGGTTTTTATGCAGAGAGAATAAGAGATGAAAACGCATGTAAATTCTGAGAGTGAAAGTGAATACAAAACAAGTATTTATACTAAACACTTAGGCACATCAAAAGTCAGAAAAACGCACGTTTGAGCAAGCATTAAATGAAGAGAATAAAATCATTTCAAAACATTAAATGCTTCTGACAATTTGGGGGGAAAACCAAGATTTTTACTATTCAAATTTCACCTCAAACATCTCTTCAGTTATGTACACGCCACCTCTTCAGATTTTGTGTGACACGTGTTTACTTGCATGCTGTTCTGAATTCTCTCAAGAAATGAAACGTTAGCCAACGTTCAGATCCTCTAAAGATGGTTAGTTCAGAGTTTCATATCAGAAATATTGATCAGAATAGAATAAATAAACAGAAGAAATTCTTCAGATGATTTAAGCATTTTTGCATCTGTAACAATTTGCTTATGATAAATATCATTCTGGACAAAAATCCATACCAATATTTTTCAGAATAAAATTGAATCTATCTTCAACAAGGGGTTTTGTAAAAATATCTGCCCATTAATGATCTGTATCAACAAAGGCTAAATTTATGATTCCCTTCTGAATATAGTCTCTGATGAAATGATGCTTAATTTCTATATGTTTTGCCTTAGAATGTAAAATGGGATTCTTGGACAAACATATAGCAGAAGTATTATCACAAAAGATAGAAATGTTACTCTCAAAAATTTGATAATCTTCTAGTTGACTCTTCATCCAGAGCATCTGCGTGCTACATCCAGCAGCAGCAATATATTCAGCCTCTGTGGTTGAAAGTGCAATTGTGGGTTGCTTCTTGCTGTACCAGGAGATTAGATTTCTTCCTAGAAATTGACAACTTCCAGAAGTACTTTTTCTTTCCACTCTGTCTCCAGCGTAGTCAGCATCACAAAATCCAACTAATTTGAAATCATCAGATTTTCTGTAACACAAACCCACATTAGAAGTACCTTTCAGATACCTTAGAATCCTCTTGACAGCTGTCAAGTGTGATTCTCTAGGATCTGATTGGAATCTAGCACACAGACAAACACTGAACAATATGTCAGGTCTAGAAGCAGTAAGATAAAGAAGAGAGCCAATCATACCTCTGTAGAGCTTCTGGTCTACTTTCTTACTTACCTCTTCTTTGCCAAGTGAACTAGTAGGATGCATTGGAGTCTTTGCCAGCTTGCTGTCAGACATGTTGAATTTCTTCAGAAGTTCTTTAACATACTTTGTCTGATGTATGTAGGTGCACTCTGGAGTTTGATTAACTTGGATTCCTAGAGAGAATATGAGTTCTCCCATCATGCTCATTTCAAATTCTGTCTGCATACATGTAGCAAACTCCTTTCCAAGCATAATATTTGTTGATCCAAAAATAATATCATCTACATAAATTTGGCAAATTAGAAGATCTTTCTTTATTGTTTTACAGAATAAAGTTGTATCCACTTTGCCTCTGATGAAATTCTTCTCCAAAAGAAAATTACTCAATCTCTCATACCAAGCTCTGGGAGCTTGTTTTAATCCATATAGAGATTTCTTTAATTTGAAAACATGATCTGGAAATTTTTCATTTTCAAAACTAGGAGGTTGGTGGACATAAACTTCTTCTTCTATAATACCATTAAGAAAGGCACTTTTAACATCCATCTGATACAGAGTGATGTTATTTTGTGCAGCAAAGGAAATAAGAAGGCGTATAGATTCTAACCTTGCCACTGGAGCATATGTCTCAGTGTAATCAATACCTTCTTGCTGACTGTACCCTTGAGCAACCAGCCTTGCCTTATTCCTCTCAACTTCTCCTTTCTCATTTAGCTTATTTCTGAAGACCCATTTTGTACCAATAATATTGAATCCTTGAGGTCTTTGAACTAGATCCCATACATCATTTCTGCTGAATTGGTTTAGCTCTTCTTGCATGGCAATAATCCAATCATTGTCTTGCAGAGCTTCTTCTACAGAAGATGGTTCAATTTCTGACACTAGTCCAAATAGTGATGCTTCAGATGATCTTAGAAAGGATCTTGTTCTGATGGAATCATCCTTCTTTCCAATAATGACATCCTCTGGATGAGAAGCTTTAATTCTGGATGATGATCCTCTGATAGTTGACTCTTCAGAAATGTTTAGATTATTCATCTGAGAAGTTAAGGGAGTAGCATCTGGAGTTGCTTCTGGTTCCTTTACTTGAAGTTTGTCTGCTTCTGGAACTTCAGAGTCAATAAAGACTACTTCCCTATCTGCAGAGTTATCAACCTGCTTTGGCTTTTCAGAGCCAAGCTTATCACCAAATCTGACATGAATGGATTCTTCCACAATCTGTGTCTCAGTGTTGTACACTCTGTAGCCTTTAGAGCGTTCAGAATATCCAAGCATGAAACACTTCTGTGCTTTGGAATCAAACTTGCTCAGATTTTCCTTAGTGTTTAACATATAACAAATACATCCAAAAGGATGAAAATATGAAATGTTGGGCTTTTTGTTCTTCCACAATTCATAAGGAGTCTTTTTCAGAAGAGGTCTAACAGACATTCTGTTCTGAATGTAGCATGCTGTATTAATTGCTTCTGCCCAAAAATGTTTTGCCAGATTTGTCTCATTGATCATGGTTCTGGCCATTTCTTGCAAAGTTCTGTTTTTCCTTTCTACAACCCCATTCTGTTGTGGATTTCTAGGATAGGAAAAATCATGAGCAATGCCATTTTCAGAAAAATATTTTTCAAAATATTTATTTTCAAATTCACCACCATGATCACTTCTGACTTTTATAATTTTGAAATTCTTTTCATTCTGGACTTGCTTGCAGAAGTCAAAGAACACATAATGTGACTCATCCTTGTGTTTTAAGAACTTTACCCATGTCCATCTGCTAAAGTCATCAACAATGACCAATCCATACTTCTTGCCTCTGATGGATGCAGTTTTCACTGGTCCAAACAGATCAATATGAAGTAGTTCTAATGGTTTAGAAGTAGAAACAACATTTTTTGATTTGAAAGATGTTTTTGAAAACTTCCCTTTCTGGCATGCTTCACAAAGAGCATCTGAAGTGAACTTCAGATTAGGGAGTCCTCTGACAAGATTAAGTTTATTAATCTGAGATATACGTCTCATATTAATATGGCCCAATCTTCTGTGCCAGACCCATTGCTCTTCATTAACAGACAAGAGGCATTTAACATTTTGAACTTTAAGTTCTGAAAGATTTATTTTATAAATGTTGTTTTTCCTCTTACCACTAAATAGGATAGAGCCATCCTTCTGACTAATAGCTTTACAACATTTTTGATTAAAGGTAATATCATAACCATTGTCACTTAATTGACTTATGGACAATAAGTTATGCTTTAACCCTTCAACAAGTAAAACATTAGTAATAGAGGGAAGTTTACCATTTCCAATAGTGCCAGATCCAATGATCTTGCCCTTCTGGTTCCCTCCAAACTTCACATCACCTCCAGATCTAAGTTCCAGGCTTTAGAACATAGACTTTTCTCCTGTCATGTGTCGTGAGCATCCAGAGTCCAGGTACCATGATTGGTGTCCTGACCTTGCTGCTAAGAACATCTGCAACAGGAATTATTTTGTTTTTAGGTACCCAGATCTTCTTGGGTCCTTTGGGGTTAGTTGGTTTGTAGGTTTGTCTAAACTTCTGTTTTACAACATAATGTTTATTCTGACTTGCCTTGGGTTTAAACACATAAGTATTCTTCTCAGAGCTTGTGTGTTTAATGTCATTCAAGTGACCAAATATGAATTAAGAATACAGAGGTGTCTTCTTGATGAAAAGTTTGTCAATAGGTTTTGGATTGCTTCCAGATGAAGATTCATATCCAATACCTCTTCTGTTGTTTCCACTAACACCATAGATCATAGAAGCCATCTTGCTTCTGTCTATGCTCTTAGTGAGAAATCTCTGAAAGCTAGAGTCATATTTTTCTAAAATATTTTCACATGACTTAGTCTCAGATTCAGATTCTTGTTGAGTTATTTCAAAGTCATTTTTGATTTTCAGATTTATTTCTTTTTGCTCAACAAGTTCTGTTTTCAGAAGATCAATCTCAGATTCAAGATTGTTTTTCAGCTTCTTGTATTTGAGTTTGATGTTGTTATAACTCTTAAGAACTTCTGTTAAAACTTTAATGAGTTCTTCTTTGGTAAGTTTAGCCATTACCTCTTCTGCATCATCATCAGATTCAGATTCTGATTCATATCCTGAGGTACCTTCCTCTTGATCCTTTGTGCTGGCCATCAATGCAACATTTGCACATTCTTCTTCTGATTCAGAAGATGATTCACATTCATCTGAGTCATCCCATGTTGCCATCAGAACCTTCTTCTTTTTGTTAAACTTCTTCTTGGGTTTTTCTTTCTGAAGTTTGGGGCAATCATTCTTGTAGTGCCCAGGTTCTTTGCACTCATAGCACACAACTTCTTTCTTGGCAGATCTTCTGTGACTAGAAGATTCCTTTCTGTTATCATATCTTCTGAAGTTGTTGAACTTCTTTCCCTTGTGCTTCCAGAGTTTGTTAATCCTTCTGGACAGCATGGATAACTCATCTTCTTCTTCAGAAGAAGATTCTTCAGAGCTTTCTTGAATGACCTACAAAGCTTTAGCAGTTTTGTTAGATTTTAATGCAACAGATTTACCTTTTTCTTTCTTCTGAGGTTCATCTTCCTCAAGCTCAATCTCATGGCTCCTCAGTGAGCTAATGAGTTCTTCTAGAGAGATCTTGTTCAGATCTTTGGCCATCTTCAGGGCAGTCACCATTGGTCTCCATCTGATAGGCAGGCTTCTGATGATTTTCTTTACATGATCTGATATAGAATATCCCTTGTCCAGAACTTTCAGCCCAGCAGTGAGTATCTGAAATCTGGAGAACATGGCTTCAACAGATTCAGAGTCTTCCATTTTGAAAGCCTCATACTTCTGGATCAGAGCCAGAGCTTTTGTCTCCTTAACTTGAGAATTTCCTTCATGTGTCATTTTTAGGGATTCAAACATATCAAAAGCAGTCTCCCTGTTTGTAATTTTCTCATACTCTGTATGTGAAATAGCATTCAGTAATATAGTCCTGGCTTTATGGTGATTTCTGAAGTCTTTCTTCTGAGCATCTGTCATAGATTTTCTGTCAATCTTTTTGCCATCCCCATCTGTGGGATGTATATATCCATCTATAACAAGATCCCATAGATCAACATCATATCCTAGGAAAAAACTCTCAATTCTGTCTTTCCAGTAGTCAAATTTCTCCCCATCAAACATTGGGGGTTTGGTGCTGATCCTATCCCTCTCTTCATATTTATTGTTAATATTGGACATTGAATTATCAGCCATGGTAACAAATAAATATATATCAAAGTATTTCTCTCTGGATCTTTACTGACATTGTTAAGTGGTAGCACACTCAGAACCAGGCTCTGATACCAACTGAAGGTGAGATAATACTTAGAAGGGGGGGGGGTTGAATAAGTATGAAAGATTAAGACTTGAAAAATAATCACACAATTATTTTTATCCTGGTTCATTTAAACAACTACTCCAGTCCACCCTTTCTAGAGTGGTTTGCCTTTCTCAACAAGGACTTAATCCACTATTAAATCAAACTGATTACAATAGTAACAACTAAGAACAACAATTCTTAGTCTTCTCAAGAGCTACTGATTCCAACCGAATCCTCTTAAGAAAAAACCTTTACAATCAATGTAAATTAAATACAAGAGTATTAATGCTTCTATAAAGCTTTTATCACAATAGTGATTTTTCTCTTAAGTTTAAGTACAATAAATTCTAAAAAGAATAAGAATGAATGAGAGCTTAGAATATAATGATTTCTTTTCAGCAAATTGTGTAACTGAAGAATGTGGTGAAGTTCTCCTTTTATAGGCAGCTGATCCAAAGAAGCTGAGCGTTGAAAAGAGAGTCCCAAAAGGTCTGAGCCTTTTTGTCTTCACATCAAGTGACCTTTCCTAGAAGTAGATGGCACAGAAAAATCCTTTTTGTCTGTGTAAGTGTGTCTAGCACAAATGAGGAAAGAGACATTGAATAACTCCAACAGATATATTCTTGAATATTTCTTCTTTAGTTTTCAGCAAGTTCTTCAGAGTCTGAATGGATCAGAGTCTTCTAATGAAATTCAGAATTATGCTATATCAGAGTCTTCTGCAGCAGGTGTGCTTTCAGCGTGTTGATCATCAGAGCATATTTGACACAGAACTTCAGTACTTGGCAGCGTTGGTACTTTCAGAAACTTCTGTAGACTAATGCTTTGAGAAACTATTCAATCAATATTCTTCTATGCTTCAGATGCTTCAGCTTCAGATGCTTCTGATTATCTTCAGATGCTTCCGATTATCTTCAGATGCTTCTGACTCAGAATGTTCTGGAGCTTCTTGCTTCAGATCCTTCTGGAGACTACGCTCAGGATCTTCTGTAAGGAGCAATCAGATTCTTCTGTAAGTTGCATATGGCGCTTCAGAGTCAGGATAATTTCTTGTATCCAAAACAGATTTGCTTCTAGAGAGTTAATTTCATTTCAATCTGCAGTAAAACTCTCAAACAAATTTTAGAGTATATAATTCTTAAATATAAATTTCCTAACAGTTATCATCAAAACAAAGAGTTATTATTAAGAACCAATCTGTGTTCTAACATCTTTATCGCTGTAGGATCTTAGGGATGATTTAGGGATGTTTTGGGAGCATTCAGGAAGTGAAACGTTGTGGACTTTTGGGTTGATTTAGGTTCCGGAGCTTAACAACGTTTTGCTGTCCGTCACACCTGTTCATGTTTTCGGTCGAAATTGTTTTGGACGTAACTTTTGATCCGTAAGTCCGTTTTGGCCTCCGTTCGAAGCGTTGGAAAGATAATGAATAGATATATAACATAGTATAGATAAGGGAATTGGTTTCCCAATATTTTTATATCTAACTATGTTTGATAATTCAATTGTGTATATGTTCTATTAATGAATCATGTTCTGGTTCAGTGATGTTTTAATGCTGCGATTTTTCTGATGAATTACCATGAGGGTAACTGTGATAATATGTGATAATATGATGAATTAACATGAGTATGATTTTGAAGTTTATGTGATTAATAGGCGATAGTATGAGAATTACCGCGAGTATAATTATGAATTAATAGGTGATAATATGTGATAATATGATGAATTAATATGAGTATGACTGTGAGCACTACGTGATTTGTAAATAATTATATGATGATTTTATATGATGTATGATGATTATTATTATGATGAATTATGATGACATGATGTATGATGATGGTTATTATGATGAGTTATGATGACATGACGTATGATGATGATTATGATGGTGAGCTATGACGTTTGATGATGATGAATATGATGAGCTATGACGTTTGATGATGATGAATATGATGAATGATGATGCACCTATGATGTTATTATGAGGATGATTTGTGATGTGTGCATCATGCATTCATGTGCATCCGGACTTCGGTTCAAGACCTCGATTACTTTGGCTTCAATCCCACTGTGCGGATGTGAAGTATTTTGATGTGCTCCGGTTCTCTAGTAGAATCAATCCTATTGATAGGGATCTATGGAAGGTTGATTTGCCCAATGTCCATCATGTTGTGATGATTGGTACCACATGCATTGAGTCTTGTTGCACTGCATTTATGAGTCTTTTTGTATAAATTATGATGTTGTGGCCTTCGAGGCCAAATGAAGGATATGAATATGTTGAATATGATTATGACGCCGTTTTACATGTTGATTTTTATACATGGGTTATTATGAACTTTTTTACTCACCCTGCCTGTTTGAATGTTGCCTCCATGTGGGTAACGTGCAGATGACCAAGTTTAGCCGTGGATGTCGTCGAGGAGTTACTTTTGAAGTTTTAGAGTCGTTAGCCGTTACGGTTAACTTAGAGGGCCTTGCTCTAATATGTAACATCGGGTTGGGTTCTTTGAGTTAAACTTTACACCGTTGAGTTATTTTGCTAACTTTCCCTTATGAGGAAAAACCTTGATTTATGCTTTGAGTTCCGCTGTTTTATGTAAATTGATGTATTTTAGGGAAAACCCGTAGTTACGGAGTATTGGCCTATTTTGATGACATTGAGAAATGTACGCCCTTTTGGTGGCTTTTTAATGAGATTTATTTATTCACTCTGATTTTTGTGTTATCTTGCCATGGTAATTTTGGGGTAGAAAAGGGTGTTACACGTGTGGGCCGGGTGGGTCTATGTAATAACCTTCATTTGATTTCTTTTGGTTTACTGATTCCCACTGTTTTGTTGTAAAGGGTGGATGAGTGGGCTCAAGTCCCACGATGATTCCCCATTTGTTTTTATATAACTTTTTTCTTCTTCTTCAACACCCCTCTTTTAATGGATTTAGTTTATTTTAGAATTTTGAAATTTTCTAATATTTGGTTTTTTATATTTCACTATTTATATTTTTTTGTTTAATCTTTGGGTCTCATTTCCCTTTGAATTTCATTCCCGTTTTCGTTTTTATTATTGGTTGATAAATTTCTAAAGTCGTGGGTTATCAAGTTATCGATGAAAATACATGATTAAGAGTAAAACCATATACTATTCTTACTCCTCTCATTTTCTTCTATATTCAATTTCATTTAGTGGTTGATGAAGAGACCTCAAAGTTGTTGTTCGTCAAATTATTGATGAATAATAATAAATCTGAGACCAGACTTCTTTTCACCTTTTCATTTCCGATTTTATTCATTTTTATCGTTTTCGGTTGATGAAGAGACCTCAAAGTTGTTGTTCGTCAAATTATTGATGAATAATAATGAATCCGAGACCAAACTTCTTTTCACCTTTTCATTTCCGATTTTATTCATTTTTATCGTTTTCGGTCGATGAAGAGACCTCAAAGTTGTTGTTCGTCGAATTATTGATGAATAATAATAAATCCGAGATCAAACTTCTTTTCACCTTTTCATTTCCGATTTTATTTATTTTTATCGTTTTCGGTTAATGACGAAACTCCAAGAATTATTATCGGTCAAATTATTGATAGATAGTAATTTATCCGAGACCACCTTCTTTTCTCTTTCAATTTTTTCTTCATTTTCGATTTTATTTAATTTTTCTATCTATGAAGTCTTTCGACTCGTAGACGTCGACTTATCGAAGTCGATAACCTTCACAATGTCAAATATATGGAAAATGACCATTTGGGTCATTTTCTTTACTTTGGGATCGTGATAGGCTACCTTCGATTAATCGACATGAGTTTATGATTAAGACGAGATCCCACCTTCTTTTGGTCTGTGCGACACGATTAAATCGGAGAATGATCCTCAATATCATTTCTCTATCTTGTTTTTTTAGCACGAATATCAATTCATGCGACCTCCTATAGTTTGACTTTCATCATAAGTCGAGCTACGATGGTTTAGCGTCACATCTCATCCCGATTCAATTCATAACAAACTAACCACTAACTTTACTTTCTATCAATATACAACTGTTTTATTTTTAGTCAAATATGCCCTTGATTTAAATTTAGTCGTTATATCTTGTCCATATTATTGTGAATATTATCTTGATTATATTGTTATATTATCTTGTCATATTATTCATAATTGTCATACTCATTTTGTTCACCTTATTCACCCATATTCGAAAACACTTAATAAATGATCGAAACGCTAAAAGCCTAAATTGGTGAACTGTTGGATCATTGGACATTTTCAGGACTTTTGCTCAAAGCTTAGTTTATGACACATTACAACACACGACTTCCTCTTGGGCTACCTGACAATGAGACCTTTTATTTCGTGCAATCCCATGTAATTTACATGTACCCCTCCCCCACTCCGATGTATGTTTCGTATTTCTTTGATTGTGGTTTATCTTCTAGGAGCACCCATAGGGACTAGTGTAGATCAAAGTGTTTTTAAACTAATTCTAGATATGTCATCGAGCCATTTTCAAACACCCCTAGTAATTCGAGTGCTCGTCCGCATTCGCCATCAACCTATTGCACACACTTCATCGTGGTTTTGATATTGGGAACACCCTTAGGGACTAGTATCGCTTCTCACAACCTAACCCTTAATTCCTCGTCAAGCCGGTTCCATTTTCAATCCAAACCCTCGACTTGTCATCGAGCCATTTCTCAAACCACTTCTATTCCACCATATTTTGCACGCAAATATAAGTCAAACCCTTGATCCAACGTCAAGCGGGTTTTCTCAATCAAACTATTAATCAATTAATAACTATCTAATTCTTTTCAAGGTAAAAAGAGGGGAATTGAGCCTTTGATCTCCCTTCAGTTGTTTGGATGCGAGTTGTCTTACTCGTGTGTGAGCAATTGACGCCTCTAATAACATTTCCAACTCAACAACGTTCAATCATCTTTCAACCAGTCATTATTCAAACACCATTCAAACACAACTTCTTTTCAAGATGAAAAAGAGAGATAGTCAAGTCTTTGACTTTTTCTCCCAATGACTTAGGCCCGAGGAGCCTTTCTTAAGCTTCGAGTAATCGTCATTCATACCTACTTCAAACTAATTCAACCCCGTTTCTTTTCGTGGTCGTTACCATGAACTACAGACGCTCTGATTCTTCATTCTCTTCTGAATGCAAGATACGTAGGCACAAGATCGTGATGATCTTTGCGAGCTACCTTCTCTCCATCTTCCATTTTCCCCATCCTTTCCCGTAGTCGAACTACGGTGCTCTGATTTCTCATTCTCGTTCGAATGAGCATACGTAGGCACAAGGGCCCCAATCCTTGGCGAGCACCCTACCCTTTAACCACCTCGTTTCCCCTTATCGCCTCTATCCTTTTATAGTATCGCTTCACATTTAGTATTAAGAAGAGAACAAGTAAGATTAGCTAACGTTCATCAAAATTCGAATTAAAAGGTTCCCGTTGAGTACAACGGACGTGAGGGGTGCTAATACCTTCCCCTTGCGTAACCGACTCTCGAACCCAGAACATTAGGTTGCGACGGTCGTGTTCCTTTCGTTTTAAAAATGTTTTCTCGATATTTTCCTCTCCCGTTTATTTGGGATAAATAAAGTTCAGTGGTGACTCTGTCGAACTGCATATTCGCGCCTTTCGCGCGAGGGTCGTACATTCTCAATTTTATGAATTTTCGAGGTGCGACAGTGACCAACTTCAAAAAGTGTACATTCGGATAAAGCCAATTGGAATATTTGGGACACGTCATTTCTAGGCAGGGTGCGGCAGCTAATCCACAGAAAATTGAAGCAATGTTCAATTGGCCTATTCCAAAGGATTACAAAGCCTTAAGGGATTCCTAAGTCTCACAGTTACTATCATCGGTTTGTTCAAAATTATGGGAAGATTGCAATACCTCTTACTCAACTTCTTAAGAAATACAATTTCGATTGGAATGGGGAAGCACAAGCTGCCTTTGCAATCTTGAAGAAAGCCATGGCTAAATTACCCATCCTTACTATACCATATTTTTCTATTACCTTTGTTATTGAGACAAATGCCTCTAACAAAGGCTTATGCACCGTATTAATGTAGCAGGGTCGTCTAGTAGCATTTCTAAGCCAAACTTTATCTGACCGGGCGTAACAAAACTCTATTTTTAAGCGAGAACTTATAGCTATTGTTATAGAGGTTCAGAAATGGAGACATTACTTGATAGGACTCCATTTTATTATTCACATGGACCATAAAAGTTTGAAGTTCCTCACTGACCAGCTCATTTCAAGGGACAACCAATTCAAATGGACTTCTAAATTAATGACCATTGATTTCAATATTGTTTACAAACCCGGGAGTGATAACTGAGTAGTCAATGCTCTATCTCGTTGCATGACTTATGCTGTTGTAATATGTCATATCCTCTTAAGTGCTTCATTCCTTTTCAGTTGGGACTGATTGAGCTCCAATGTGCTCTATTTGTTGTCAATTGGAACAAATAGATTGATTAGTGAACTCATATGAGCTTAATTCTTACTCAATAAGATTGACCTTCATTAATTTATAAAAGGAGGAAATTTTGGTAAAACTAATAATTGGTCAATTACTCTCTAGAAGATAAAAATATACTTTAATATATTTTCTTCCTTTTCCTTTTCTTACCAACCATTCATTTTCTTTGGTTAGTAAGAGAGTAATAAAAAGAAGAAAGAGAAGAAAGTTGGTAAGAGAAGAGAAGAGAGAAGAAGAGGATGAGAAGAGAAGAAAAAGGGAAGAAGCCTGAATGTGGAATCTAAATCTTGAATCATCATCATCTTCACCAATTCATCTCAACTTTTCCATCATCTTCATCACTTAGAGGTGGGTTCTAGTTAGTTTAGCTTTTGGAAAAAATTATCATGAAAGGGGATTTAGGGTTTGTGTGGTTTTGCTATGATAATTAAAATTGATGTTCATGTATGATTTCCTTGTTATTCTACATGTATATTTGTGTAATCCATGTTTTATTGATGTTTGGGATGAAAACAGATGGGATTTAGGGCTGAAATCGTGTTTCTAGGTGTTTTGGAAGTTGGAATTACTACTATGCTTGCTCAGCTACGCCCGGGGGCACCTAGCGAGCCTTCAACCACTTCCTGGGGCTTCAAGCATGCCTCAAGCACAAATTTTTGTCCTAATCTCGCTCAGCGGGACCTGGCTCACACAACAAGCCTAACAATTTATTGTTTTTTCCCCTGACACTATTTGTAATTTTACTTTAGTTTTGTAACTTAGAATGAGATGCGGTTGTCGCTACTCGAAAAATGCAACGACGGGGAGGCAAGAAGAAAGACACAAGAGTCTTCACCGAACTATATTGATCCCATGAAGGGAAAGGAACATATCGAGAAAACCTTAAGAAAGGAACGGATAAGATGGTCTCGCGACCAAGAACGAGTACAGAAGCCGGTTATGCGAAGGGAAGGTATTAGCACCCCTCGCATCCATCGTACTCGATGGGAACCATTTGTTTGTCAACGTGTGGATATATTTGCTTAAGGATATTGCTTTAAAGAGTGTTCCAGAGAAGGGCTAGAAACAGGGAAAAGAGAGATAGCATGGAAGAAAGGACTCGGTAGGACTTCGCGGTCCTAGGCCTACATATTCTCAACAGATATGAGAAAGTCAGAGTCGACGTAGTTCGGGGAACTACAGATAATAGGGAAAGTGTGCTCGGAAAGGATTGTGGTCCTTGTGCCTACGTATCTTTACTCAAGAGAAGTAAAGAATCAGATCAGCCGTAGTTCGGCCTACGGTTCGTTAATGTTTTTGTGGATGATGCTATTGTGCGCATTCTAGCAGTTTAGGTGTATTGTTGCTCGCTCGTTAGAGACTTAGGCGTTACCTGTTTGCGGTAGAACGGACATAGCATATCCTTTTTGAAAGATTAGTTTTCGCCATGCGAGGCAAGACGTCACATTTGATTTGTGGGGTTGTTTTTGGGGACGAAATAAGCCCTTGGATAGTAACCCCTTGCGGGTAGTACCCAATTCTTTGTCTCAAAGTTTTTGTTATGAAAAGGTGTAGCGAATGTAGCGTCTTCGTATTGAAAGACGAGTATCAAGACCACATACACTACAGTGAGTATCCTGACACTCGGAGAGGAAGAAGTCTACACTCAATCCTCTTTCTTTAATTCAATACAAAGAGAACTCCATTCTCTTATTAAAAGTGTTTTTGGTTTTGAATGGTAAGTGCTTTGCGATAGTGAACCCTACGGTAAATGTCAAGCACTCGGGATAGGAGAAGGCCTACGCCTAACCACTCCACGAACATTCAAGTTTTGTGTTGAAAAGAAGTTTGAAAAATAAACTCGGCACCGGACCGAGGTTTTAGGACATAAAGTTTTGGAAAGAAGTTGTGAAGAGAAATACGTCTTCGTATTGAAAGACGAGTATCGAGACCACCCACACTACAGTGAGTATCCTGATACTCGGAGAGAAAGAAGTCTACACTCAATCCTCTCTTTTAGTTCAATACAAAGGGAGCTCGATTCCTTTATTAAAAAGGTGTTTTGAAAATGCACTCGGTATGGGACCGAGGTTTTAAGAGAAAAGGGGTGTGAAGAATACAAGTGTCTTCGTATTAAAAGACGAGTATCGAGACCACACACTCTACAGTGAGTATCACGATAATCTGAGAGGAAGAAATCTACACTCAATCCTCTCTTTTTAATTCAATACAAAGAGAATTTTATTTCTTATTAAAGATAGTTTGATAGCATCGGTGAATTGAATCGGGACATAATGTGGCGCTAAACCGTCTTAGTTCGACTTACAAGGGAAGCCAAACTATAAGAGGTCGCGTATTTGATATTCGTGTTAAGGACAAGACAGAGAAACGATATTGAGGATCGTTCTCCGATTTAATCGTGTCGCACGGACCAAAAGAGGTGGGATCTCGTCTTAATCGCAAACATTATGTCGATTAATCAAAGGTAGCCTATCACGATCCCAAAGTAGAGAAAATGACCCAAATGGTCATTTCCATAGATTTGAAATCGAGAAGGTTATCGACTTCGATACGCGACGCTTACAGATACAAGACTTCATTGATCAAGGAAAGTCAAAATAAAATTGAAACGGAGAAGAAATGAGGAGAGAAAGAAGGTGGTCTCAGATCCAACATTATTTATCAATAGTTTTACTAATAACAGTTTACGGAAGTCTTGTCATCGATCAAAAGGAGCAAAAGTGAAGTAAAATGTCCAATAATAAATAAGAAATAAAAGTTTAATCTTAAATAAATAAATCTTAAAACTTAAAAAGAAGGTATTTAAGAAATTTTCTAAAAAGTTAGATTTAAAAAGTATATACATAAATCTAGAAAACACAATAAACAAATATTTACAAAGTTCTAAATAAAATAAACTCTAAAAGAAAATATTTATAAAGTCTAAAAAAATAGATTATATATGAAATTCTAAAGAGAAGTTAAGAAAGATATATTTACAAATTTTAAAAGAAACTAATTTATATAATATGTTAACAACTATTAAAAACTATTTTAAAAAAAAAAAGTTAACAAACTAGAAACTATTAAAAAAAAGTTGTAAGAAACTTACAAACCAAATAATACAAATATATTAACAATAAAAAAGGTTTAGAAAGTGTATTACAAAAATAAAAAAATAAAAATATTTACACTTTTGATATACATAATATCTAGAGTTACCACTAAAGACTTAGCAATGAAAACCTAACACAGAACCATCACAAACGGCAATGGCGACTCTGCAACCGGTTCTAACCTTCACTTTATGACTGAAGAAGTGCAAAAACCCTAACACGCCCTGCCATTTCCAACTTCGACTCAAATCTCCAACGTTGGTTGAACTCTCAACCCGAAGTTAAACCCTACACCATCACCATTCGCAAGTGCGGGCCCCATATTTGGCGGTGCCGAAAACGGGAAAGACTGGACAGAAAACGTGGCGGCCATGTATTGTGTTCTCCCGGTGTCGATCTGACCGTCGGGGATGAACATGAACCTGACCTGGCTACCATAATAGAGGATTTGAAGAGAGCTGGGTTTTTATGGGAGAGAGAAATGGGTTTCGGTTTGGGTTACGGTGGTTGTGATGAGTTGATGGCAAAAATGGAGGAAGAGGAAATGGGTTTGCAGGGAGAGTTTCATGGTGTGAAAGGGTGATTTCTGGAAAACAAATGGCGAAGGGATTGTGCGGCGACTGAAAATGCCATGCGAAGCGATGTTCTGTAAGATGGTTTTCTCGACTCTCTCTGTGGCTTGTTCTTTCAAAACCAACTAGAAAAGTCTTTCAATCTCTCTATTTGTTCTGATTGTAGATTTCGAAATATTTCTCTGAGTTTTAACTATTTCCGCTTCTGTTTCTGGGATTACAGGAGATCTGAAGAAGTTAAATGGTGGTTCAATGGTGATTGAAGGTTTTGTGAGATGGAGTTTACGGATTGTGAGTTTGGTGGAGTTGGAGAAGAGTGAGTACGAAGACGAATGAGGTTGTTGGGTTCGTGAAAACGGAGAGGAGGTGAATGGATTTGGAGATGGTTTAAGAAGGGTTTGATTCACTGTGTGGGTTTCTCCTGGGAGGTTGGAGGCGGAAGAGAAGTGGAGCGATTGGTTGAAGGTTTGGAAGTTTCGCGGATTAATGGGTTTGAGTTTCTGTTGAAGGTTTAATGGGTTTCTGAAGGTGATTGATGAAGGATGATGAACTTCGGACGGGTTTGGTTGATGTTAATGGTGGAAGAATGAAGTTTGTTGAGCTGAGTTTTTGAAGAATGATGAAGAGGTGGTGGCGGCAGTCTAGGTTTTAGGGTTCCTTGAAGTGATGATGAATAGTAATTTGAAGGTGGCTGCTAGGGTTGAAGGTATGAGAGAATGAATAGGAGACTATATACTCAGGAGATGACATGTGTACTGCCTTGTCTGTTTTGACTTAATGAATCTGATTAGTGGTAATTGCTAATTAATTGGTTAATGAAAATGCTGATTGAATAAATTCCTAATAAAACATTCTAATAATTAATATAAATCCTAGTTAAACTAATAATAATTAACCCTAATTAAATAATCTACTCTAATAACAATATTCTACACTAAAACTTAGTTAATTCTAAATAAACAAATAAAAAACTAAAATCTATTTAACTTTTTAACAAAAATAAATTAAAACAAATAAAATGCCATATTAAAAATAAAATTCTATCTTCTAAATAAATAAGAACTATTTCCTAAAAAACTATTCTAAAATGAAAATAATTCTAAAAACTACTAAATTACATCTAAACAAATTCTATTTTTAAATTAATTAAAAATCTATTTTCTATTAAAGCAAAATATTCTAAACTATTCTAAAACTAATAAAATTCTAACAAATAAAATCTAGATTAATATCCTAATAAAAATAATATCTTTTTCTAAAAAAAAAACAATACTAAAATCCTATTTAAACTATATTCTAAATAATTAAATATAAAGCAAAAATAACAATAAAATACAATAGTGCCATGGAAAAAGAAACGGAAAAACGGGCGAACAACGCAACGCGCCGAAACTATCAGCACAGATTGAATCACCAGGAAGAGAGCGACTTTCGCTCGACTTCGACACTGAACTTCTCGTTTGAATTGACTTGAATTGCCTGAAACGTGAGCAAAGTGGCTAAAATCCTGATAAATTCAATCTGGCTGATAACACGGGCAAGATGCGACCTAAATGATGTGCAGATGAAAACGAAATAAAAGCCAGTCAAAGCTAGAAAAAGGGTGGACAAATTTAGGGTATGACAGCGGTCAGATGCGTTGGAAAGGTAAGCAGAGGTCTATAACATAGTGGAACATCTATTTTCTTATACCACTAAAATTTCCCCATTTGGTCTAGGTAATCCTCACCATAGGATGATCGGATGTACGCTTGCTGTGTGGCGTGTAGGTGGAATAGTTTAGGTCGAAGTGGGTTGCATGAAAGCTTCGCCTAAGGTTTATTTAATAAGTTAAGTGAAGAAATTGTGAGGAAAACTTATATGAATTCCAAATGTTGTTGGTTGAATATTGGTGAGGAACCTTTGTTCTGAAGTCCCAATTGGTGATGAATATGTATTTCATGTATCATGTTGTGATATGTATTTATATGAGTTAACATGTGTGTATCATGAAACATACTATGGATTAATTACATGTGTTGAATGCATAGTAATTGATTAAAATCTATGATGAAAAGTTAGGCTAAACCTATTTTTATAACTAGGTGAATGAATTCAAAAGATAACTTAGGTTATGGTAAATAACTTAGGTTGCAATGCTCAAATGTAAGAGGTGCCTAGATGTGCATCCTTAAAAGAGTAGTTGCTAGAGATGGATCGTTCCATTTATGAAAAATTATGAATGACATGGATGTTTAAGGATGATCCAATTGCAAATTGAACTAGCTTGTATGGAAACACATTGTAATATATTGTGATTGTGATAAAATCATATGGTAATTATGATATCAACCCATGGTGATTGTGATATGATTACATGGTGTTTGATGAGAATAATCATGTGGTAATTATTGATAACTAGTCATGTATTCGGAAATTTCCCTTGATTGTTCACATCCCAATTGAGATGCTTATGTAAAGTAGAATTGGGATGGGTCACCCATGATTCGT
The DNA here is from genome assembly GCA_963859935.3 of Lathyrus sativus. Taxonomy (NCBI): domain Eukaryota; kingdom Viridiplantae; phylum Streptophyta; class Magnoliopsida; order Fabales; family Fabaceae; genus Lathyrus; species Lathyrus sativus. Next base: position 454,273,715 of record OZ012740.1, on the reverse strand, counting down.
GCCTTAAAATGGGTTTGAGTCCCAACTATGGATTGAGTCCATGGAGGATAGGTGGACGCCTAAGTGGGTTCGAGTCCCATATGGCAAAAGATGTCTAAGTGGGTTCGGGTCCCATATGAGTGACAGTTCTTGAAGTGGGTTCGAGTCTCATGGAGAACCCAAATCCATAAGAAAGTTGAATCATACTAACATGTGTGAATTGGGCCTTGCCCTAGATGTAGGTCCGGTCAGGGAACAATGTTTAGTACTTCCGAATAGTGATTGTTTGAGTTTAGGTGAACTTATTTTGTGTTTTTTACATATGAAGCATAAATTCTCTTATATGCTTAAGTCTTTGTTCTATTGTGTTAGTGTTATCAAGTATGCCGAAGATGAAAGGCTTAAGTCAAGAATCGATAAGATATCCTTTAGAGCTGAGTGGACCCATAAGATAAGGAAGCTACTGAGATTATTATCTCACCCTATTATTATTGTTGCTTTTCAGGTGGTTCTTTGCAGGTTAAAGGCAAGGGTGAACTTGTATGATAATGTTTCAAAGACTTTCGTTAACGTGATCTTCCGTTGTTAATTATGTGCAATGTGGATATTGTACATAAATCTTATTTTTTTATCACGCACTCATGTATAACATGTGCCATATGTATATGTGTGTGTGTATATATATATATATATATATATATATATATATATATATATATATATATATATATATATATATATATATATATATATATATATATATATATATATATATATATATATATATATATATATATATATATATATATATATATATATATATATATATATATATGTGTGTGTGTGTGTGTGTGTGTGTGTGTGTGTGTGTGTGTGTGTGTGTGTGTGTGTGTGTGTGTGTGTGTGTGTGTGTGTGTGTGTGTGTGTGTGTGTGTGTGTGTGTGTGTGTGTGTGTGTGTGTGTGTGTGTGTGTGTTTGTGCGTGTGTGTGCATGTATATATATATATATATATATATATATATATATATATATATGTGTGTGTGTGTGTGTGTGTGTGTGTGTGTGTGTGTGTGTCTATATATATATATATATATATATATATATATATATATATATATATATATATATATATATATATATATATATATATATATATATATATATATATATATATATATATATATATATATATATATATATATATATATATATATATATATATATATATATATATATATATATATATATATATATATATATATATATATATATATATATATATATATATATATATATATATATATATATATATATATATATATATATAGAGAGAGAGAGAGAGAGAGAGAGAGAGAGCGCAATGTCGTTAGGCACTTGTGTTGTATAAGTATCAATTAACATAGTGCATAATGTATTTTCTTGATGTATATTATATGGGGTATTACAACTGCAACTTTTTTGATACACTTCATTGATTTGGAAGAATGGGAGGATGAGGTAGTAGCTGATTCTAAACTCCAGAGTATTATTCACGACTTGCTACAAGATTCCAGTACTCACCCAAACTATACCTTCCAAAATCGAAAGTTATTCTACAAAGGCAAGTTAGTTTTACCCTAGAGTTCTTCCAAAATTTCAAAACTACTCAATGAATACCATTCTTCAGCACTAAGTGGTCATTCAAGATATTTTCGCACTTATAAACGGTTAGGTGCATTGGTTTATTTGGAAGGTTTGAAGAAGGATGTTCAAAATTTGGTGGCTTTTTGTGCTAGTTTCCTATAAAATAAATACTAAACCATATCCCCTGCTGGTCTTCTCTAACCACTTCTAATCCCTCTTATTTTTTGGCCTATATATCAATGGATTTTATCGAAGGGCTTCCCAAAAGTCAAGGTAATGATGTTATCTTAGTGGTGATAGACATATTCACTAAATATGCTCATTTTTTCTTCTTAGCCATCCTTTTACTGCTAAGTCAGTAGCTGAAATCTTCCTGCAAAAATTATTCGACTTCATGGTTTTCCTTTTAACATAGTCTCTGATTGGGACAAGATTTTTCTGAGTCATTTATAGAGAATTATTTAAAATAATTGGTACCAAAATGAAGTTCAGTATAACTTATCACCCTCAAACAAATGACCAAACTGATGCAACAAGTAGGTGTTTGAAGACCTATCTGAGATGCTTAACCGGGCACACACCACGACCATGGGAAGAATTTTTGTTTAATTCCAATTATAACAACTCAACCAAAACAACTAATTTCAAATATTTATACGGCCATGATCCACCATAGTTGGTTACGGGTACCACTGTTCCTTCAACAATGGATGAAAACTCAAGCTTATAAACATCAGAGAAATGTATCCTTCGTTGTTGGGAACTAGGTTTATCTTAAATTGCAGCCTTATGCACTCAAATCTTTGGTAAAAAAGATCAATAAAAAGGTTTCTCCTCATTTTTATGGCCCTTATCAAATTACTAAGCTCATCGGTTTGGTTGCCTATCAATTAGACCTTCCCACTGAAAGTAAGATTCATCTTGTCTTTCATGTTTCTCTGGTGAAGAAAGTTGTCACATTAGTCCTAAATCTTCAACTATTACCACCTATAATGTCATAAGATTTAGAACTTAAAGTGAAACCTCAAGTTCTCATATATTTTCGTACTAATGTTGTCAATGTTGTGGAGGCGCTCATTCAATGGAAAGACTTACCCAAATTTGAAGCAACGTGGGAAAATTTTGATGTCAATAACCAACAATTTCCTAATTTTCATCAAACCATGGCTTCTAATATCATTTTATAAGGTTTTCAAGCATCATTCATCTCATTTTGATCAAAGATATCTCAAAGTTTAGTAGCTTGTCTCTCAAGAAAAGTCAAAGGTTCATGTGTTTATTTCCATGTCTTCATCAACAAGTTACCTTAAGCTTTGGTCAATTTAACCAAAGGGAAATAAGGTAAAAATTCTTTTGAGTTCATATGATGATCCACATGCTTTAAAATGCAAGTAAAATTCAAGTTTACAAGTTGATTCAAGGAAGTTTAGCCTAAAAAGGCAGCATTTCAAGTCAAAGTTCCAAAGATCACAACTCCCTCAATTCTCAATATTTTTGAATGCTTTTTTTTTTAATATGGATCTTATCAACTTCTACGTACATGAAAAGAGCCAATTATGCTTGGATGATAATCAAAAGTTTGGAGACATTATAAGTCATTTGTGGACTTAGTGAATTTTTGCCTATTTTCCAGATTTTTGTGCCAACTTCAACATGCCATAACTTTTTGCTCATGCATCCAAATGAAACCTTTCTTGGCACATTGTGATATTTGCTATGATTTTAAAATTTTCAAAAATAATTGGATCAAAAAGCCTCTTGTACAAGGTGCCCCATTGGTGCAAACATGGTTAGTTGGAACTAACTGTTTGCACTATGATCAGATTTTTACCTAAACTAATCTTCAATTATAATTTGGTCATCACTTGGATCCAATTTGGTTTTGACTTTTGGTTTGATCCTCTCTTCTTCATCCATTTATTTTTAGTTTTCACTCTTTCTTTGATCAATTGTGAAATATGTAGGCCATCTTGTTCATGAGATCTTGTTGTTGAGAGAGATCACGACACGACGATCGAAACATCGTACGTGTCGTGATCTCTCTCTTTTCCTCCTCCTCCGTTTTGTTGTTGAGAGATAAGTATCATGAAAGGATGATTGATGTAATGAATCCATCTTTCCTTGACTTAGGTATTGATCAACCTTGTTTTGACTTGCGCTACATGTTTTAGAAGTATGATCTTTATATCATATCTCTAACATGTATGGTACATAAATTGTTATTGACCAGCCTCCCTTAGTATGATCGTCCTTATAGATTGTGCTACCATTGCTTAACATAATGCTAAACTTGTCCCTAACCGGAAAATGATCATATTGGTCCAATTTTAGACGAGTCATTTTAGTTTAGATGTAAATCTCCTATCTCCATAATGTGTAGATTATTTTCCACTTTAGAGAGCTAGTGGCATACTTGTTGATTTTATCCAAGTTGCAGTCCTTCTCAAAGGATGATGCAAAGTCCTCACACTTGTTGGGTTGATTAGTTGAGTGATCTACTTTAAATGACAATATGTCTTCATTAACACTAACACTAACTTTAATTTTACTAACTTTTACTTTATACCTTTTATCCTTTTATCTTGGTGCTCTTTATCTTTATGTTTTTTATTTTTATGCTCTTTATTTTATGCCTATCATTTCATATCATATTATTGTCTTGTTTATGTTTATGCATTTTTCTCTTTGTCCATTTGGACTTTCTATTTTTTTAAGACATTAATAAAGGCCTAAATACTTAAAAGACTCTTAATGCTCCTTGGACTATTTGGTGACTATCCTTTGCTCATGGATGATGGACTTAGAATTAGGTTCCTTGGCATATGCTTTGAAGTTATATCTTGAGACCTTGGATCTTTTTTTCCACTTTGACCTTGAGTTGACCTCTTGTGAAGACTTGACTTTCATCTGATGCTTGGTTATTTCTCTGCTTATCTTGTTGCTTGAGTCCAAAGGATGAAAGTTTTGGCTTATTTATGTAAAAGACTTGTATATTGGTTAGATACTTCTTTTCTTAGATTTTATTTATGCTTTAGGATAGCCTCTTCATCTCCTCCCCCTTCTTAAATTTTCAAAATCTTCTCTCTTTTACAAAACCTTCTTCTTTCAAACTAGAACCACTTTCATAATAAACCTTGACTTTGTCAAGTGCATTTTAAAACTCATTTTATTAATAAATGCTAATCAATATTAAGCATACTTAGACCATTTTCAAAAGACTTAAAAAATACTTAACTCATTAAAACCATTTTTGTACCTTATGTGCACCTTTTGCTTCAAGACTTTTCATAAAGTTTAGATATGAGTCATTTCCATAGTTGAGATGTGATCCTTCTATCCCCATAGTATTGTTTGAAATACATTTAAACTTTTCCACCTTTGAGATTTAGTGACATACTTGTTGATTTTATCCAAGTTGGAGTCCTTCTCATGGTGATGTAAAGGTCCATTTTCACATACTTGTGGGTGATTAGTTGAAGTTTTCTCCTTAAAATAACAACCTGTCTTTTCATTTAAAATGAATCATAACACACCATTTTGTTATTTTTACCATGAACCAAGAGGTTTTGATTCTCCATTTCACTTTGTGGGTACGTAGGCATGAGGCTCAGGAAGTCTTGTCAAACACAAAATTATAAAAAAAAAATACTTCTCTTCTCACCTCACCAATCTCTTGCAAACAATAATTTTTAAACCAAACGTTAGATTTTCAAAGAGGTTCCTATAGAGTACTATATACGTTTTGGATGCTAACACCTTCCCTTTGCGTAACCAACCCCCTTATGCGGTGATGGCTCTTATTTTGCGAGCTAAGTTAATCAATAGTTTAATCTTAAATTTTTCCGCTACACTTCAATCGTAGTGCGAGCTTACGCGAACGGAAAGCAAGCACCTCACTTTGAGATTGCTAAGCAACTATAACCCAATCTTGATTCTGCAATCACCTTGCCTTGAGTTCACTATGCGAAGCAAAAGCGATCTAGCCTTGCTTTGCGGTCGCTGTGCGACCATGACAGGGTGCAATTTTCCCATTTCTTATTTTCTTTATATCTTGTGAATTGTAACTCGGATTGAGGCACGATCGGAAGCGTTGGAAAGCTATTCTAATGCTCTACGTGATAACAAGTGAAAATATGGATATATATGTTTGATAATTGAATAATATTAGATTCAATGAATATGGAATAATATGTGAACGGGTGAATATGAACACATAATATTGTGATGAGTACCATGTGAAATGGTTTGATAATTGGTGAAGGACCTTTGTCCTAAAAGTCATATTTTGGTGAGGGGTTTGGCTCTGAAAATCCTATTTATTATGATGATCATATGCCTTGCATGCATTATGGATACTTGACTTATTATGTCACTATATGTGTTTTATGTATGATATATGTATATGTTCTTATGTTTAATTGTGTGATAACATGCTTAAAAAATATGAAGATAAGTCAGGAAACCTATGCCTAAAACTAGGAAATGGATTAAAAAGAGAAGTAGGTTGCAAGTATGAGTTAGATAACACTATAGGGTGACATTCATGCTATGATACCTATGTGTGTGTCATGGATGAATGGTTGCCATAGTGGTGAGTGAGAGGCATTGTATGGAACATGAGTTATTGTTGTGTAATTAAGGTGAATGGAGTCACCTTGTAATTTTTGAATACGGCCACGTTATGTTGTATTTCATCACGTAGTTGGAAATAAACCCTTGAGATGTTCCGTCCTAAGAGTTGATGCTTATGTAGAGCTCCTTTGAGATGTACGCACTAATACTTTGGTAGGAGTACCCTTAAGAGAATGGAGCCTACGGGTAAAAGGATTGAGATGGGTAGGTTCCCATGGGAAGCAATGATACGTAAGGTTGATTATATGTCCCTTAGAATCCGAATCCATTCGTTTGAGTCCCGTGTGCATGAGTGGAGCCTACGGGTAAAAGGCTTGAGATGGGAAGGGTCCCATGGGAAGCAAGGATTCATGTGGAAAGCACATTGAATCCAAACCCATTCGTAAGTCAAAGTATGATACAAGGATCCATAACCCACGCTAAAAGTCCTAGACATAGATGATGTGGGGAAGTTTACCTCGGTATGGTTTTCAATTAGTGATAGTTTGAGTTGATGAACTCAAGAGACACGTTTCCATACATTGCGAGTTTTTGAGCTTAAGTTTTATATCCCTTTTCCATAGAATTGAGTTAGGATTGGATTAGAATCTTGTAGATCCGAGTGAATCTATAAGATAGGGGAACTCACTGAGATTATTATCTCACTCCATTATTATTGTTGTTGTTTTTTATGCATCTTTTGCAGGTTTAGTTGTTATTGGAGCTATGATTATTTCTGCTGTGTTCTGCGTATAGTGTACAATGATGGATATTGTACTTAGATCTTAGATTTTATTGTTTTCGCGCTTTCCATATTTTATACCATATGTTGTCTCATTGTTTTAGAAATGGTCAAGTATGTAAGTATTTTCAATATGCACTTATGATGGTGTCAATACCAAATAACAACACTTGTATGATGTTATTCTAGATATATATTATACATGGCGTTACAGACTAGTCTCTCTATCCCTAGTGGCTACATACCGTTAATTGTGTATGTATACCTGCTGTTGCAATTTGTAACTACTACTGCAAGAAGTTGCAGGAAGTTAATCCTTGTATAACTACAATAAAGAATTGTATTTGTGTGCATTATTCTCCTCTTATCTATCAATAGTATTCAAAATCTATCGCATATCTATTGAGGAAAATCGAGCAAGGGATCCAATTTCAAAGGAAGTAGCCCGTTAAACAGATTCATGCCCAACAGTAAATACAACGCGTAGATGCTATTATGTATAAACACACGTACGAAAAATGCCTAAACTAGACACATATAAATCAGTAACATAAGTTATGCAGTAAACCAAAGGCTTTTATACGAACAACAATGCAAAATCGCATAAACTCGAAAAATCATGTTTGACAAAGGAGAAGAAGACAATGTAGAATCACATAAACCCAAAATAATCTACAATACTAATAAAATTTGAATGATAGGAAGTTGACAGGGGTTCACCAATGAATCCCCGTGTACTAGATGAACCATTGACCTTGACATTAGATGTATTTAGCTTTAATGGATTCACAACCAAGTGACGCTCATAATCACCAGTGTATTTTTTATCTTTTCATCTGTCTAGCAGTTTAACAATTTGAAACAATAACTTGAGAGCTTCATACTAAAGCATAACCATCCTGTAAAATAAATTAACCAATTATTTCTTTATCCCTATCTAAACCTTGAGTAAGACAGAAATATTTCTATCCAAATAACTCTTTTCTTGGAAGGATGGATTAACAATGTTAAATCCTCCATCTATCAACAAATTATGTCCACCCACATACATAGAATCATCACTAGCAAAATAAAATGTTGCATTTGCTACATCATCAATTTTAAAGGCCATACCCTTAAGATTAGCGTTCGAGATCATAGAACTTTTAAGCTCACCTTCATTACATCCAACTAAATGTGTTGCCATAGGAGTTGCATAAGTATAAGAAGACAAATAATTAATTATAATTCTAAATTGTCCAAGTTCAACTGCTACATTTTTAGTTAAACCAACTATATCATGTTTTGCAAAACAATAAGCATGTGAAGCAACACCACCAACATTTAAAAGTCGAATCGTCCAATATCACCTCTACCACTAATAAATTTAAATTCAAATTCAAAATAACAACTCTTAACCTATAACAGTGGCTGCACAGTAATTTGAAGAAAAAAAACCCAGTCTTTTTATGTAATCTTACCTTCATATATCATAAGGAAAACAAAATCGAATCCAAAAAAACCAAATACATATCAATATCATTCCATATCATAAAGTGCTATTTAAAAAAACACATCTAAAATAAAAAATACAAATTCTATAGCAAACCTTCAAAACTCATTAACATAATTTTATAAAAAAAAAATTTAAAATCCAAAATTCCTATTGATGTACCTGAGGTGTTTGAAACAAACCCCTCTTGAATGGTTCAGAGCGATTGAACGATTAAGACCTAATTGAATAATTGAGAGTGAAATAAAATTTAAAGTTTAAGGTATGATTAATTTGAACATTGATTAGAAGTGATGCATTCAAATCTGATTTTTGAGATATTTAAACGATTTGAACTAGACGGACAATTCTGCAATTTCGAGAGATTGAAACATAATTGGAGTAATTTAAAATTGAAATTTGATTTTGAGCAATTCAGCCATTTAAGACTTAAATGATTTGAAATTAGAATGAAATTTTTTTATTAGAATGAAATTTTGTGATTTATCGAGAGAAACTATAACTATAGTTGAATTTTTTTTTTTTTAATTTTATAGTGAAAAACAATTTTGTGAAATATAATGTTGTGTAAAACTATCTTATTTTGACACATAATTATAAAATTAAAAAATAAAAAGTTAAATTATAATTAAATCATTTTAATATCTACTTCTTTCATATTTCTTTCGTGTTAAAATAATTCATTCTAATTGAAAGACAAAGTAAAATAGTTTTACATATTCTAATTAATAATATAAATATAAATATAATTTAGTATATAAAATTATGTTTAGTTGCTTTAATTTTTTTTTGTGTGTAATGAAAGTAAAAAATTATTCATATCTTTTATTTAAAGAAAAAATTGATTAAAATTGGATTGTTACACTATAATGTATTATTATTTTTTAATGAAATTATAATAAAAAAATCTGTCATTCATTTAAAAAAAACTGTGAGACCGATTATTACCTATATTATTACTTACAAATTTATCTACTTCTATTTCATTTCATTTATTCTTTTTGTAAGTTTAAAAATTATTGTTTATATAAATTATTGAAGTTATGTCTTAAATTTCATATTCTAGTTAATAATGAGTCAGAAGTATATAATATAACCTAAAAAATTTATTTTATTATTGACTTAAAAAGAAAGTTACAATCAGGCAATATCTATATATATAATATGCGTGAATAAACTATTAGTTAAACATGTATGAAAGAAGGGAAACAGTTAGAGCAAAAATTAGGATTTTGTTAATATATTTGAAGTATGTTGTGCTGAACTTCAAATAGGCAATCAGTGAAATAGTTTAATTTGAAGTTTTTCTTTTTAATAAGATTACAATCAATGTCAATATATTTAATTTGTTATTGGAAGGTGGGTGGCATCGGCAGTTTTTGCAGCAAAACAGCAGGTGTGATGAAAGGATACGCAGATATCATTCAACAAATGTGAAGTTCATTACAACGATGAATTGTGAAAAGAAAAAAAAAGAAAGGTGGGTGCAAATTATTCTGACTCATATACCATAGTACTAATGAATTTCATTACTGACTTAAAGGAAAAAGTTACAATTAAGTCATATTTATATACAATAGGTTGTGTGTAGAGCAAACTATTAACTAAACAAATTAAACATGAATAATTCAGAAAATATTAGGAACAAAACACCGGAGAAATGTATACAAATTTTTAAAAGGAATGTTTTTAATACGATATTAATAAGTATTTTTTTAATTATATTATCTAATTAATATTATTTGTATTGTTTATAAAATATTATATTTCACTTAATTTTATATATATATATATATATATATATATATATATATATATATATATATATATATATATATATATATATAATCAAGTAAAATATAATATTTTATAAATAATATTAATTAGATAATATAATTAAAAAATACTCATTAAAATCGCATTGAAAACTGAAATAACATCCTTTTTAAGATTTGTATATATTTAAATCAGACGTTCGTTATTAGAGACTGAGTCTTATATATAGGTGTTCAAATAAATCAGTTATTTAAATAATCCATATTCATATCCAAATCCGATTATTAAAAACCTGTTAATTATTAGTATGATTTTAACCAAATCCATATTTTGGATATATTTTTAATATGGTTCTAACCAAATCCATAATTTGGACATCCATATCCAAAATAAAAATTAAATTAGTCAATTTTTTTTAATTAAAAAAAAATTTTGAAATTTTTTTTCAAAAAAAAGATATTTTTATTTTGAAAAAAAATATTATTTTAATTTTTTTCAGTAAATAAAAATTTTATGAATTTTAAAATAACTATTGTTTAAAATTCATAACCAAAAATTATGATTTTGAATATTATGATTTTGAAATTCATAATTTTTAAATTCATAATATTATTAAAATAACAATAGTAATTAAAATTCTAATTTACTCTGTCCTTCTTTATTTAAATTAGTCCTCCAGTTCACACAAACTAAATGACTACAAAAAGAAAAAATATGATATCTACAATCAAAATAGACTTGCCGTTTAATTCAATCAATCCAAATTTAGATCATATTCTTTTTTTTTATTTTTTAGTTTTTAACCATCTCAAATAAGAATTTTAATTTAATCCAATAACTGTTCAAACGACAACAACCGTTTATTTTTTTTGTTGTAATTTATATACAAAAATCATATTTAAATATTAAATAATTATCAGTTTTTAATAACACATATTTCTAATTACAAATCAACGAATTATATAAGAAAGAAAAAATAGATAGATTGGAGTAACTGTAACCAATATTATTATTTAATTGTTAAATTGATTTAATAAATTTAAAATATAAAACTAAACTGATATTTTTTAAATATGGAGAAGAATTAGATGAAATGATATATATTAATAGTTAAATTGAATCTATTCAATTAACTAACTTTTCATTTAATAACGAAGGAATGGAATGAACTTTTCATTCATGAATTTTAACCATAGTAATTATGAATTTAAACAATAGTAATTATGATTTTGAATATTTAGAGACCAAAAATTATGAATTTAAAAAAAACAATAGTTATTTTAACAATATTATAATTTTGAAAAAATCAATTTTAAAATAAAATTAAATCAAAATTAATTATAAAATTGGTTATGGATATAACCGGTTAATAACCGGTTTATAACTATTTTAAAAGATAAAAACCGGTTATAAGAATTAATTTTAATAACCGATAGTAATATATAGATTATTTATGGTTATTGATTGATTTTAGACATTAACCATCCATGACCACCCCTACTTATATATTCAAAACTCACGCTTTTATTTTATTATCATATGTTTTGGATGATATATGTTCATACATATTGTATCAACCACTTTGGACATTATTTGTGTTTTTATTTTCTCTATATGCTCTGAGTTCTCAATCATATACCCTAGATGATATTGTGTTCATACATATTGTCTCAACCACCTTGAACATTATTTTTGTGTTTTCATTTTTTAGATATTATGAGTTCTCGCGATCTATAAACCTATGAAAAATTATTTTTGTTAAGATAATAATTTATTGACTCAACATAAATCATACATCATACAAACTTGAGAACATTTAGATGAAATGTCAATAAACTCTTATAACCAAACAATGCAACCCCTGATGCACGGTCAAAGAAAATAGTCAATCTTATAAAGAATTACAATTAAATTAAATTTATGTTTGAAATTGTTATTGTATTTTATATTGAGGATTATCTATAATTATTTGTTTTTTTATGACAACTTCTATAATTATTTATCGATTACTTTTATTTATGTAATGATCATAATTAAATATTAAGGACTAATCATTGGAGTTTTCTTTAAAATAAAATAAAAATTTCCAATCACAACTAATTTGACTGAGTGACTAAATGGTATAAATCAACCGTGTTCTATTAAAGAAACTATAGTGAAAATTTTTACTCTTTGTGAAATCTAATAATATTTGACCATATAATTTTTTTTTATATGTAAGATAAAAGAAAAGTCAATTAAAATATGACATTTAACAAAATTAATATACACATAACATCATTAGCAAATCCCTAGAGTAAGAAGATGATAAAATACGAGCACACACACAACTTGTTTAGTAATTTCGATTAAATCGATCAATTTTAAGAAAATAATTAAGTTTTTTAATTCATTATATTTTAAAAATGTCATCAAAAATTATAAATGAGTTAAAAAAATAATTTTTCAAATTTCTAAAAAAAAATTCTATTTTTTACCAAAGTGTTTTCATGTCTCCAACTCTTAATACATAAATATACAAATCAGAAGTATTTTTCAATCCTCTTAAATATTTTCAAAGATTTGTCAAATTCTTAGAACAATGGATCCTAACAACTTCTACCATTCTCTCTCTAAGTTTCTCTCACTAAGTTAACCATATCTTCCCTTTTTCTTTCATACTAGCAAAAGTTATAGAGAACCATATTCATAAGAACCAGAACCCTAGAGATCTAATTGGACCTAAAATGAAGCTTGATAATGAAGTTGATTTGAGGATCAAATAGATGCTTGAAACACCACTCAGATTATAAACTCCTACCACTATCGTCAGATATACATTGTCGCAGTCTGATGGCCTCTTCCGCCCGACTGACGACCACCGCCACCAACCATTGACGATGAAAAATGTTAGTGCTAAAAATTAAACTTTTCTCTTCATCACTTGAGATTTATTGGCATATTTCCATAATTTTCTACCTTGAATCAATGTTGATGATAATGTCAATTTATCCATCAACTAACTTATTGCTTTATCCAAAACATAAATTATAATTCAACAAAATTAATCAAGTTCATCAATGCTTGAACCTTGATATATGCACTTGCATCCAGCCACCCTTGGTTTCTTAGGTATTCTCCCAAACCCGCCAATATGGTTCTTCATCAGTGAACGAATCTCATCATTCACCTTCTTCAACCATATTTGTCTCCTTTTGCTTTTAAATGCATCCCTAAATTTTTTTTGTTCCAATTATTGAAACTCTTTTTTGTAAATGCTATGATGAAGAACTTCTACGGAGGTAGTCCTTGGGAGGGGGATGTAACTACCGTTTTCGCCTCTGTAGCCACGAGGAAGGGAATGGTAAGCCACTGAGCGACGGTGTTCTGGTGATCTCGAATCCCTCCGCTATTTTGAGGTGGTGTTTTTGATAATTGCATGAGATATATCTTTAAGTTTAACGCGCAACACCACTTCTCGTTGTGTGTGGCCATGCGATAGATATATCTGCTAGTTTATTTCTACTCGCAAGAACTTTTCTGCCAAATAATATGCATTCTGCTTCTGCACCAAATTGTAAATTTTATTGATGAGTTTATTTGCTTTTTGAATTCCGAGTGAAGTATGAAGTTGTTGAAGGATTTGGAACATTTGTGGCTCATAAGCTTGCACTTGCAGTTCAGATTTCTTAAATGTTTGGCCTTGAAGTAGCTGCTGAAATGGTTGGAAGGAAAAAATGATCTAAAAAGTGCCTCGACTGATAAGGGAAGGATTTGAAGCCTGGGAGAAAATTTAGTCGGAGAAGTTACTAGGACTAGATCACTCCCCCTGCATAAGAAGACAAAGCTAGTTGAAAAACTTACAGGTTTGAAGATTACTTTATCAGAATCCAAGGAGGGAGATTCTAAAGAAAGAGACAAAGCTACATAAACTATATACTCAGATACAACCTCACCAGAAACAATGAATAATCCATCTCATCAGAAGAAGAATAGACTATGAACTTTTCATTCTGAAGAATTGATTCTGGGAGATAAAGCTGATCTAGTTAGAACTCGTTCATCATTCAAACCTTCTGAAGAAACTCTTCTGGGTTTGATGTCACTTATAGAGCCAACATTATTTGATGAAGCTCTTCTGGAGAATGAGTGGATTCTGGCCATGCAAGAAAAACTGAATCAATTCACCAGAAAAGATGTTTGAGATCTTGTTCAGAAACCAAAAGGTGTCCATGTCATTGGAACAAAATGGGTATTCAGAAACAAGCTTAATGAGAAAGGTGAGACCGTAAGTAACAAAGCTCGACTGGTTGCATAAAATTATATCCAGCAAGAGAGGATAGACTATAATGAAACCTTTGCACCAGTTGCCAGGTTATAATCTATTCGCTTATTAGTTTCTTTTGTTGTTAATCATAACATCATTTTTTATCAGATGGATGTTAAAAGTGCATTCTTAAATGGGTATATTTTTGAAGAAGTGTATGTACATCAACCCACTGGCTTTGAAAATTCTGAGAAATTAGATTATGTATTTAAACTGAAGAAATCATTATAGGGTCTGAAACAAGCTCCCAGAGCTTGGTATGACAGACTCAGTAACTTTCTTTTGGAAAATGATTTTACCATAGGGAAAGTAGACACTACTCTCTTTGCAAAACCCTTAAGAATGATATTCTGGTTGTGCAAATTTATGTAGATGATATTATTTTTGGTTCTGCTAATCCTTCTTTGTGCAAGAAATTTTCTATGTTAATGCAGGCATAATTTGAAATGAGTCTGATGGGAGAGCTCAGATTCTTTTTGGGAATTCAAATTGATCATCATCCATAAGGAACGTATATTCATCAGAGCAAATATGCACGAGAACTTCTGAAGAAGTTTAAGATGTCAAATAGTAAACCTGCAAAAACTCCCATGCATCCTACATGCATTCTGGAGAAAGAAGAAGTAAATAAAAAGGTTTGCCAGAAGCTCTATCGTGGCATGATAGGATCTCTTCTATATTTGACTGCTTCTCATCTAGATATTTTGTTTAGTGTATGTCTGTGTGCTTGTTTCTAATCAGATCCAAGGAAAACTCACTTAACAGATGTTAAGAGACTCCTAAGGTATATAAAAGGAACAACTAACCTTGGCTTGATATATAAGAATACATCATAGTACACGCTATCTGGTTATTGTGATGCAAATTATGCTAGAGACAGATTAGAAAGGAAAAGTACTTCTGGAAACTGTCAGTTTCTGGGCAACAACCTTGTCTCTTTGGAAAGCAAAAGACAATCAACCATTCAACTATTTACTCCAGAAGCAGAATACATCTCAGCATCACTTTGCAGTACCCAGATGCTATGGATGAAGATTTAACTAGGAGATTTTCATATTCATGAGGGTAACATTCCTATCTTCTGTGATAACACAACTGCTATTTTCCTAAGTAAGAATCCTATTTTACATTCTCGAGCTAAACACATTGAAATCAAACATCATTTCATCAGAGACTGTGTTCAGAAAGGAATTTTAACTCTAAAATTTATAGATACAGACCATTAGTGAGCTGATATTTTTACAAAACCCTTAGCTGAAGATAGATTTTAGTTCATTCTGAAAAACTTAAATATGGATTTTTTTTTCCAGAATGAGTTTTATCAGAATATATTTAATCTCATTCTGTAAAATGAGATTATGACGTCAAGAAAATATTTTATTTATTTATTTATTTGTCTTTCTGAAAAAAGATACTTCTTCATGTTAGAAGATGTCTTAACCAGAAACTTGTCTAGTCAGATACCTTTTGGTATTCTTGACTTTGGGAACATCAAATGTGTTCACTTAAACAAACGACTATGATTTCTTGTGACACTTGTCCAATATCAAATAATAACTTGTTGTTGAAGAGACACCTCAAGCATTGTGATTTCATGAGACTGGATTCTAAAATAATTATTCCCTATTACTCCCTTTTTTTTTATCGTCAAATTTTTCTCCTTAAATACTCACCATCTCACTATCAGGCACTACACTAAACCCTAAAAACCCTACAAAATTTTCTTAGAAACCCTAAAAACCCTTTGTGTTCCAAAACTTCATCATCTTCATTAATGGATCCTCAACAACAAAGTATATACTATTTCTCTAAACAATCACAACATGCAGAATTGTCTCAAATGGTTTCAACCACTGCTCAAATTGCTTCAACATTACTACATCAATCGCTATCTACATTCCAGAAACCAATTAAAGTTCATATTGTGGATCTTCCACCTCACATTCATCTCGCTACTCCTTTTGAAGAATTGGAAGTTTTGTGTGAATGGTTGGTAGAATTTGATAACCTAGTTGAAAATGGAATAAATTTGTTTAAGGAATTGAGTGCTCAAGGCTGGAGAAATTACTTTGATCGTCTCTACGGTCCCATCTTTCTTAACCTAATCAAGGAGTTCTGGAGATTTGTTGATGCTGATGAACACTTCATTATGTCACATGTTTTGGGAAACAAATTTATCATTAGAGAAATCTATAGCTACCTTACTTCGAATGGAGAACTCTGGTGGTAAGCGTGCCTATAAGATGATGTCAAAATCAAAGTTTCTCTCTAAAGTAATAAACCCAACCATCTTCACTCAATCATCTGATGGAAAACCACCCTTTAAGAGTCAGGACCTGTCTAAAGAACCTCGCGTCTGGCTCAGGATCATTCTGGGATGTATCCATCACAGACCTTTATCAAGTTCATTTGATTTCATCAACACTAATTAGAAATACATGTTGCATTATCTGCTGAAAGGTGAAAAGATCTGCCTCCTTTCCATTCTCTTCAGATACCTCAGAGACTCTGTAAGAGAAACCATAAATGATTCAAAGAAGCTTAAAAATTACATTCCTCTTGGTCGACTTATCTCAGATATTTTGATTGAGAGTGGTATGATTGATCATCTGGCAAAGTTGAATCTCAAAGATGAATTAGATATCATAACTAGAACACCTCTGAATAGCAGAAATTTAAAAAGGATGCAAATAATAAATGAGATAAGAGTTGAACCAAGTATGGCTACATATTGGAACAGTTTGAAGTTAAGGAGAATGATAATAAATGGATTTCCTCTATTCACCAAGCATGATGCTATATAAGCTATAGAGGAATACATTAAGATACGTGAAGATGAAGGATATGATATGTCTGGATTCTGGTTTGAAGATCTACCAGATAACCCCCTGATCTGATGAAGAAGAAAAGACCTCATACCAAGACATCTCATATGAAGATTATCAATAAGCCAAAGAAAGGTTTGCATCTGGGTGAAGCCAGCATGAAGAATACTTCACCGACATCCTATCCAGAACAGATAAGTAAGTCTTATGATTCCTACATGACTACACCTATTCTTACTAATAGAAATGTATCTTCATCGATCCCAACACCACCTCTAATATTTTCAACCTTAGTTATAACCTCATCTATCCCTCTTTCGGAACCACCACCATCTCAGATAATTCCATCTTCTGCACCATCTACACAACCTCCACCTCAGATATATCAAACCACTTCCACTCAATCAACTTCCACCATCTTTTTACCATTAACTTCTAACATCATCACTCAACCCATTTCTACAAAACCTATTCCTACAACCATTTATGAAGAACCTACTACAAAACCTATTCAAACAACCAAAACTCAATCACCCATATCATCAACCTCTCCACACATAAATGCAGTAACCATATCAAATAATCCTTCCCCTTCTTTACCCAAACCAAACTCTGACTCAGACTCTAACCAAACACCTTCCAAGCTGGTTGCTTTTGATGAAGAAACCCAAACACATCCTGAACATCAACCTTCTGATCTTTTCTCTCCTAACCTTGATGAAGTCATTTTTGTTTTTAAAGACAATGTAGTTAGGAGATTCAAGAAACTTTCTGATGAATCCAGTTCTAGCGTTAACCCTTCTGCTATGGGTGCTACTTGGAATCGGTTCAATTGATGGATGTCAGTGGAGATTCAAAAGATCAAAAATCTTTATGTTCAAACAAAAGAATACTTTATCCAGCAAGCAGAAGAAATATTGGAAGCTAAGAGAGAAGCTGAAGAAAAGCTAGCCACAGAAAGGAAATTAGCTGAAAGACTATCTAAGGAAGCTCTTGAGAGAGATTCTGAAAGACAAGCTAAGGAAGCTCACGATTTAGCTGAAAGAGAAGCTGAAATGAAGAATCAAGAAGATGCTCTGAAAGCTGCTTAACATTCTGATAACCCTACCTTTGATCCAGTGTTGAAGACTTTAGAAAGCATTCAGAAGGAACAAGAGTTGTTCAGAAATAGAATGGATAAGCAAGATGAAGTTGCATCTAGCATTCAAAATGTGCTTGCTCAGATTCTTCAGAGGCTCTCTCTTTCTCTTCGACCTTAGATACTTTCTAGGCTAGCCCTTAGTTATTTATTTTTTGTTTTTTTTTGCTTTATTTACCTTTTTGTTTACCTTTTTTATTATGACAAAAAGGGGAGTAGCAAATGAAGAAATTATTTTGATAAAAATATATGGCTCTCTGAATCCTAATTTTGACATTCTAACATAATAATTATGCACACAATCCTTCTTAGAATGTTTTTCAGGAACAATATTGAAACTCTGGTAATCATGATGCATCTGATAAGAACCATATTGAACCTGCCTTGATAATTGATACGAATCATCCAAGACCAATCAGACTCTGTTATTCTAAATCCAATAAGATCTTTATAATTAGGCTCTGTTATCCCAAATCTGACAAGATTTTTATAAGTCTTAGATTAAGGGGAGCTTGATAAAGGGAAGTAATTCTAAACCTATCTCTGTAATCATATATTGATTATTTCTGTACAAAATTGTTTCATCAAAATACATTGTTTTATCATTATCAAAAAGGGGGAGGTTGTTAGAACAAGATTTGGTTTTGCTGGTTATCTCTAAGTTTTGATAATAACAAGGTAGTATTTGTGTGAAAACAATTTTGGTACTCTAATAGTTTGTTATTATGAAGTTTTAACAAACAGGTTATGACTCTGATAGAGACAACATGCAACACCATTCTGGTATGACAAAAGTCGCTTTTGCGCCAAAGAAGCAAGTCTACTTCTGTACCTACTCACATTCAGAAAGATTCTAAGAAGACAATATGTTGCTTCTGCAATGCTCTCTTAGATTCTGCCTCTGAGCGTGACTCTGATGATTTACGTCTGAAAGCTTTCTAGCTTCTGAAGTTTTGAAGACAAGGTTCTGCTGAACAAAGTTCTGAAGACTCTGAAGACTTAAGTTTCTAAAGACTAAGTGCTGAAGACTCTAAAGACAAGGTTCTGCTGAACAAAGTTCTGAAGATTCTGAAGACTTACGTTTCTGAAGACTAAGTGCTGAAGACTCTGAAGACAAGATTCTGCTGAACAACGTTCTGAAGACTAAGTACTAAAAAATCTGAAGACAAGGTTCTAGTGAAAAAGTTCTGAAGACCTAGTGATCAATTCTTCTACTCATGCTTCAAACATCTCTATCCATAAGCTTCTGGTGCACAGAAGATAAGATCAAAAGTTTACGTGCAAAATAGTACATAGTACATATCAAAACATTCCATTCCACTACCTTGATTTTATGGTACAAAGGACAACTTTTGTGTACGATTTTCATCCCTACGTAACGAAACTCTTTCAAGTCACCAGATCACTCAAGGATTATCCTGATCTGCTCTTCAACAAATATTTTGTTGGCTATATAAGGACTTGATTACTTGAAGAAAAAAAGTAAGTAAGAGTGAAGCACTACAACACAACACAAGAAAAATCCATACTGTGTGCAAAATTTCTTTAAGTATTTTAAAGATATTCATAGTGTTTATATATGCTTGAATATAAACATTTCATTGTAAACATTTATTTTTCACTCAAATGTTTAATTAAAAAAAAAAATGTGACACCCTTTTTGAAAAAAATACTCCGATTACTTTATAAAGGGCATGTTGAAGTTTAGGGTTTTACATTTATCACTCAAATATCCAAGTCAGTGAGGTTAGAGAGATGAAACTTTGTTAGAGTAAATAAAAAGTACAAGTTATAATGCGTATATGGGTTTATATAAGAGGAAAGGTTTAAACCGCTTCTGCTTAACACGACTGATGGTGTACGACTTTCTGACGAGGGTCCACCTGTCCATCGTTCTTTTGCAGATATATTATAGAGCAGACCTTTGATGTTGGACTAATCATGTTGGGCCGTTTGATCGATCACACCAATATCATTAATAAATAGTAGTAATTTTGTAAAATAACTTATAGTTTTTCTATTTTTTATACCATTAAATATAATTCTTAATTTGTGCGAAAATTTAATCCCTATACCACTGCTCAAATTGCTTCAACATCGCTACATTAATCCCTATCTACATTCCAGAAACCAGTTGAAGTTCATATTGTCGATCTTCCACCTAACATTCATCTCGCTACTCCTTTTGAAGAATTGGAAGTTTTGTGTGAATGGTTGGTAGAATTTGATAACCTACTTGAAAATAGAATAGATTTGTTTAAGTAACTGAGTGCTCAAGGTTGGAGAAATTACTTTGGTCATCTCTACGGTCCCATCTTTCCTAACCTAATCAAGGAGTTCTAGAGATTTGCTGATGCTGATGAACACTTCATTAGGTCACATGTTTTGGGAAACAAATTTATCATCAGAGAAATCTATAGCTATCTTACTTAGAATGGAGAACTCTGGTGGTAAGCGTACCTATAAGATGATGTCAAAATCAAAGTTTCTCTCTGAAGTAATAAACCCAACCATCTAATGGAAAACCACCCTTTAAGAGTCAGGACCTGTCTAAAGAACCTCATGTCTGGCTCAGGATCATTCTGGGATGTATCCATCACAGACCTTTATCAAGTTCATTTGATTTCATCAACACTGATTAGAAATACATGTTGCATTATCTGCTGAAAGGTGAAAAGATCTGCCTCCTTTCCATTCTCTTCAGATACCTCAGAGACTCTGTAAGAGAAACCAGAAATGATTCAAAGAAGCTTAAAAACTACATTTCTCTTGGTCGACTTATCTCAAATATTCTTATTGAGAGTGGTATGATTGATCATCTGGCAAAGTTGAATCTCAAAGATGAATTAGATATCATAACTAGAACACCTCTGAATAACAGAAATTTAAAGAGGATGCAAATAATAAATGAGATAAGAGTTGAACCAAGTATGGCTATAGATTGGAACAGTCTGAAGTTAAGGAGAATAATAATCAATGGATTTCCTCTATTCACCAAGCATGACGCTATATAAGCTATAGAGGAATACATTAAGATACATGAAGATGAAGGATATGATAAGTCTGGATTCTGGTTTGAAGATCTACCAGATAACACCCTGATCTGATGAAGAAGAAAAGACCCCATACCAAGACACCTCAGAAGAAGATTGTCAAGAAGCCAAAGAAAGGTTTGCATCTGGGTGAAGCCAGCATGAAGAATACTTCACCGACATCTTATCCAGAACAAATAAGTAAGTCTTATGATTCCTCCATGACTATATTTATTCTTACTAATAGAAATGTATCTTCATCGATCCCAACACCACCTCCAATATTTTCAACCTTAGTTACAACCTCATCTATCCCTCTTTCGGAACCACCACCATCTCAGATAATTCCATCTTCTGCACCATCTACACAACCTCCACCTCAGATATACCAAACCACTTCCACTCAATCAACTCCCACCATCTTTTTACCATTAACTTCTAACATCATCACTCAACCCATTTCTACAGAACCTATTCCTACAACCATTTATGAAGAACCTACTACAAAACCTATTCAAGCAACCAAAACTTAATCACCCATATCATCAACTTCTCCACACATAAATGCAGTAACCATGCATATCAAATAATCTTTCCCCTTCTTCACCAAAACCAAACTCTGACTCAGACTATGACCAAACACCTTCCAATCTGGTTGCTTCTGATGAAGAAACCCAAACACACCCTGAACACCAACCTTCTGATCTTTCCTCTCCTAACCTTGATGAAGTCATTTTTGTTTTTAAAGACAATGTAGTTGGGAGATTCAAGAAACTTTTTGATTAATCCAGTTCTAGCGCTAACCCTTCTGCTCTGGGTGCTACTTGGAATCAGTTCAATTGATGGATGTCAGTAGAGATTCAAAATATCAAAAGTCTTTATGTTCAAACAAGAGAATACTTTATCCAGAAAGCAGAAGAAATATTGGAAGCTAAGAGATAAGCTGAAGAAAAGCTAGTCGCAAAAAGGAAATTAGCTGAAAGACTATCTAAGGAAGCTCTTGAGAGAGATGCTGAAAGACAAGCTAAGGAAGCTCAAGATTTAGCTGAAAGAGAAGCTGAAATGAAGAATCAAGAAGATGCTCTGAAAGCTGCTGAACATTCTGATAACCCTACCTCTGATCCAGTGTTGAATACTCTAGAAAGCATTCAGAAGGAACAAGAGTTGTTCAAAACTAGAATGGATAAGCAAGATGAAGTTACATCTAGCATTCAGAATGTGCTTGCTCAGATTCTTCAGAGGCTCCCTCTTCCTCTTCAACCTTAGATACTTTCTAGGCTAACCCTTAGTTATTTATTTTTTGTTTTTTTTTTGCTTTATTTACCTTTTTGTTTACCTTTTTTATTATGACAAAAATGGGAGTAGTAAATGAAGAAATTATTTTGATAAAAATATATGGCTCTCTGAATCCTAATTTTGACATTCTAACATAATAATTATGCACACAATCCTTCTTAGAATGTTTTTCAGGAACAATATTGAAACTCTGGTAATCAGATGCATCTGATAAGAACCAGAATTGAACTTGCCTTGATAATTAATAAAAACCATCTAAGACCAATTAGGCTATGTTATTCTAAATCTAATAAGATCTTTACAATCAGGCTCTGTTATCCCAAATCTGACAAGATTTTTATAAGTCTTAGATTAAAGGGAGCTTGATAAAGGGAAGTAATTCTAAACCTATATTTGTCATCACATATTGATTATTTATGTACAAAATTGTTTCATCAAAATACATTGTTTTGTCATTATCAAAAAGGGGGAGGTTGTTAGAATAAGATTTGGTTCTGCTGGTTATCTCTAAGTTTTGATAATAAAAATGTAGTATTTGTGTGAAAACAATTTTTGTACTCTAATGGTTTGTTATTCTGAAGTTTTAACAAATAGGTTATGACTCTGATAGAGACCACATGCAACACCATTCTGGTATGACAAAAGTCGCTTTTGCGCCAAAGAAGCAAGTTTGTTTCTGTACCTACTCACATTCAGAAAGATTCTAAGAAGACAATATGTTGCTTCTGCAATGCTCTCTTGGATTTTGCTTCTGAGCGTGACTCTGATGATTTATGTCTGAAGGCTTTCTAGCTTCTGAAGTTTTGAAGACAAGATTTTGCTGAACAATGTTCTGAAGACTCTGAAGACTTAAGTTTCTGAAGACTAAGTGTTGAAGACTCTAAAGACAAGGTTTTGCTGAACAAAGTTCTGAAGATTCTGAAGACTTAAGTTTCTGAAGACTAAGTGCTGAAGACTCTGAAGACAAGATTCTGCTGAACAAAGTTTTGAAGACTAAGTGCTAAAAAATCTGAAGACAAGTTTCTGGTGAACAAGTTCTGAAGACTCTGAAGACCCAGTGATCAATTCTTCTACTCATGCTTCAAACATCTCTATCCAGAAGCCTCTGATGCACATAAGATAAGATCAAAAGTTTACGTGCAAAATAGTACATAGTACATATCAAAACGTTCCATTCCACTACCTTGATTTTATGGTACAAAGGACAACTTTTGTGTACGATTTTCATCCCTACGTAACGAAATTCTTTCATGTCACCAGATCACTCAAGGACTATCCTGATCTGCTTTCCAACAAATATTTTGTTGGCTATATAAGGACTTAATTACTTGAAGAAAAAAAGTAAGCAAGAGTGAAGCACTACAACACAACACAAGAAAAATCCATATTGTGTGCAAATTTTCTTTAAGTATTTTAAAGATATTCATAGTGTTTATATTTTCTTGAATATAAGCATTTCATTGTAAACATTTATTTTTCACAAACTGTTGTTTGTAATTCCTTAAGGGACCAATTAGGTCAGAATCTTAAGAAGACTTAGACAGTTAGTCTTTGTCGTTGTTAGTCACCAGCATTTGCTAGTGCAGATTGTAATCAATTGATTATATTGGATTAAACTCTTGGGTATAAGGAAAAATCACCTTGACGGGTGAACTGGATTAGCTTGATAGTTTTCAAGTGAACCAAGATATATCGTGTGTCTTTCTCTCTTGTTTTAGTGTCTTTGTGATTTTTTGTTTTAGTTTCATAAAAAGCTTTCATTTTCAAAAACCCAATTCAAACCCCTCATTTCTTATATTTTTTTTACACCTTCAAAAGTATTATCACCCCCCCCCCCCCCCCCCCTTGTTTGTTTTTGGTGTTGACTTTACGCCTATAGTGCAAATCAGGTAGAGACTGAGGAGCCTTAGATGTTGCATGTGTGGAAGATGACTAGTGGTCTTCTTCGCTTATTGTTTTCTGTGTCGTTTTATTACCATGTGTCCCTCTGATAGTGTAACACTTGGGTTGTGATAATTTACTTGTTTTATTCTATGAGTTATTATGTCACCTAAATTAATATTTAATTGAGTAAAAATGATTTCTATTTTGATATGACAATGAAGTTGTGTTTTTTTTATTGTTTAATTTCCGCTGCTATTAAGTGTAATTTTGAGGAAAATGTTTAATTGAAAAAAAATGTGACACCCTTTTTAAAAAAAATACTCTAATTACTTTATAAAGTGCATGATGAAGTTTAGGGTGTTACATTTATCACTCAAATATCCAAATCGGTGAGGTGAGAGAGATAAAACTTTGTTAGAGTGAATAAAAAGTACACGTTATAATGCGTATATGGGTTTATATAAGAGGAAAAGTTAAAACCGCTTCTGCTTAACACGACTGATGGTGTATGACTTTCTGACGAGGGTCCACCTGTCCATCGTTCTTTTGCAGAAATATTCTAGAGCAGACCTTTGATGTTGGACTAATCTTGTTGGGCCGTTTGATCGATCACACCAATATCTTTAATAAATAGTAGTAATTTTGTAAAATAACTTATAGTTTCTCTATTTTATATACAATTAAATATAATTTTTAATTTGTGCGAAAATTTAAAAGTAACATATAATTTAATTTAAAACATATGAAGTAATTGTAATATTTTTTTATGTTAAAATCCGATATTAATGATCTCAATTTATAATAATTTGAATACTTTTTTTTGGGTACAAAGTTGGAATTTAATTTTACTTTGATTCAGTATTATTAAAATAAATTTATTAACATAATTTGAATATAAAATATTACTTTATTATTTAAAGGTTTTCTTTTCATATCTCGTTTCTCTACTATTCAATTTATTTTCTTCTTCAGAATTAATATAATTTGACCATATCATTTTTTCTCTTAAAATATGTCTATATTATCACTATTTCTTTTTAACAAAATATATCTATATATTGACATATTTTCTCAAAAGAAAATTCTTTATGTAATATATATCCTCCCTTTTTTCACATCCCTCTAGCATATACATAAACTCAAGATCTATTTGCAAATACATTTTCATGTCACAATCTCTATTACACAACACAAATGGATAGAATGAGTCATTCCAACAATCATATGAGCATGTTTCATGTGACATGCAAAACAAATGTTCCTGTCTTGTCCAATGTCACAAAGAAGATTATGAATAAAATGTATCAGAAAGTTTTCAAAACAAAAAAACAAAATGAGTTACAACCAAATAACTCATTCAAGTCCTTACACAAAACCATGATCAAGGAAATCAAATACAAATGCTTCAAGATAAAGAAGCCAGATGATGATAGGTGTTTGTGGAAGAAGAACATATTGATGGGTGAGAAATGTCAGCCAATGCAATTTCCAGATGCAATTTTTTATGATGATAAGGGGAATCGACTTTGTGAGCCACCACGTTCAAAAGCATAGTTCTCTAAATTGTTTTGTGGTTTATGTGCTCAAATGAAATTGTAATGCATTGATTATAGAACTTCGTGAATAAAATTATACTACTTATCGTTTTTAATTGTTGTTTTTGTTACATGTTTTTATTCATTTTAAAATAGTATTAACTATTGTTTTATCAAAATTATCTACTATTATTTGTTGGGGATAGAGAAATATATGAAATACGATAATAAATAATAAGACTATTATATGAAGGAAAAAATAACAAATAATTTTATCATAGAAATCTATTAATTTTATTACTATGTATAAATAATTTTTTTTGTTTTGGTTTTAATATGTATAGATAATTTTAATTTCGCTTTCTTCCTCTTCGGAATAACACTTCAAACTTTGCTGCCATTCTTATTCTTGAATTAGATTGGACCGTTGTTCAATTTGAGAGGGTTTTCTTTCTATCATTCTCAAATTTTACTTGACACCTTTGCAGTAGTATTTTCTAAGGATGACAAAATAGATGGATTGAATTGTTAATGGATGGATTAAAATAATTCAATAGTCCATTAACAATGTACTAAATTTTTCTTAAAATTATCCAATTCAATCCATCCATTAATAATAAAATCCATATAATCCATCCATTAACATATTTTTAATGGATAGATATCCATTCATTCAACTTTTTTTTTATTTCGTAAAAATAAATATATTTTTTTAGTTTTAAAAAATTGATTTTATTTTATTTTTGAAAAAATTATTTTTTGTATTTTAAAAAAAATTATTTTTTAATATATTTATTAAAAAAACTGAATTTTTGTATTTTCAAAAAAAAATTAATATTTTAATTTTTTAAAAATATCAATTTTTTTCCATAAAAAAAAGTCAATTTTTTTCGAGAAAAAATTTTATTTTATTTTCGAAAAACAAATCAGTTTTTTATTCTGAAAAAAAAATTATTTTTTTTTTTTAAAAAAAAAGTCGATGTTTTTTTCGAAAAAAAAAACCGATTTTTTTTTGGAAAAAATAATTGACTTTTTTTCCAAAAAAAATTGAGTTTTTTCAGAAAAAAAAGTTGATTTTTTTTCTAAAAAAAAGTCGGTTTTTTTTCGATAAACAAATCAGTTTTTTATTCTGAAAAAATAACTGATTTTTTGTTTCAAAAAAAAATTAAACTTTTTTTTTCAAAAAAAAATATAATTTTTTAATTATTTTTTAATTATTTTTTAGAAAATGTATTTTAAAAAAAAATAAATCTAACGAAAATAAAAATAATTCATTGCATCTTTAAAATATGTTACATGAATTGAATTCATCCATGAATATATATAAATAGATAGATTTAATCAAATTCTTTAACTTATTTTGTCTTAATAGATTCAATTGCCATATCAAATTTTATTACACATTTATAGTTATAGATTTATACTTATAAACTTTTCTTATTTGTTCTCAATTAATAAAGTTATGATTTAATAATTAGAAAAACGAAAAATATATTTTGACATTTCTTCTTGCATACACCGTATCCTACATGGCTCCAACAACACAAAAAACAAAGTTAAATAAATTATTAAAAAGATAAAAATAGTAGATTTTAACTATACTAACATTCAATAAAGAAATATGAGAATTTTGCATTTACTTTTTAAATAAGGTTACAATATAACCTTGAAAAACTCTTATTTTTCAACCAGAAAACAGAGCACTCCTTTGCGACAAGATATCGTAATTAGACATGTTACATGTTATGAAGTGCCTACAAGCACACAAAATCCTCATTACAGAGACAAGAACCTGGATATCCATTTCCCTCATCTCCTAAAATGTGATAAATGAGAGCCTTCCAAGGCATTAATATACTATAATTTTGATGTCTTTTGTCGATCTAAACTTACGAGATCCTTTCTTAAAATCTTTCCTGTGATTGACTTTGGAATTTTGTCTATAAAAGTTACTCTCCGCAACCTTTTGTATGGTGCAACCTGGACAAAGAAAACAAACCAATCAACAACGGGTAAGAAAACAAGCAACCCTCAAACTCTTGCACTTGCCACCTTCACAAGTATTGGTTATTGTTAAAAAGAATACTTCCTGATATACAAATTATTTTTCTTAAAAGTGATTTTCTGAATATCCCTAGCTTACCTGTTTTGCTACAAATTTCTTAATGTCTTCCTCAGTTATTGAGCTATTGCGAGATCGGACAACAAAGGCCACAGGAACCTCACCAGCATTGGCATCGCGGGATCTGATATGGAATCGACACAATGAATCACTAAAATGTTTTAAATAGTTATACAATATAAATAAATAATTAGTTCAGATTCTGCATGAAGATATATATGACTAACGGGATCACTCCAGCATCAGAAATTTCAGGATGAGTAACTAGCAAGTCTTCAAGTTGAGCTGGTGCCACCTAATAACAAAAATGTGTATAGGATGTGCTTGTTTAGTACGCTAATTTTGCTGATATCAGGCAAATTGTATGGTGGAAAAATAGTTGTGTCAATTTTTATAATTCAAATCCTTAAACTGATAAAGCCAAATCATACTTGATATCCATTACACTTGATAAGCTCTTTTATTCTATCTACAACAAATAACTGTCCCTTTTCATCAAAATATCCAAGATCTCCTGTAATCATCCATCCCTCATCATTAATCGTGTGCTTTGTTGCTTCTGGGTTGTTGAAATATCCTGAAAAAATATGCAATATAGATTCTAATCAGAGTCATATTAATTTTAATATAAAGTAGACAAGTATTAAAGATCTTACCTTTCATCATAGTAGGTCCTCGTAACCAAATCTCTCCTACTTGATTCGGTGGTAGGGTCTTCGATGTTTCTAAACTAACAATTTGGGATTCTACACTTGAAAGCAGTGCTCCACTTGAACCTAAACCACAAATGAACCATTCTTCCCTTGAATTTTCTACGGAAACAAGTCCACATGCTTCTGTCAAGCCATACCCCTGCCACAAAAATTCAATAAAATATTCAAATTATCTGAAGGGGTTCTTATTCTATTGAAAAAACACAAATATTTTAAAATTTTAAATTATCCTTAGCTATACCTGAACAATTTTAGTTTGAGGTAGAATTTTAGCACACTCCTTCATCACATCTTTTCCCAAAGGAGCGGCACCACAGGCGAGCCTTTTCAGGGGCGACAAGTCATAACGGCTCACAACTTGACGCCGCTTAACGAGCTCCACCATCACCGGTGGAGCAATAGACAAATGCGTCACCCTAAACTTCTCCACAGTTGCCAAAGCTTTCTCCAGTTCAAATCTAACCATTGAGACCACCGTATTCCCTCTCCGCAGATATGTGTACGTTATCACGGCCAATCCCATCACGTGATGCATGGGCACCAAACATAAAGCCACATTCTTCCCCTCGCCGTAATAATCCTGATCCGCTGCTCCCGCCAATGCCGTAGCTATGAAGTTTCGATGAGTCAGCATCACTCCCTTACTTCTTCCGGTGGTTCCCGAAGAATACAGAATCACCGCCACGTCGGATTGCGAAACCACACCGTTTGCATGAATCTCGTTGGAGCTCTTGTTTGACTCTCCGGTAAGATCATTGTAGTCCCAAACCAAAGAACTGGATATATTCGATGATAATACTCTGGTTGAAGCATCGTCAAGCAATATTGAAGGTAAATTCAAATGCAATTGTTCGATTTTGTGTAGAAGCTCCGATACAGTAACGACGAGTTTGGGATTGGAGTCTTGGATTTGGTTGGAGAGTTCGGAAACGGTGTATAAAGGGCTACAGGTGGTGGCAATAGCACCTATGGAAACTATAGCTAGGAAGCAGACAGGGAAGCGTATGGAGTTAGGTGCGAATAGCAAAACAACGTCGCCTCGTTGGATGTCGAGGCGGAGTAAGGAGTGGGAGAGGGCGGTGACTTGGGTTTCAAGTTGACGGAAGGTTAGTGAGTCGCCGGTTTGAGCATCCGCGAGGGCGATGGAGTCGGCGACGGAGGAAGTGGATTGAAAGAGGAAAGAGGTTAAGGAGAGATCGGGATCGGTGGGAAGGTGGATGGGTTGTCTTGGTGAGGAATACGTCATCGTTTCGAGGTCGAAGCAGTTTTTCGCCATTATTATTGTGTTAGGTAGAGGGTTGAACTTCGATATTTTTTTTCTTTTTCTTTCGTTTTTGTGTGATTAGTTTGAAATTGTTTGCTTAATAGAAGAGAAGTGTTGAATTTCACATTTGTTGCTGTCACGATCTTCGATTCAATCGTGCAAGATGATTGGCTCGTTGTGATCAACAGTAAATGCCTATTTCCACTTCACTATCGAATCAACGCCGAAACTAAAATAACATCCATCCATGACTTGAGAAAACAAATTAGTATTGTGATACCTTCTTTCCTATTTTAACACATGTCCCATTTTTTTTAAGTACTAAAAAAGTTTCAACTTTTTTTAAAAAGTGATTATTACTTTTAAAGGTTGAACGAGATGTTTCACTTAATTGACTTGGATTTTGGACAAAATTAAGTAATTGGGACATGTGTTAAAATAGGAAAGAAGGTTGAACAAGAAGGTTAAAATCAATTAATTGGGACATGTCTTTTTTTAATTGATTTTGGACTAACTTATGTTCATTCCTATTATATCCTGCCTCATACAGTTATATGCCATAAGTTAATAAATACTATATTTAATATTTTTTATAATAAAAAACACCCTTTAAAGTTGATAACTCCACTCAAAAAACCACGGCAAGTTATTAAATGGTGGTTTTTTTCATCACTTTAATAATAAACTAATTTTTAATGCCCATCAATTATCTTTCAAATGTTAAAAATAGAAAATCTTCTATAGTTACAAGATGAAAAGATTGAGTATTGGTTATCATCCTTATTTTTAAGATTTATTCAGTGTTTAAGTTCTTTAATTTAATTTTAGATTTTAATTTAGTTTCTTATTTAATGTTATAATTTAGTCTCTTAACAATGGTTTTATTTGCCAACTTAATACTTTCAGTTAAATTTGCAGAAAAAACGCTAACTTAGAGCAACTTTAACGCAGAGTTGTTAAACCAAAATTCTTTATAGTTTACATTAGTAATAAGGAATTTGCATTATAGGAGAGCTGACATGACATCCAACTGAACTAAAATTTAGTTCCTATTATCTATATAGTTAACGTTAACTATGTGAAACCTATTATAATATTATTTAATATTAATAAAATATTTCAAATATTCCAACAACATTAAAGTAATGATATGATATTTGAAAATAGTAACGGTCGTATTATATTTTTTACCTTCTATAAATTCTATAGAAATTTTAATTTTTTTTACACACAGTTTTACTACTAAATTTTTTTCTTTCAATTTCCAATCTTATTTATTTATCAAATGGATCCAACCAATCGAATCCTTATTATAATTATATTCCTATAAAAATGTAATTTTTTTTATGTATTATTGTTGTGAATTTTGTATCATTTTTAATTTTATAATAAAATATATTTAATATTATTTTTAAGTTTTTAAGGTAAATTTTATTTAAAAAATTATATGTATTTTAATTAAAATAATTAAATTAATGGTAACTTGAATAAAAAATATAAAATGTGGGGTCAAGTTTTGGTTTCTTATAGACAATCATCATTAAAGTAAAAACTACTCAAATCAACTATAAATTTTTTAAATCCTACAAATCACTTTGGGCCCACAAAAAGTATCTTAGTTTACCCATTTAGTTTACTCCCACTAAAGATGCTCTTAGGTGATGTGGTATGACAACAAGGATGTACTTTCAGTAGTGACTTAACAAGGAGATTATATTAACGTTGCAAGACATTGTTTCCTCATTGTAACGTTCTTCTTCAAAATTTCTTCATTCAAAACGCGTTTTAGGGCTACTATTCATCTATTTCTTTCAACGTTCTTCTTCAAAATTTCTTTAAGAACCCTCCTCTTCCAAACCATCATCTTCATCATTTATGTTAAGACGTCAATGAATTCCAACAACTACTCAAAATCAAACAACCAAAATTGTAGGTCATTTGGATATGTGGTCATAAGAAACAAGATGAGGGATTGTTGGTGTCAAGAAGAGTGTATTATTCGTACTGTTATAGATTTGAGCAATGCTAATGTTAGGAAAAAGTTTTGGGGTTGTAGGAATTACAAAAATTAAATGAAGAAGGGATGTAATTTTTTCAAGTGGGTAGGAGAAGAAATTGTTGATGGAAGGGATTTGAAGATTAAAAGGCAAAGGAAGAGAATATTCAAGTTGAAGAATGAGATTTTGAGCACAAGAGAAACCTTGAAAATTGTAATAGTGTTTGACATTATTAGTTTAGGCTTTAATTTAGTGTTTTTAACCGTGTATTTCAAATAGGATTGTGCTTAAAGCAATATGTAATTTGATGTTATGTGCCTATGTAATCTCAGTTTTTGGTTAAATGAAAAGTAGTCTGTAATGTTGCAGTATGATATAAAGTGGTATGTAATGTTGTAATTTAATCATATATGCTATAACAAAGGTGTTGCAGTATGATTTAAAGTGGTATGTAATATTGCAAATGTGCGACTAAAATGTGATGGGTAATATTAAAAGTGAACTTAACAGAAACAATGCAATACATAAGGGACCGTATTGAAATCTTTATGATTAGATTTTTTGCTTTAATCAAACTGCAAATACATCAAGCATGTTGCATGTTATTTATCACAATCATCATGGTGTTCATTTTAAAGCAAACACAATGAAAAGACAATTGATACAAAAGACTTCATTAAAAAGGCTAAGTTACACAGGTGATAAAATACTGATACAAAAGACTTCATTAAAAGGCAGCATGATAATCAACCCTACATATGTGTTCATGGACACTGATATAAAAGACCAAATAATGTGTTCATTGACACTAGTACAAAACTGATAAAATAGTGTTCATAAACACTAATACAAAAACGAATGCCTATAAATAGTGTTCATATCTAATACAAAAATCCAAATGGATCATAATTCAGGTTGGGTGGTCTGAGTTGATGCAAAATGGCTTCCTTTAGGTTGGGTGGTCTGAGCTGGTGCAGACTGAATTCCTTCAGGCTGGGTGGCCTGAGTTGGTGCAGTCTAGCTTGCACTATGCTGAGTTGACTGAGTTGGTGCAGGAAGCTTACGAGTAGCTTTGTTGTGCTCCATCATGTGGCATCTACTGTATTTGATTCCAAAGTTAGCTCTGTTTAGTTGTGCCTCATCCCTTATATTCTTTGATGCGTCCCTAATCCTCTTCTTCTTTGGCCTTCCTGATTGTCTTTTGATTGGTGGTGGCCATAAATTAACATACTCAGTTTTCTCCCACAATGTCTCCCCACTCACTGGATATATTACAGGTGCATAACATGCCTCATCACATGCTATTTTGTAGAAGTTAGGCATAAATGTGTCAATTTCCAATTGCTGAGATTTCATGCAAGATATTTCATGACAACATGACAACCCTGCCAGCATCTATCTCCTACAAGAGCACTCCTTAGTGGACAGACTCGCAACATATTTTTCACCATTATATGAGATATGCCTAATCTCATAATCAAATTCACTTACACACTTATGTAAAACACAATAACAGTTCAGCAAATGTAGAAGCAAGTCAGCATTCAACATCTAAATGAAGAAGCAAATCAGTATTCAATACCTTGCAACCTAATTATTTGTTTTTTTATTCCTTTGTTATCCTTTTCTTGATATTTGGTAGAATATCACCTTCATATTTGGCCATTTCTACCTGTTTGACTACCACCTCATCATGAGATACACTCTGATCTCTTCAATCACTATTACAATTGGTTTGGCCATGGCTATGACAAAAACAGAGTTGAATGCCTCTGACATGTTTCCATAGTGTATCACATAAAGTATTAGTCTTGAACCTAGACTTGCTTCAAAACCTTGGTGAAATTTTTATCAAATGCTTGAGAGTCTCCTCATTAACAGCTTTCATTTCAAGCATGACCTTTTTCCATGCACTCACATTGCTGGTTGTAGCAGCTTTCCACATGAGTTCTTTGAGCTTAATCCCTGGATATTTATTCCTAAAGTTGTTATACAGATGCCTTGAATCACAAGAAATTCATAGCTAAAGGGCAATATTAAAACATATAGAAAGATAAGGGGCTAAAGTGATAAAACATACCTGACACAAAATCGTTGGTCTACTCCATGTAGCAATTAATCAAGAGATGGTAACAGTCCTTGCAATAAATAGTGTTGGTTAGTTCATAAGATACAGCCCCTGCAATTTGTCAAGAGCTGAATAGAGTGATAAAATTATCTTTTGTTGATCACTGATGAATGTGTATGTTTTGCATATTCTTGTCCCTCCAATGTCAGATATCAACAATTCTAGGAACCATTTCATGAATACTTGGTTTCACCTTCCACAACAGCAAATGTAATATGCAACCTTTGATCATTTGGATCTCTTCCAATTGCAGCAAGTATTTGTCAACCATAATACCCTTTTAAGAAGCAGCCATCCAATCCTATTATAGGCCTGCACTTGAAAAAACTGTCCCTGCAGGCCTTGAAACAAATATACATCCTTTGAAAATATGGACTCAGTTGTCTCTCAGGATGCTCAATGATATCCGCTTCACCTTGAAAAGGTTGACTAGTAACTTTCACAATGGAACCAGGATTTGACCGCAACAATTCATGTGCATAATCATGAATTCTTTTATACTGCTCCCTAAAATATCCATCAATAATACCAATAGCCATTATTTTTGCTCTGAATGCAAGAGTTTTGTTAATTCCTACATTCCATTTCTGTTGGGTCTTCTCCATGATATTAGTCTGTTTTAAACTATAATTCTTCCTCACATTGTTTTATATCTTGCTACTGAGCCACTTGGATGTGAGGAAATTGACCTTGAAATCTCTAGTACATGTATGGTTATCAATAATCTTTCTGAGTTTCCATGTATCTTCATGTTTGATTCTTGCACAATATGCCTCCCAAGGATATCCTTTCTTACATATAACTCTCATCCTTGTGTTGCCATTTTTCTTGAATTTCAAGTTCCTACCAGAGTGTATGGCATATGTCCTAATACCATCTTTGAAATCTTGTTTGGTATCAAAGTATGTCCCCAATTCCCACTTTTAGTCATCCATCCTTTTAGGTATCTTGAAATTTTAACAATCCCTCTTACCAACACAATCATCTTCACTAAAATATTCTTCAAATAAGTCATCATTATTTTCATCCTCAACATCACTTAAACCTTTCAAGTTTACTATTGTTTCCTCTTCATTAGGGCTGGAAATGAGTCGAGTCGAGTCGAACTTACCTCAGCTCGGCTCGACTCGTTAAGAATTGTTCGAATTCGAGTTCGAGTTCGAGTTCGACACGAACTTTTTTTTAAGCTCAAACTCGACTCGTTATAAGTTCACGAACAGTTCGGTTCGATTCGTTAGGTTCATCTCATTAGGTTCAGCTCACATGGTTTACGAACTTAAAAACTATTTTTTTAAAATATATATATATATATATATATATATATATATATATATATATATATATATATATATATATATATATATATATATATATATATATATATATATATATATATATATATATATATATATATATATATATATATATATATATATATATATATATATATATATATATATATATATATATATATATATATATATATATATATATATATATATATATATATATATATATATATATATATATATATATATATATATATATATATATATATATATTTGACATTTTAAATAAATATATATTTTTTAAATAAAATATTAAAATAAAATAAAAGTTATCATATTGAAATTTAACTTTATCTTCAAAATCTACTAATTCAAAACCTACACAACTTTCAAGAGATACATTTGAGAGTCTAATTCAAAAGCTACTAAATTGAAGATTAAATTTGTCTAAGATTTGAAGTAAATATTTAAACCTAATCTTAAAGACACTATAATTCTTTTCATATGTAATCGAGTTGACTCATGAACCTAACGAGTCGAACTATGTATAGTTCAAGTTCAGCTCATTTAGTTAACGAACTTAATTTTTCGCTCATACTCAACTCATTTGGTTCATGAACCTAGTTCAACGATTTAATTGTCGAGTCGAATTCCGAACTATCTTCGAGTTGGTTTGGTTCATTGCCAGCCCTACTCTTCATCAACACGGTCATCCAAAATAATTTCCTCACCACTACCTTCACACTACTTTGATTTCCTAGGTGGTCTTCTCATTTTACCTTTGCCATTCTCTTTCCCTTTATCCTTACATTTACCTTTACCCTTCCCTTTTTTCTTCCCTTTTTCATTCTTCTGCACCTCAACCTCATCCTTATCCTTTTCATGAACAACATCTTCAGCAGCTGCCACGTCTTCATTCATACTCACATCATCATCATCATTAGAATCTTCAAAACTAATATCCAAAGCATCATCCTCACTATCACTATCTAGTCCCTCATCAACCATATTAGTCTCCTAAATCTGTACCTCATCAACCAAATCATTAACTTGAACTCGTGCCTCATCTTCCTCCATGTTGCAGTCCATTTCCTCATCAACCAATTCAGTTTCCTGAACTAGTCCCTCATCTTACTCCATGTCACAATTTGGTCCCTCAGCAACAATTTCAGCACCAATGGTCCCCTTGTCCAATATGTTCCTTTCATCCCCAACAGTTTTAGTTTCAGTGGTCCCCTTTTCCAATATGCCCCCTTCATCCCCAACAATATTAACATCAGTGGTTCCTTTATCCAATATGTCTCCTTCATCCACATCATTTTGAACTTCAGTGGTCCCCTTATCCAAATTGTGTCCTTCATCAACCAAATTTCCTAAATCAGTGGCCCCCTCTACATTTCTCTTTCCTAAGTTAGTGGTAGATTCTTAAAAAACATTGGGACCTATCACATTGTATTATAGTGAAAGTATTGCTCCCTAAATTATTTCAGGTTGTAATATGGGATAAATTACATATAAATGCACTTGCCCAGTTAGCTCTGCAATTGTCTTCACCTTCCTAGTTCCATGGTCATCTTTTAACAAGACCATGTTATTAAACTCCATTTGATCGTGATACCAAAGGTTGTATACACTAGGATGACTTAAATCCTTTAACCCACCCAGAGCTTCAAAGTAACTCCAAAAATCTAGATCAACGTCCCGAGTTTCCTCTAACCCTTTATAACCTAATTTCGTGAACTCAGCAAACTCACCCCCATGATGCACAATGCAATGAAAATGATTATCCATTATCTAACAAACAACCTAAATTAGAAATAGAACAAGACCTAAACCACTTTATGACACAACCTAAAAAGTTTACATTTATAGTAATAAATCGTACCTTATGAATGTAAGTGAATGAAGTTCTTCTACCACTCCGTGTTCTGGATAAACAAGCTTCGTTGACCTAATCAAGCTACTTGAATAATAAGTAGCTGGAACGTCGCGATTAAAAACTTGAATGATGTGTGATGGATGAAGAATCTTGAATGAGAAGTACATACGAGTGGTTGTTTCCGCTTCGTCTTCGTCTTTAATGATAATGAAAAATGGAGAAGTGAAAATGTATGAAAGTATCTGCAAACGAGTGATTGTTTCAACTCGTCTTCGTCTAGGGTTTATGATGAGACATTCAAAAGTTTATGTGGGTGAAGGAAAATGAAGTGAAAATGAATTGCAAATGAACGTTTCATCTTACATTTGATGACACAACATTTCATTTTTATAAACTTATATTCATGTCATCTAATAAACGTCACCTGAAGTGCCACGTCTTCATTGACTAACGAAAGTTTGTAAAATTTAATAGAAAGGATCAGAGTGATTAGCACAAGTATATTTAAGAGACTCAAAACGAATGTTTATTCAATGAGGGACTAAACTAAAAACTGAAATTAAGTTAAGGGATCAAACAATACATTAAACCTATTTTTAATTATTATCTTTCAGAATAATATATTATGGATGTTGATCACTTTGACTCCTAATAAATTTCTACTATTTAATGTTGATTAATCCACTGGATCATCTTCTTAATTCATTTATATCCAATAAATAAGTTTCATATTATAATGTAAGGACACCATTATGAATAATATAATAAAGAACTTATAATATTTTCTCTACTTATTTTTTCTCTTTTTCTTTAGTTCATGATATTTTGTCAGCATGAAATGGTGACTGATTTGGTGGAGGCTATATGGTTATGATTCATATTCTTTTATATAATTATGTTTATTATTACAAATTTTCTAATATTTTTTATTGAACAATTATTTTTACTTGTATGATTATAATATCGTTTTTGATTTATTTTTATTAAATCTAAAAAAAACATTGACAATGAAACATCCTTGAAGGATTGAATAGAAAAAAAATGTTTATCTAATTTATTCTTGTTTGAAGATTGGTATCTCGAAAAAAAAAAATTAAAACATCCTTGAATGGTCACAAATAACTAAAACGTCGATGATGTCTTTATTCTTGTTCAAAGATTAAAACATGAAGAGCTATTAAATTGTTATGAAAATATATTGAAGGATTGTACTCCTAATAAATTTTGTTGATCTCATTGGATATGTTGATCTTAACCATAGTTCAGGAAGATCTAATATTTTGATATTTTAGTATATGAATCATTTGTAATATTTGTTGATCTTTGTTGATATATAACTTTTGTTGAATTCTATAAGAATCAGACCTTTACACTATTATTTAAGTATATAAGATCAATTTGATCTTAGTACCAAAGAAAATTAAGAGAAAATTTATTATTTTTTAAATATGTTCATGAAGTAATAAAATTAAAAATATAAAGATTGTTTTGAAAAATTACCCACAATTGTGATTGAAAAAAAAAGTGAAATTTTTTGTATTTAAGAATGACTTTGTATGACAAGAAATTATGATTCATTAGTGAAAAAATTTATAATATCTGTGGTTATGACATAATTAAGTATAATCTTATTTATTTAACCACTCAAATAAATAGTTTTTAATAAAATCAAATTGAACATTAATTGATAAATTTATTGAAAATATAAATAAACGTTATACCATTATTTAATCTATCATTATTTCTTTTACATTAAAATTGAAATACTATTGTTATTAAATTCATTTAATAAAATGTTGGAAATGTTTTATTTTATTGATCTTACAATAATATTACCTCATGATGCTGATTAATATAAAAATATGTGTGATAGTTTATTTAAAATGTATGAAAGATTATTAACGTGATGGTTCTGTCAGGACAACCGAGTGAAGGAAGATAGACAACCACGAATGAAGATGACCAAAAGTCAAGAAATACGAAAAAGATCAAAGGAGATGGTAACAATGAGAAACAAGAAGGTGTTAACAAGTTTCAACCTGCCTTTGGAGAAGGAAGTAGCAAGTCAAAATCCAATTCCTACAAGGAGATGGTGACGAGAGAGAAAGCTGTGGAAGAATCTGAGTGGATTGCAAGAGCGGAGGAAGAGGAATTTGCACTATCCATTACACTGGGAGAGATGAAAATGACTGCATAAGATTGGTGATTATGAATGTCTAGAAATCTTCCTCTTTAAACAAGAGAAGAAGCAAATAGTGATTCCATTGAAGAAAGGAGTCATTATGAAAATGATAGGAAAGCGTGTAGGTTATAAAGCTTTGTCAAAACAGGATGAATCAGATGTGGGAGAGAAATTGTGAAATATGCATGTATGTGTGTTCAAGTGGATCTAACAAAGCCTTTGCTTGCCATGTTCACTGCTAAAGGGAGAGAATACAAGATTGAATATGAAGGACTTCATTTGGCCCTGTGTGAAATGCGCTCTGTTTGGACATTTTAAGGATGGGTGCTCTGAGAAAGAAGAAATTAGGGAGAATGAGGGATTAGTCGTTGCAGACAATGCAAGGCCAACAATATAGGTGAAAATGACAAGAGAAATGATGGAAGGGAAGATGGTCCCTGATGGTGGTTCAAAAAGCTTGGAGAAAGCAGAAAAGGAGGATCCCGAGGTTACAGTTGCAGGTAAAGGAAGATTCCATGCGACTCCCTAGAAGCTTTAAATGTCATTAAAACCAAAAAGACACAATTAGGGTCCAGATTTATTGCTCTTAATGACAATGTTACGAATATTGATATCAAGGAGAAATCATCATCAATAATTAGGGAAACTAATGAGTTTTATTCTTCTACCGACATAATAGCTGAAACAATCAATGAAGAAAATTTAAATTTGAATAAAGAAGGCACACAAACAGGACATGTGGGAGAGATAATACAAAGAAAAACAAAAGCTGACAAAGTTAACAAAAAGGTGATCAAGATGGCAACACGTGGTATCATTAAAGAGAAAAAAAAAAGAGGTAGTCATTTTGGGAAAAATAAAGGCCTTTATGGGAAAATTATTGAGCAAGAAGGCATAGCAGCTATGGCAGTGAAATCAGTAAAGGCTATTGGGTTAAATGTTTTGGGCTCCCTTCAATCCAAATGTAATAGGCCATATGTGGGTTCTACTCATTTACTTGATAATCTTGGCCCAAAAGAGCTAAGGTCTCAAGGAGCAAGCTGTGATGTACATGTAGTAGATGGCATCGATAAAGAAATTCAACTTCTCGGTGAACCTTCAAATGAGATAGATCATGGAAATAGAGGAACAAATGAAGATGAAGCATGAAAGGCACCTTCAAATGAGATAGATCATGAAAATAGAGGAACAAATGAAGATGAAGCATGAAAGGAAAAAGACAGCTCAGACATGGAAGGTTTTGAAGAAACACCGAGTAAAGAAGAGAGATTTGGAAACATCCGATAATTGATTTTAATGTTTAATCAAATTACAAATAGGATAATGATTTAGAACTGTCATAGAGCAACAAGCAAGGAATTTCATAGAGTGTGCAAGAAATTTGTGAAAGATAAGAGCCTAGATATTGTAGTGATTCTGGAGACGTGTTTGAAGCCTCTCAAACTAGAAAGAACCTTCAACAAATTAGGGTTTGACAGACTGGTAGGCTCAAAAGTTAGAGGCTTTTCATGAGGGATAACTATGGTTTGGAAAGCTGATAGAGTAAAAATGGAAGTTTTACAAAAGCACTTTCAGTTTCTTCACATGAAAATTAAGTTCGAGGGAGAGGAAAAGAATTATCTCGTTGTTGCACCCCAAAATTTTCCCTCTCGTTTCTAACCCTAACTAGCTTTCACTTCGCATTCGTCTGCATTTCCATTAGGTCATAGCAATCAATCATGCATTGCATTGAATGCTTGATACATGGGATCACATTGTTTTTATGGCTCAAAACTTCTTTTTATTTCATGTTTTTAAGAAGCAAGCATCAGAGGCTCTGACATTTATTTTGCTCAGTGATTTGGTACTGGATCATATTTTTTCCAGTAGAATATTTTGAGTGCAAAAGGGAGTTCACAACTTATTTCAGGCAAGATTCAGTTGCAATATCAAATGACAAGTTTTAGAGGCAGAACAAGGCTCAGAACAAGTGGCAACAGGTGATTTTGCAAGCTTTCCCACCAAAAGGCGCCAAAATTTAAATTTTGAATACGTTAATCGATTAACCAATTTTGCCTATAAAATGGTTAATCGATTAACCTATGTGATTTTTCCCAGAAAGTTCAATTTTCAGCACTGCAGCAGTTGCAATTTCATTTTAATCGCTTGGGTTCACATTTGCATCAGTAGAAGAATCTAGAATGCTTCCAAATTTTGGTTCATTTCCAAATTAACTTCACTTTCCCTCCATAATTCAAATAATTTCCACTCCTAATTCTAGACCAAAAATCCAAACTCACACTCTAAACCTCATTTATACTCCAAACCTAAAGTTTATTTAAGTGAATTTGCTCTAAACCTCAAAAACTTCACTCACTTTTTTATGATTTCTCTACACTTCACATTCCAATTCTCTCAATTCTCTCTCACCTTTTCACTCTCCATTTTCATCTTCAACCTTTACCAAAGCTTTTTCCATTAGAATTCTCAAATTCTTCATTGGAATTTGTTAATTTTAGACCTAAGCCTCCATCATTTCTTCTCATCAACACCAATTATAAAGTTGAAGTGTTTTTGGATCTAGATATAAGCTTTGGAAGTGCTTTCTTGAA
This sequence comes from Lathyrus sativus, assembly GCA_963859935.3. NCBI lineage: Eukaryota > Viridiplantae > Streptophyta > Magnoliopsida > Fabales > Fabaceae > Lathyrus > Lathyrus sativus. The sequence continues at coordinate 454,231,310 of OZ012740.1, read as the reverse complement.
GTGATTTTTGGAGTAATTTCGGTTTTTTTTTGTTTTCATGCGGATCTTCAATTTTCTTGCTAGGAGCTCATTGGATCTTGGATTTCTTTGCTTGATCGGTCAACTTCTGGTTGCAACACTTACCAAAGCAATTCTCTGCTTTGTAGGTTGATGATTCTTAGATCCAAACTCATTATAGCTTATTTTACAACTTTCACAATGTAGATCCATTGATTTTTTATGTGAGTTCATCCATTGATTGATTTAATTATTGATCTTGATGTTTGATGGATTTAATTGGTGTTTGATTGTTGTTATTTGATGTAATTTTTGTGTACAATTGCATGCCTTAACATGTGGATCATTGGAAAAGTGATTTGTTGCTAAAAGTGCTTTTGAAAAGCTGATTTTCTGCTTCTTGTGCAGTGTTAATCGATTAACCAGTTTGCAGGCTAAACTAGTTAATCAATTAACCATGTTATTTTATGTGTTTTTGCTAATTTTGAAAGTGGTTAATCGATTAACACTGATGCAGAATGTGATTTTTGTGCTTTTTCAAGCTTGTTTTGTTTTCTTTCCATTTTTAAGCTTCATTGATTGATATGATACATATTAGTGGAATTTTCTTGTGCTATTTCACTCTATTTTACAGCACGTATGCGATTCTTCGACACCCGATGCATTAATTTTCGTGATGCATGTTCATGACTAGTTGTGATGCATTCTTGATGCATTCTACATGTTGTTTGTTTGTTCATACTTACTTGTTTGCTCTTGATGCTTATCTTGCTTGATTAATGATACATGTTTATGTTTGATTTCGATTTTGCAAATGCGTGTTCGTTTGAGATGATTAATTGTTGATGAATATGCATGTTGTTCTTGTCAAATGCTTAAGTGTGAAATTTTGTTGAAATTTGTTCATGCTTAATTGTCTATACATGTTCATCAATTGATCTTACTTGATACGTGTTCATACTTGATCCTTGAAATTCATGTACACTTGTTTAAATGTGGAGTTGTGCTTTGATTCAATCCTTTTGACGCATGTTTATGTTTAGTTGTTGGACATGTTCATTGTTAATTGTTTGATCTTTGATGCATGCTTAACTTGATGTTATGATGCCACATGTTCATTTATGCTTGGTGCTTGTTTGATGCCTATGCACATGTTGTTGTATACACTACTGTTATGTGGAATATATGATGTTAAATGCATTTATTCTATTTTGCCACATTTACACCTGTTCTGCTATGAAAATACATGTTGTTAAATGTTGTCCTGTTGTTGCTAGAATTTACTGTTGTGCTGAGCTGAAGCGCTGTTGGTGATGTTTTTGGTGCATTTTCTTTGTTTTGGTTTGTTCTTGCATGTTCCCTTAAGGCCTCCTAGTCCAACTTAATTTTTTTATTAATCTTGGAGTAGGATAGACATTAGGCGTTAATCCTTTGCATGACAACATTAGGATAATTTCTCTAAGCTCAACCTTAAGTCCACTTTTTCATGATAACATTAGGTAGACTTTCCTCTCTCATCCTCAACTATAGGATTATTCGGCATGATAACATCTAGGTGAGTTTCCCTTATATTTTTCTTTTTCCTTTGAGTCTTATCTTCTCTCTCTTAAACACAATCAAAACACCTAGTAAAATACGATGTGTATAGTGCATCACGAGTCTTAAGCACATGGGAGAAGATGAGCGGATGCATTTCTAACCTCATATTAGGGTACTTTGCGCGTGAGACGTTTGGATCGTGAGCGTGGAGTATTCGATCCTATGTCACAGACTTTAGTGCAATATACATCTCAAACAAAGTTAATCCACTTCTTTAAAACTCTTAAATAAAGTTCAAATCATTTTGTCTTTCCCATTGCACGAGGGAATATGTAGGCCTAGGACGGCAAAGCCCTATCGAATCTCCTTTTTGTTTTTCTCTCTTTCTTTTTCGTTTTCCGTTAGCAAGTAGGCTTTAGATAAACACACCCTTTGATTAGAACAAAAAGAGTGGATCCCGTTGAGTACAACGAACGTGAGGGGGTGCTAATACCTTCCTCTCGCATAATCGACTCCCGAACCTAAGATTTGGTTGTGAGACCATGTTCCTTTCCTTTTTTGAGGTTTCTTCAATCGTTTCCTTTACCCTGTTAGGATAAATAACGTTCGGTGGCGACTCTGCTTTTCCGCCGGTTGTTTTTCGTGTTGTGACAATCACACCCGTTTATGCTTGCCCCGTAAAGAATGGATGTAAGGAGTTATGGCAAGAGTTATATAATTTATCTTAGCACATTCATCAGATTGGATGCTTGGGGAGACTTTAATGAGATGATTCAAGATTTTGAGAAAAAAGGAGGAGTTCCTACATCACTTAGAAAGTGTGGAATCTTTAGAGAGAGAATTGACAGTTTTAACTTGATGGATTTAGGATTCGTAGGCCATAGATTCACTTGGAGAGGTCCTATTGTCCATGGAGGTGGAAGATTCTATGAGTGTTTATACATAGATCTTTGTAATTACACTTGGAGGTTACAACTTCCGGATGCTTACATAAAAGTTCTACCTATGGTGGAATTTTTTTATCACCACCCCATAGTGATTCACCTCCAAGAGTTGACTACTATTGAGGAAAAAAGAAGATTTTATTTCAAAAGTGCACGGTTGTTAGAAGATAGCTACAATGATTTGATGCAAGAGTCATGGAAGAATGATAAGCATGCCTTGGACAATCTGAAGCAATTTAAAGAGAAAGTGACATATTGGAAAAATCTCATGACAAACTCTATTGAGAGACAAAAGAAATATCTGCTTAGAAGAATCAGTGGAATTCAAAGGTCATCTATGAAGGGAGAATTCATGAAGGATTTTACTAAATGGAGAATAGGCTGCAGAAGGAACTTTCTAAAGTGATGCATCAGGAAGAAGTTCAGTGGTTTCAAAGGCCAAGGAAAAGTGGCTCATGGAGGGTGACAAGAACACTCGATACTACCACATCTAATATGTGCAAAGAAAAATAAGCAACAAGATCCAAATGATATAAGACGAGGAAGGAAACTGGATAGAGGACCCACTTAAGGTGAGTATGATTTTCAAGAACTTCTACCAAAAGTTGTTCACTGAAAATACTAAAATAGACGTTTAGAAAATGTCGAAAGTCACATATCCCAAACTCGATTTCAGCTTTAAAAGTAACTTAAGTGCTAACTTGAATAGTGAAGAGATCAAACATGACAAGTTCGATATGTGCCCTAGGAAGGCCCATGGGCTTGACGAATTCCCAGCAACCTTCTACCAAAAATCTTGGTCTTACGTTAGAGATAGTATATGCGGGTACATTTATAAAATGTGGAATGATCCCAGCCACAATCAAAAAGTGAATTCTACTGAGATTTGTCTTATACCAAAAGTTCCTCATCCTACTCAAGTGCAATAATTCAGACCAATCTCACTTTGTAACACTATCTATAAGTGTTTCAGTAAGATAATCGTGAACAAGATGAAGTAGTACATAGATAAGATGGTTAGGCCTTATTAGACTAGTTTCATACTGTTTACTATTAAATTTGGTAAACAAGTACACGTTTCTATTAACACTTAAAGGGTCAAACTCGAAAATCTTCCGAACATGCTTGTGTGTCTATCACTTGTGAAAACTCATAACGTTGTCAAAAATGTTTAAAATGTTGGTTGTAATTACTTGGAAAATAAAGAAAATGTTCAGAAAACTAAATGCTGAAATAAAAATGAAGAAAAGACTTTTGAAGTCGAAATACAAAAATGCAAGGAAGGAATACAAGGTTGAAATTAAAGTGCGAGTAATGTAAATTGGAAAGAAAAGTAAAAGAAATCGAAAAAACTTTAATGAATAAAAATACGTTTAAAGTAAAACTGTTGGAAATGTATAAAAAAGTGAAACGTATGCGTACATCTTTCCTCACTCATTTCTCAAGACGCGGGTACTTTGAGTTTATAGAAATGTGTACAATTTGTGAACCTCTTACAAAATTAACCTAAGTGTCCTTATATACTATTTTATGATAACTGTCTAAGAATGGTGGACTACTCCCATGGTGACATGTCCTACACCCCTGCAGCGGTTTCCCGCGACTTGCTCCCATGTTCCTCTAAATAATTGTCGATGCTGACGCAGCTTCCGCTTTCTGATATCATATGAATTTCCTAACTACTCTTCTAGGAACCAAGAACTGACTATCCTCGTCAAAGCCTTCGAATTCGACTATGTCAAGACAACATGATTCATCATATTATCCATTGTAGTGATGAACTCCATATGTATCATCCAAGTCAACATTATTTCTATTATAGTGATGGACTCCACGTCTGGTGGCTGAGTCGATATTACTTCCATTGTAGTGATAAACTCCAACCTTAGTCAATATAGCATATTATTCAATTTCACTAAGTCCCTAAGTTCTTCACCGCCTCTTTCGACCTTGCCACCTTTGACGAATATTACCTTATGTGATCTCTGACCTTAAGTTGTATTGATCATATTGTTGCACCCTAAAATTTGACCAACTTATTTTACCTGATTTGTGTTTTCATAGCTTTATCATTTGCATAGTAGGTCATATACATAGTTCATTCATCTGCATAGCATAGCATGGGCAAGTCATCCAACAAGGGATCAAGTGCTATTTTTCATCTCAAGGAGTGTATTCAAAAGGTTCTTATCAAGATTCAAGCCTATTCAAGTCACCAAGAAAGAAATTGAAGCTTTGAGAAGTTAAAAGGCCAAGCAGTGGGTTTCTCTCCTGTCTAGGGAGTATTTGAAGATCATCATAGAGGTTGTGAGCCATGAACTGGGGCATGGAATGTGTAGATACATCATGGAAGACCTAGAGGGTCATTTTGAAAGTAATACAAGTCATTGGTGTGGTGACCAGAACTACAGTTGAAGACAGTCAACTAGGGTCTCATCTGGGTCAACCCTAGGTCTAATGCTTGATTGGAAGGCATCAAGGCCCATTTAAAGGATGTGGGATTCATCATTTGATATGTGGATATGGATATGGTGTTGTGCCAAGAAGAAATCAAGAGAAATCAAGAAGAAGAGAAGTTTCCAAATTAGGGTTTCTGAGTAAAACTCCCTGATTTAGGTCAAACTTCCAAGCAAGATAATTCAAAATGCAAGTCTCAAATGGATCCTTGGCCAACATGAAACTTTTAGAGCATCTCAAGAACTTTAATTTGAGTGGTGGAAGGCATCAAGGAGGTTTATAAAACTCAAGTTATGGTTCTTGCAAGTTACAGGTCATCTGAGGACACTGAAATTTATCTATGAAAGTTACTTGACTTCCAAGCAACTTTTACCCCATAAGGAATTTTCAAATGGATTTTTGTCCAACATGAAAGTTGTTCCTCATGATCTTAGCTTTCTATAAAGGTATGGTATGCCTCAATATGAGTTGTGGAGCTCTACTTATGATCTTGACAAGCCAAGGGCATTTTGGTCATTTGGAGGTTATAGGTCATTTCAAGCATAAGGCCATATCTCCTATTTCCAAGCTTCAAATGGAAAAATATTCAACATGAAACTTGCTTAGAATGATGTTTTAAGGCTAGTAAGGAGGTCATGAGATGTTGAAAAGGCTTGTATCAAAAAGTGATAAAAATGGCCTAAAATGGAGGCATAAGTTAATTAAAGTGAAATTTAAAACTGGAAATCACAAGTTATAAGTCCAAACCATGTCATGTAATAGGTCATTTTGACTCCATATGACATTCTAAGAACAATGGTTCATCCACAATTTTGATTTGAGGCTTGGATCATAGGGCTGCTTTGGAAAAGGCTTACTTGCATATTAAGGTACCAAAGCAAAACTCAACAAAACTCAATAAACAAGGTAGTTAGGCATTGTAACTCATCCTAAATCTCATGTGGGGAGAATTTCAAATCAGAAACAAAGGATACAAGAAGCTTGGCATGAGATAGCATGAAAAAGGAAATTGCAGAATTTGTGTATGCTTGTTTGACTTGTCAGAAGTTGAAGATTGAACATCAGAGACCGTCAGGTCTAATGCAACCGTTGAGTATTCCAGAATGGAAATGGGATATCATTTTTATTGATTTCGTGACCGGTTTACCGAAGATTTTGAAGGGATATGATTCGATCTGGGTGATTGTCGATTGATTGACTAAATCAGCTCATTTTGTACCGATGAGGATTAATTATTCGTTGCAGAAGGTTGCCGAAGTTTATATTGATTAGATTGTGAAGTTGCATGGTGTTCCGTCGAGTATTGTGTCGGATAGAGATCTGAGGTTTACATCGAGGATTTGGGAGAGTTTTCAGACAACCTTGGGTACTAAGTTGAGGTTGAGTTCTACCTATCATCCACAGACGGATGGACAGACAGAGAGAACTATTCAGTCTTTAGAGGATTTGTTGAGAGCTTGTATGTTGGATCAAGGTGGATCGTGGGATAGTCATTTGTCGTTGGTTGAGTTTACCTACAATAATAGTTATCATTCTAGTATCGGAATGGCACCGTATGAGGCTTTGTATGGTAGGTGGTTTAGGACTCTGTTGTGTTTGTATAAGTCAGGCGAGAGTGTTGTACTCGGACCTGAGATTGTGCAAGAGACGACTGAAAAGATCAAGATGATCCAAGAAAAGATGAAAGCGACGAAGAGTCTTCAGAAGAGTTACCATGATAAGAGGAGGAAAGCACTTGAATTCCAAGAGGGAGATCACGTGTTCTTGAGGGTTACATCAGTAACTGGTGTTGGCCGAGCTTTGATGTCTCAAAACCTCACATCGCTTTTTGTTGGTCCGAATCAGATTTCGCAGAGGGTGGTGGAAGTAGCATATCATATTGCTTTACTGTCGTCGCTTGCGAATTTGCATGACGTGTTTCATGTGTCGCAGTTGAGGAAGTACATTCTAGATCCGTCGCATGTGATTCAGATGGATGATGTACAAGTGCGAGATAATTTGACTGTTGAGGCGTTGCCTGTTCGGATTGATGAACGAGAAGTGAAGCAGCTGCGAGGTAAAGAGATTGTCTTGGTGAAGGTAGTTTCAGGAGGACCAGCTGGAGAAAGTTGGACTTTGGAGCGTGAAGATCAGATGAGGGAGCCGTATCCGACTATGTTTTCTTGAGGTAACTTTTGAGGACGAAAACTCTTTTAAGTAGGGGAGATTTGTAACACCCCAAATTTAATTGGAATATTTTATTTAATTGTTTAAATAAGAATATTCAGTTTTCGGTGATTTTTGGTAGTTTGTGGATTATTGGAAAAGTGTGCATTTTTGGGTTATTTATTTGATTAATAGTATATAATATTAATTTATTAGTATTATTATTATTATTTAAAATGAATATAAGTGAAATAAGGGTAATTTGGGTATTTGGAGGAGTTAGTAAGGGTAATAAGGAAAAAGCCCAAATTGTGAGGCCAAAGACTAGGTTTGACAAAATAGAATTCTGAAGGGAATTAGGATTCATTTGTTAACCGTGAAAAGTATTATGGCCAGAGAGCTCTGAGGAGAAGATTGGAGGCAGAAGATTCCGGAAGATAATCGTGAAGGCTTTGAATCGACTAAGGTATGTGGAGTATAGCTTTTCATGATTTTCCATGTGTGCCTTTCAATGTAATTATGGATGATTTTAGGTTTAAGGGATTTTGGGTCGATTGTGGGAAAAGGGGAAATTGATGGTGAGGACCCTGATGGTTGTGGTTAGTGGTAAATATTCCTGACTATTAAAGCATGGATATGAGAAATAGTGACCTTAGGCATTTGTGGCCAAAAACCTTGAATTGTTAAATGTCTAACTCTGTAGGGATAAATATTGGATAATGAGTAACTCTAATGCCTTAGGGTGTAATTGAAGGAAAAATTGTGATTTTGGACATGAACATGTTACGGGATTGGCCTAATCAACCGTAGGTTTTGTGCCTTTATCGTCGTAGGACCTTAGGGATGTTTTGGGGGCATTGGGTAAGTGAATCGTATGGGCATTTGAGTGGATTTAAGTTCTGGTGCATAGCAGATTTTGTTGTCATCGCACTGTTCGCCCAGTGAAGAAAGCCTCGCCTAACGAACCATGCTGTTCCCAGACTCGCCTAGCGAAGAAACTCGCCCCAGACTCGCCTAGCGAACATGCCAACGAATGCAGCAGAGTTTCCCGTATGTTGATCATGTGCAGCGATGCCTTGATATTTGATTCTGTGATTTCTGTGATGAGTTACCTTGGGGGTAACTATGATTTTTATGTGATTAACATATAATGTGTATATGATTACATGATGGTTTATATGATGTATTATGATGATATTACCATGACTTTGATGAATTATATGATGACATGAGACATGATAATGATTGTGATGATGATGACTATGATGAATGATGATGCACCTATGTTGTTATCATGAGGATGATTATTGACGCGTGCATCATGCATTCATGTGCATCCGGACTTCGGTCCGAGACCTCGATTACTTTGGCTTCAATCCCATTGTGTGGATGTGAAGTATTTTGATGTGCTCCAGTTCTCTAGTAGAATCGATCCTATTGATGGGGATCTATGGAGAGTTGATGGCCTAGTGTCCATCGAGCTGTGATGATTGGTACCACATGCATTGATTTGTGTCGCATCTGCATTTATGAGTCTTTTTGTATGAATTATGATGTTGTGGCCTTCGAGGCCTATTGATGAATATGAAGGTTGAATATGATTATGATTCCATTTATATGTTGATTTTCATACATTGATTTTTATGAATAGTTTTACTCATCCTGCCTATTTGAATGTTTCCTCCACGTGGGTAACGTACAGATGACCGAGTTTAGCCGTGAACGCTGTCGAGGAGTTATTTTTGAAGTTTTGAGTCGTTAGCCCTTTTGGTTAACTTAGAGGGTCTTGCTCTGATATGTAACATCGTGTTGGGTTCTTTGAGTTAAACTATATACTGTTGAGTTATTTTGCTTATGTTCCCTGATTAGGAAAATCTTTACTTATGCCTTTTGAATTCCGCTGTTTTATGTTGTTTGATGTATTTTGGGAAAAACCCGTTGTTTACGGAGCCGTGACCTATTTTGATGACATTGGGAAATGTACGCCCTTTTGGTGGCTTTTTGTGAAATTTAATAATTACTCTGATATCTGTGTTATTTTGCCTTTATTATTTGTGGGGTAGAAAAGGGTGTTACATTAGTGGTATCAGAGCTGGTCGGTTCGTCCGACCAAGTTTTTATGTTGTTAGTCCCCTGTCAGTCCATAGTGTGAGAACACTATTGGATGAGTTGTTTTCTTCTAACCTTGTTGGTGGTTGCAGATGGCTGGAAGGAATGATCGTGCTATTGCTGATGCGTTAGAATCACTTTCCCAAGTGATGGCTCAGAATGGTAGACCTGCAGATGAGTTTAGTGCTTTGGGAAAGTTCCAGAGGAACAATCCACCAACTTTTGTGGGCACTCATGATCCTGATGGTACGCAAAAGTGGCTGAAAGTGATTGAGAAGATTTTCCGAGTTATGGCATGCACTGATGCGCAACAGGTACAGTTTGGTACGCATATGCTAGCAGAGGAAGCTGAAGACTGGTGGGATAACACTCGTTAGAGATTGGGAGATGCTGGCATTGCAATAACTTGAGTTGTGTTCAAGGAAGAATTTTGTAGGAAGTATTTTCCTGAAGATGTTCGTGGAAAGAAAGAGGTGGACTTTCTTGAGCTGAAACAAGGGAGTATGACTGTGGCTAAGTATGCGGCAAGGTTTGAGTCTTTGGTCTAGTTTTGTCCGGATTACAATCATGTTGATACAGAGATGTTGAAGTGTCTCAAGTTTGAGAATGGGTTGAGACCAGAGATTAAGCAGGGAATTGGGTACCAGCAGATTCGTAGGTTTGCGGAACTGGTGGACAAGAGCAGAATTTATGATGAAGATAGCCGAACTCGATCTACTCACTATAAGCAGCTTAGTGAGAAGAAAGAGAAAGGTTATTTTAGAGGTAAACCGTATGTGACTTCTGGAGATAAAGGGAAGCAGAAGGCTTCTGATGAGAAAAAGCCAAGTGGGGGAGCGGCTACTTCTCCAGGTAAGTGTTATAAGTGTGGCGAGCAAGGCCACCGTGCTGAGAATTGCAGAGCGCTGAGATGTCATCGTTGTGGCAAGAGGGGTCATAGAGTTACTGATTGTAAAGACGAAGCTCTGACTTGCTTCAACTGTGGAGAGAAGGGTCATATCAGTACCTAGTGTCAACAGTCGAAGAAGACAAGTGGCAGAGTGTTTGTTTTGAGCAGTGTAGAAGAATCCAAGACAAATAACTTGATCAGAGGTACTTGTTTTATTAATGATGTTAAATTGATTGCTATAGTTGATACTGGTGCTACTCATTTGTTTATTTCGCTTGAATGTGCTAAGAAGTTGAATTTAAAATTGTCTTATATGATTGGGAGTATGGTTATTGATACCTCCACTAATGGTTCTGTGACTACTGTGTTAATCTGTTTGAGCTGTCCTTTGACTATTTATGATAAGAATTTTGTGATGGACTTGGTCTGTCTACCCTTGTATCATATTGATGTTATTCTTGGAATGAACTTGTTGGAGTACAACTATGTTCATATAGATTGCTACAACAAGACTGTGAGGTTTCCTGAGTTTGGTGATGGTGGGGAGCTGATGTTTGTATCTGCTAAGCAAGTAGAAGAACTCTTAGAAGATGAGGCTCAAATGATTGCATTGTTTGCATCGCTTCAAGTTGATGATGAAGCAGTGAGCGTGGAACTACCAGTTGTTCGGGAATTTCCTGAGGTGTTTCCAGTCGACATGAGTAAATTACATCCTGAGCGTGAGGTAAAGTTTACTATTGATGTGATACCGGGCACTAGTCCTGTGTCGATGGCTCCTTATCGGATGTCTGCTTTTGAGTTAGGGGAATTGAAGAAACAGTTGGAAGAGCTACTTGAAAAGAAGTTTATTTGATCGAGTGTTTCTCTATGGGATGCTCATGTGTTGTTGGTGAAGAAGAAAGATGGTAGCATGAGGTTGTGTATGGATTATTGGCAGTTGAGCAAGGTGACGATTAAGAATAAGTATCCACTTTTGAGGATTGATGATTTGATGGATCAATTAGTGCTGCTTGTGTGTTTAGCAAGATTGATTTGAGGTCTGGTTATCATCAGATTCACGTTAAGCCTGATGATATTCCGAAGACAGCTTTCAGGACAAGGTATGGACACTATGAGTATATGATGATGCCATTTGGTGTGTCTAAGGCACCTGGTGTGTTCATGGAGTATATGAATAGGATCTTTCACCCCTATTTGGATCAGTTTGTGGTAGTGTTCATTGACGATATCTTGATATATTCTAAGTTCGAGGAAGAGCATGTGCAACATCTTAGAGTGGTATTGCAGCTTTTGAGAGACAAGAAGTTTTATGCCAAGTTGTCCAAGTGTTAGTTTTGGTTGAAAGAAGTGAGTTTCCTTGGCCATGTTATATCTAGTGGAGGAATTGTTGTTGATTCGTCGAAAGTTGATGATGTGTTGCAGTGGGAGACTCCAAAGTCTGCTACTGAGATTCGAAGTTTCCTTGGGTTGGTTGGTTATTATCGCAGGTTTATAGAAGGCTTTTCTAAGTTGGCATTACCATTGACTTAATTGACTCGAAAGGGTCAAACTTATGTGTGGGATGTTGCTTGTGAGAAGAGTTTTTTAGAACTCAAGAAGAAGTTGACGACTGCTCCAGTGTTGATTTTGCCAAACCTGAGTGAGTCCTTTGTAGTATATTGTGATGCGTCGAAGATGGGTCTTGGAGGAGTATTGATGCAGAATGGTCAGGTTGTTGCTTATGCTTCTAGACAACTGAAGGTTCATGAAAGGAATTATCCTACGCATGACTTAGAGTTGGCCGCTGTGGTGTTTGTTTTGAAGATTTGGAGACATTATCTTTTTGGATCTAGGTTCGAAGTGTTCAGTAATCACAAGAGACTAAAGTATTTTTTTGATCAGAAGGAGTTGAATATGAGGCAGAGAAGATGGCTTGAACTTCTGAAGGATTATGATTTTGAATTGAGTTACCATCCTGGTAAGGCTAATGTTGTGGCTGATGCGTTAAGCATGAAGTCTTTGCATATGTCGATGCTTATGGTTCGAGAATTGGGATTGATTGAGCAATTCAGAGATATGAGTTTGGTTTTTGAAGAGACTCTTAATAGTGTGAAGTTGGGTATGCTGAAGTTGACTAGCGGTATTCTCCAAGAAATAAGAGAAAGTCAGAAATCTGATTTGAGTTTGGTGGATCGTCTCCTGTTGATCAATCAAGGTAACGGAGGTGATTTTCAGATCGATGAGGATGGTGTGATGAGGTTCAGGGATAGAGTGTATGCTCCCGATGTTCCAGAAATCAAGAAGAGTATTCTTGAGGAAGGTCACAGAAGTGGGTTGAGTATTCATCCTGGTGCCACAAATATGTATCAAGACTTGAAGAAGTTATTTTGGTGGCTGAGTATGAAGAAGGAAATTGCAGAATTTATGTATGCTTGTTTGACTTGTCAGAAGTCGAAGATTGAACATCAGAGACCGCCGGGTCTAATGCAACCGTTGAGTATTCTAGAATGGAAATGGGATAGCATTTTTATGGATTTCGTGACCGGTTTACCGAAGATTTTGAAGGGATATAATTCTATTTGGGTGATTGTCGATAGATTGACTAAATTGGCTCATTTTGTACCGATGAGGATTAATTATTTGTTGCAGAAGCTTTCCAAATTGTATATTGATCAGATTGTGAAGTTGCATGGTGTTCCGTCAAGTATTGTGTCGGATAGAAATCCAAGGTTTACATCGAGGTTTTGGGAGAGTTTGCAGACAACCTTGGGTACTAAGTTGAGGTTGCGTTCTACCTATCATCTGTAGACGGATGGACAGACAGAGAGAACTATCCAGTCTTTAGAGGATTTGTTGAGAGCTTATGTGTTGGATCAAGGTGGATCGTGGGATAGTCATTTGTCGTTGGTTGAGTTTACCTACAATAATAGTTATCATTGTAGTATCGAAATGGCACCATATGAGGCTTTGTATGGTAGGAGGTGTAGGACTCTGTTGTTTTTGTATGAGTCAGGCGAGAGTGTTGTACTCGGACCTGAGATTATGCAAGAGACGACTAAAAAGATCAAGATGATCCAAGAAAAGATGAAAGCGTCGCAGAGTCTTCAGAAGAGTTACCATGATAAGAGGAGGAAAGCACTTGAATTCCAAGAGGGAGATCACATGTTCTTGAGGGTTACGTCGGTAACTGGTGTTGGCCGAGCTTTGATGTCTCGAAAGCTCACATCGCTTTTTGTAGCATATCGGATTACTTTACTGTCGTCGCTTGTGAATTTGCATGACGTGTTTCATGTATCGCAGTTGAGGAAGTACATTCCAGATCCATCGCATGCGATTCAGATGGATGATGTACAAGTGCGAGATAATTTGACTGTTGAGGCGTTGCCTGTTTGGATTGATGAATGAGAAGTGAAGCAGCTGCGAGGTAAAGAGATTGCCTTGGTGAAGGTAGTTTCGAAAGGACCAGCTGGAGAAAGTTGGACTTGGGAGCATTCCATAGTTAAACCATGGCTCTTTAGGGACTGGGCTTTGGATTTGGTTGGAGAAATTCGACCAGCGTCATCCAAAAATCAAAGACACATTTTGGTAGGTATTGACTATTTTAGAAAATGGATCGAAGCTATACCTTTTCCAAATGTCGACCAAGAAGATGTAATCGAATTTATCAAAAAACATATTATTTATAGATTTGGAATCCCAAAAACCATTACAACGGATCAAGGATCAGTTTTTATTGGTCGAAAGATGCAAGATTTCGCCAAGGAAATGGGTTTCAAATTCTTAACTTCCACGCTCTATTATGCTCAAGCTAACGGTCAGGTCGAAGCAGCAAACAAAATAGTGATAGGTCTAATCAAGAATCATGTGGGGAAGGAGCCTAGAAATTGGCACAATACTTTGGATCAAGTTCTTTGGGCATGTCGAACCTCTCCCAAAGAATCGACAAACATAACTCTGTTTGGATTAACGTTTGGCCATTCTGCAGTATTGCCAGTGGAAATCTACTTACAGTCAACAAAGATCTAAAGGCACCATGAGATTCCATCAGAATCCTATTGGAACATGATGTTAGATGAGTTGGTTGATTTGGATGAAGAAAGGCTTAATGCCTTGGAATTGTTAAGAAGGTAGAAGAAAAGAGTAGAGAAATCGTATAACAATAAAGGTAAGGTTAAAATGTTTTCGCCAGAAGAATTGGTTTGGAAAGTAATTTTTCCTATGGATCGAAAAGATAGAGCCCTAGGTAAATGGTCCCCTAAATGGGAAGACCCTTTTCAAGTTATACAAGTCTTTTCTAATGGTGCATTTGAGATTGAAGAATTAGATAAAGATAAAAGAATTTTGAAGGTAAATGGGAAATATTTGAAAAAATATAAGCCTGCACTTCAAGAGATAAAGATAACCAAAGAATAATCATGCGAGAAAAATAAAGCTAATATGGTAAATAAATGTGCCAAAATGGCTTAATTCGTTACAGAAAAGGCCACAAAGGGCCAAAAGTCATGATTTGCAAAAGAAGGAAAAGTGCTACAAAACAATTTTAGAAGGGAAGAGAGTCTTTCATCTTTTCGTACTTCGACTTTTGAAGCATCAGGCGGCGTTCGCAAAGAGTCTTATTGATCGAGAGAGCTTCAATGTCTTTCCCAAGTTGTTGAGCTTTTTCAAGATATTGAAGGCCAGCCTGGATCTCTTTTTCCACTTCATCTTTAATAGAGCTGAGCAGATTAGTCTTGCGTTGCTTGGCCTGAGAGATTTTGTTTTGCAAAATTACAATTTGTCTTTCCCATTCTACAATGCTCTTGTCACATTTTTCGACCTCCTTCTTATTCAGCTCAAAAAGTTTCTTGAGTGTCGAAACATTTTCAGTAGATGCTGAGACAGCCTCCCATGAAGCTTTTTGATTGCCAGTTTTTGTGGTAAGGTTGCTCGAGAAGTCTCTAAGGCGGTTGAGATCAGCAGCAACAAGATCAATCATCGTGCTTAGTTCTATAATGACATCAGCCACTTCTGGGGAAACTTCCAAGACATTGATTTGCTTCGGAAGTTTCTTGAGACCAAAACTGATAGAAACGTCTTGCTCCAGGATTTGAAACAAGTCCACTACAAAGATTTTTTCTTTTATTTGCATAAGCAAGTCATTGTCAGTTTCCCCAATCATAGGTTTCCCTGAGGCGGTCAAAGTGCCGGTGCTTTCTTCGCCAGAGTTATATTGGGAACTGAGCATAGCTTTTAGATACTCCAATGGTCGTTGTACTTTCAAAGATTCCAGCTCTTCGTGTGAAAGGTTGGTCGATTAAGTTCCAGTCGAAGTGGTGGTTGGAGGATCCTTGGATTAATTTTCTTGGTTCACTTTATCTTCCAGAACCTCCACTTTAATTTCTATTTCAGACGCAGATTGCTCTCCCTCTTCTTCTTCTTCCTCTTCTTCTTTTTCTTCTTCATTTTTTTCTTCTTCTTCTTCTTCTTCTTCTTCTTCTTCTTCTTCCTTTTCTCTTTTTCTTTTTCCTTTTCAACAAGCTTGTCATCTTCGCTTTGTTGCTCCTCAAGATTACCCTCAGCAGTTTGCTCTATATTGGGCATCACAGTGTCCCCTGACAGATCAACAATTTCTCTCTCGACCAAGTCCTTCTTTGGAATGGTTACTTCGAGATGAGGAAATTCCACCACAGGAAAGAATGGCGTCTTCTTGGGAGCACCTACAAATTGGATTCCTTCCTCAGAGCCTTTTGTGGAGTCTTTCGCAGAAGCCCCAAAAAGAGTTGTTGGATGATAACTAAGGTCAATGATAGTTCTTGGAATAATCTGATGCACCACGGGTTGACCTCTGATGTCGGTGGTAACCTGAAAAGATAAAGTCCAAAGAATTAGAGGGATAAATGGTGAAGAAATTTCAAGGTTTCAGGAGAAGTATTTACCTTGGGATCATCAACCCTAGGACTATAGTTGTTACTCTCAGTCTATGTTGTGTTGCAAGCAGGGGACGCTTTTGTCGAGAGTTTGACATCCTTCAATTTCAGTTGATTGAAGGCTTTAGTTATTTTTTCCTTCTTCCTCCTCCTTTTCAGGGTTAATTCTTCAGGAGGAGATTGGTCTTCCTCATTCGACTCAATTATGACTTGTCTGGAAGCTCCTCTCAATTTTTGCTTCTTTGGAGTGAGGGGCGGCCTTCGAGATCTCTGAGGAGAAAAGATTTGAAGTATCAGACAACATGAGATTTTGTGGTAAAGAAGAATTAAGTAAGAGATTTACCTTAGAAACTTGATTGCTTTCTTCTGTATTTTCTTTGATATGTTTCTTCTTTTTGGGCGCAACCTTGATAGCTGAAATTTAAACAAGAAAAATACAAGTAAGATGATAAAAAATCAAATAGGGGAAATCTAGTTTGAAAACCTCCCATCCCACACCTTCATATATTTCGGATTCGATGCGAACATCCTCGATACCGATATCAAGAGGACCTTTGAAACTGTCTAGAGTATGCTTCGTTGCAACCACCCATCGAGCTTTCGATTTTGACTGTTGACGAAGGTTTTTAAAGAATCCCCACAGATAAACCAATTTGGAAATGGAGGGGCAAGGGCCACTCCAAAGTAAGCACTTGGTAGTCGAGAAAATTTGAGAGGAAATTTTTTGAAAGTCATTGCGTACCGTTCCATAGGAGGAACGAATAGATGGAGTTCTAAGTTCTCCATTTTCTTTAAAAAAACTTTTCCTTTAGCGTAACAGCTGCCTCGCAGACGGTTCGACTAAGATCATCTGGTCGATAAATAGTTTCAAAGTACTTCTGGAATGCTTGGATTTCTTTGATGTGTGTCGAAGTACCTTTCTTGGTCTTCTCCTGTACAGAGAGGAAAGCTTGGTTAATAAGTTGAGTAGAGCATCAAAGAACTCCTTTGCATAGTATGTTGACCACCAATGGTTGAATTCTGGGGTGCAAAAGAAACATGATTCAAAATCAGTGGGGATGAGTTGAGCCTTATTGGAGTAGCGGGCAAGTTGTGTCGAAGTCATCTCTTTAGTATACTTCACATGATGAAGCAGAAGGGCACCTATTTTTTTAAAGAGACACTTGGGAAGAGCTTGGACCAACCTAAACTGTTGAGCCACCAAATTTGGTTGGTAAGAAACCAAAGCCACTTAAGACTTCGACAAATTTCGTCGAAGCGTTAGCAACCTTAGAATCAGGAAAGCCTCTCAGATCTATAAGGGTTCTGCTTCTTGAGCCTTGGTTGGGGTTGGAAAAGGTCTGGTGAACCACTCAGGACCATATTTCCTTACAGCAAATGAAGCCATGTTCGATGTGAACTTATGACGTTTGGAAAACATTATGACATAACTTAAGAACATTGGCCTGAGGGTTTGTCCTTCTTCGCTGGGAGTGAGTTGGACCAAGCAAGTCCCTTCGACTCTCCTATTCTTGATGCCTTCATCAGTCTCATCGATTGAATTTTTATTGAGGAGGCTGGCTCCGAATGAGGCATTTAGCCAGAGTTGTAACAGTCAGAAGGGACCAGACAGCAAAAGGTTTCCTTTTTCTCCTAAGTCTTTAAGTTGGGCTACTCCTTCACTTAGAGACTCATAGAGATTCCCTAAGATCATTTCTCTTAGGCAGATATCATGGCCTTTGTGGAGTTGAGTGGCTAGGGTTAAGTATCTCCTAGCTACTTGAGGGACTTTGAGCAAAAGACACAGTGGGATAGCCATACAGTCAAAAAAGATATGTGTTCTCGATCAGAAACATCATAAGTTGTTTTTTCAAAGAAGTTTGTTATGAAATAAGATTATGTGGTTTTGGCAGATGCAAAACCTATGGAATCATCAGATTCTAGGTCGGGATTATAGGGGTTTCTAGTGGGTTTGAGCCTTGTGATAGCGGCTATGTTGAAGAGTGTAGGGGTCATCATCCCACAAGGGAGATGGAAAGTAAAGTGGGTGTTGTCCCAAAAGTACAAGGAAGAAACCAATATAGTCTGACAATAATCAAGACTCGTTTTCAACAACATAATCAAGTCATAGATTCCCAGGTTCTTCCAGGTTTAAGATTTGAATTTCTCTATTTTCGCTAGCCAGTTCATATAATCGTCAGATTCTTTGAAAGAGGGGGTTACTCTAAAAACTCTAAAACTATTGTTTATATACCTCAAATCTATGTTGTTCAATACTACCGCATCAGAAGAATTTTTCTCAACTCTAGGTTTGTTTGCCTGACCTATAGGTTTTGATTTATGGTAAGAGGGGAAAAAGTCCCTAGATTTATTATGATCAAAACTAAGAGAAGGCAAAGGACCACATAGTGCATGGATTTTTACCCGAAACAGTAAGGGGAATGAGTACCTGATATTCATATATCTTCCTCTTTTCTTCCTCAAGTAGTTCGGGGAGGAACTGTTGATTTCCCATCATCATTGGCGTTAATAGTGTGTCAAAGGGAGGAAGTTGGAAAATCTTCTTCGGGTCTTTAGATTTGTGGCTTTTCTTGGAATTTTTAACATTGGTGGTTGAAGACGCCATTATTAAGATTTGAAGAAAATTTGGGTTTTGTTTGGAAGTTTGGAAAGTGTAGAGGGAAGGAGAGTGTTTGAAGATTTTTTGGGAGTGTAAAAGCTAAAATGATTAAGTTTGGAACAATTTATAAGCTCGTGGGAGTTCAAAGGACCTTAAATCAGCACTAAAGAGCTGATAGCTAGTGGGACATGTGTCCCACAAGGAACGTTTGATGAAACGTGGGCAGTTAATTCCTAGGGCATGATTTCTTAGGATCTAGGAATCGTGATGATGGCTAGAGATTGTGGCATGCTTTGATGAGACGTTTTTTTAGAACTACTATGATGATCATGACGTCATGAGTTTTTAGAATAGTAAGAGACATCAAAAACATGCAAAAGCCATTCGAGGCGTCGAATGATACTATCAGAAAATGTCTTTTTCTTCATTGATGTCGAAAAATGACATTTTTGGGGGCAATTTGTTCGCTCTTAATTTTGACGCCCGAATGGAATTAAAAGTAGGAAATAGAGTTCCTGAAGAAATTTAGTTATTTCTACTAGAGCCATATTTTGGAATGGGAATCAAAGGCGTCCTTTCGCCAAGAGAATCTATGTTATGGACTTAGAGATATTTCTTAGCAGTTGGAAGATTTGATTCGACAGATGTGTCACTAAGGGTATTTCGACAAGATCATTTGAATTCAAATCAAAGAGGGAAAGTCTGTTTTCATCTATTCCTTAAAGGAGACACGTGGAGCGCTTCTAGGCTTTGAAGGCATGCATAGCGACATTTGTCTCGATTTCGTTTTCTATCCGTTAATGGCAGTTATGTTTTATCATTATAAATAGAAAGTCTTAGTGTTAGGATTTGGGGGGTGTTCAATTGTATACAAATTCTTCAGTATACTCCAAATACATGTGTATTGAGAGAAACGAGTTTGTAAGAATGTACTTTGATGTAACACCAGCTTTTCATTTCAATGAAATTTAATAAATCTCTTTCTTTAAGAATTTATTCTTTCTTTATGCAAGTGATCACGATTTTGCGTATTGGTCAGATTACTACTGCAAGTATACAGTCTATCGCGTAGTTTTAAAAGATTGTTGAACCCACAAGGACTAATAATCAACCTAGAGTGATCAATTATTGTGGTGCAAAGCTAAGGCTTGGTTTTTGCGGTAAAAGGACTTAATTATAATGGGATTTGATAAAGATAAAGAAACGGGTCCGAAGAATGATCCACGTGCTCCTAAGGGACTCCATAGATCCCAGGTATTAACAAAGGTCTCAAAATTATTCTGTAGAAAAATCTGATTTAAATATTTGATCTCACACTCTCGCGCTATTGACCCAACTACACCTGATGACCCCAAGATTTTGCTCTCGCTCGCTCGGTAGTTAAAAGGCACGCTTTGAAAACTAGAAAAGCCTAACTGAGACCTAAAGCACTCTCGCTGCATTCAGACTCAGTGCTCGGTGTCTACTATCCGACGATCACCTCAAATTCTCTCTCTATCGGACATGCCTTGGTGTGTTTCTCACTCTCGTGACAAAACACTATTACCCAGCCTCTCGTTCTCGCAACAAGACTGACTAAATTCAGAATAGACCCCAGAACCGGAATTTAGAACGACTAAGTTAAACACTGATGGTTCCTACATAGTCCCGTCGGGCGACGGTAGTCCGACTACGGAATCTGACGAAACTACTCAGACATGTTTATCTCTAAATCTAAAGTACTTATCAAGCTGTAAATTAAAACATACATAATCGCAAGTAATTTAAAAGTAAAGAAATACAGTAAAGAGGAAATGTAAAAAAAACTGAGATAAATCAAAATAGAAATAACTTCAAATAGATTACAGTATCGATCCAAGCGTACAATCAACGATTACACAAAATATAAAGTTACAACGAGGCAACAATCACTCAGTGTAGGTAACTACTGCTTTGGTAAATGAGTATGTGGGTGAGGTCTGACGGGATTTCAGCAACGCTTCCACACCGGTTACTTGGATGCCTAAAGATGACCTACAAGGGTCTATATATATATATGGAAAAAGGCTCCAAAACTTTTGAATTCAAATTCCCTTAGAACTGCCAAACTGCTCTGCCTAAAACTGTTCCCGCGATAAACAGCCGCCGCCGTGTGCCTAATAGCGACCGCCATTAGCTTCAAACTGGGATTCCCACCTTTTTTGTATGGTGACCGCCTTCCTCAGGCAATGGCGAGCGCCATTGCCCTAATGAGGCCAGAATGTGACTTTTTGAAGGGATTTCTTCACTGTTTAGCTCATTTTTCGATCCTTTTCTTCTATGTTGTTGATTTAACACCAGTCAAGTAAAAACAAAAGAAAACGTAAGTAATCAACAGCTAAAATGACAATGACTCGATAAAACAACAGATAAAGATGCACGAAATGAATCAAAAAGTGCGATACAAAGTCGAGTCATCAAACTCCCCCACACTAAAATCTTTGTTTGTCCTCAAGAAATCGACCAATATGGTAAACGGAACGTAAGCATAGTCTGAAACATTGGCATAACGAAACTCTGATCATACGCGACTGCTAGGCTAAAGTTCGATCAATAGGTACTAAATAGTGAAAACAAGGATATTGTACCGACACATCTCCACATTTGCGGACAAACACTGCCTTATTATGCAATGCCAATTCAAATCACGAAATTATGACCAGACCTATATCCTTTATCCTATTTCACCTCTTTTTCATTCTCGCACAATCACATTAAGCTCGTTATCCCTTGCACTTACATGGTAAGCGAACCTGTTTGTGTTATATGATCTTGATATTCCGAAATTTTTCTCTTTTTGCACATTATGTTTTCTTTTGCTTACGAATTTCAAGAGTCCAAACCTTTAGGCTAAATGGTCGAGTGAGGACCACCTAACTTAGCGGTGTCGCTACCGCGAAAATAAGGTGCCGGTAAAACAGAAGAGTCGCCACCTTTCGTTATTTATCCCACAGAAAGGGAAAGGAAACGATCGGAAAAACTTGACGAAAAGGTATAAGACAAGGTCATCGCAACCATGTCTGGGTTCAGGAGTCGGTTACGCAAGGGGAAGGTATTAGCACCCCTCACGTCCATCGTACTCGATGGGATCCACGCTTGTTGTATTTATATGACGGGTTAGTTATATCTATCTACGCTAAAAGGTTGGTCTGAAAAGAAAAGAAAATGACTCGGCAGAACACAACAGTTCTATTCCTACGTCTTCCCGTCTGGAACAAGAAATCAGAGTCAACGTAGTTCGCCTAACTACGGGTTACGGGGGAAGGTTGCTCGCCGATATATCGCATCTCGTGCCTACGTACTTTCACACGGCGTGAAATATCAGAGCAAACGTAGTTCGGGCCAACGAGAGACACATATTTGTCTTTTTTATCCGAGTAAGGTTAACAGACGGTTCCAGTAGTTGGTGTATGCAGCTCGCTCGACGGAGACTTAGGCGTTTACCGTTTGCGGTAGAACCGAGAGTTAACAGAACTCTCCTTATAAAAAGGGTTTCCAGGGATTAAAGGTCCCAGAGGACAAAAAGAGTTTGGTCTTTGTTTTCTGTCTTTTAGAAGAAGTATCTTTTATGGATGTTTGCAACTAATATCGCACTAGAGACTATGACCTGAGAGTGAATGCGTCGCATGTCACCCAAAGGGTACCATACTAAACATCCAAGCTGTTGGAAAGAAACTCTCCAACAACCCTTTCTTAAGTAGCTTAAGGCTCGTAGCGTACAACATCAATTAACCTTTATTACTGTATCTTAATTTGTTTGAAGATGAGAAGAGAAAGGACGCACTAAAGGGGAACTGATCCAATCCTAAAGTTGTCATGCAAAGTTGATCCTATGATTGAGGTTAGGAGGGAACTACCTAATGTATCATGCATGGTTAGAACCCTAATGTCTGTCATAACTTCTCTTGAACAAGAGAAGTCAGAGTTCCTAGGGGAACATGGCAACAGAAAGCAGCAACAAGAGAAATAAACTGTAAAGAAATAACTGTAAATGAAATGCATGCAATGCAACAAAACAAGAAGAAGGAGACAAAATCAACTTCTAGAGAAAGCAAGCCAGAGGAAACACACCACACAGGCAAGGGAGGCAGATTCAACCTTAAGCCAGCAAGCAATGCAAAGCAATAACAGTCAAGCAGAGGGAGTCAGACTCAACCTCTAATGCAGACAAGCAAAGGGAGAAACTCAACCTTTAGGATGCTCTTAGGCCTAGAAACATCTACATAAGGCCTAGTCTAATGCAACACACCAAACAGTCACACAAGCAGTAGCAAAGCAATCAGAAAACACAGCAAACAAAATAGCAGACAAATAACTCAACAGCAAAGCAGATCAACAACAAAACAATCTAACAGTCTGCAGACAACTCCAAGTCTAAGCCATCTTCAAGAGAAGGAAATGAAAGCTCCAACTTCAAGCTCCAACAAAAGAGAAGAGAGTTAACATCAAGATTATTGCTTGATGATGGGAAGCATGATGGAAACCAAGGGAATCCATCATGGCACTCAACCATAAATCTGAGATATGCATCCTCAAAGGTTCTACCTCTTGTGATATGCCACACATCCTTCCAAAGGAAGGATGAGGCTTCCACATAGGGACCTTAAATCATGGGATGAGAATGGAAAGTAATCAAGGCAATCCATGCTTATTTGAAGAAAGAGGAATCAAACTAAAGCTCTTCCTAAACCCTAATTGAATAAGCTACAAGAAAGCTACTAAAAGGAGGTCTAAACACCAAGACCAAGCACCACAATCAAGCCAACAGAAGCCTTTATGCGTCTAAAGCATTATCCAAAAGGAATGGAAAATTGATCTTATGCTATGGGCCACCATTGAAGTCATTCTAAAGGAGGAGTCATGTTAGAAGCATATTAAAACTAGCCTAAGTTTTAATCTATTTAAAATACCAAAACTACTTCTAAAATCCTATAAAATTTTCTAAGGGAACCTACATGTGTTAGGTACCTATGGTCGAAGGATCAGGGAGTAAATCAAAGGGGAAGGCCACTAAAGAATTCCTAAATCACCAAGTGTCAAATGGGGACCCTAAAATGGAAGGTCATGGGAACCTAATCCAAAACAGAACCTAATGTTGTCAAAAAAATATGAAATAAATCCTAAGGGATCATGCCTATCTACACTAACAGCCAGCCAAAAATCTCACTCAAATTCCATACCAATTGGCCATACAAAAATCAGCAAAAACATGAAGAATTATGCCCAAATTAAAGAAATAAAGAAAATGCAAAAATTAATATTAAATTGAAAATTGCATAAAAATAAAATGTAAAAGCACCAAAAAATCATAAATAAAATCTAGATCATGCACATATTTTTATTATATTTTTCTGATCAAAATTGGATTTAATATGAATTTAAAATGACAAAGCAATTAAAATAAAATCAAAAATCAATTAACAAAAATAAAATGCCAGAATTAAATCAGGGGCGTTGGATCAATGGACTTTGTATTCACATCCAAGGGTTATCCACGCGCCAGCGCATTAATGAAGCGCAGCGTTTTGGAGAGTTAAAGTTCAACTCTGAAATCAAATCGCGTGTGTTGGATCTGGAGACTTTGCAAAACATTTCCACAAATCCAAGGGTCCTTGTTCATCGTCTCCATTTCAAACTCAGATGGAGGGAAACAACCTCAGGCGAACCAGACGGTGGTCCGGTGGCCTCGCCACCGTCTTCTCCGGTGAACTCATAGTTGTAGGTCATCAATCCTTAACAAAATCTATACAGTTCCACTCAATTTTTCATGTTGATCTCAAATCCAATGTCCTTTTCTCCTAATTCCTCATGAATTTTAAAACCCGATCACAAACAGAAAATGCATCAAGTTCTTGATCATCACCAATCTCACAATTAAGGTTATAGATCTCTTCCTCATTCTTCCTAGATCATCATGAACTATCTAGATCAAGCTAAAACTCCAAGATCAAAGAGATTCGCATCCAAACAGAAAACTGCTCACACCTTAATTTATCTATAAACTCCACAATTATGATCTAAAATCCATCTATTCATCTTCCTAAAGCTTAACCACAATTCAAATCATGCTAAACCATCCTGAAATCAGGGAAATTGTGAAAAGTGCATACCTGGTTTGTAGCTTGAAATTGGATCAGTTCCACTGTGATTCAAGCTTCCAAATGATGCAGAATCGTTCCTTGATGAAGGATAAAGCTATTGGAGATCTTGATTTGATCTGAAAAACTCTCAAACTCCAAACACAATTTTCAGTTTTGATCTTGAAATTCCAACTCCAATCTCTGGCTCCAGCTTCAAATGATCACCAACCTTGCATTGAACCTTCTTCTGAACTTATATAGAGTGAGTTTGGGTGATTTAGAGGCCCATTGGAGGCCTAAACAGTGAGATCCAACTTTTCACTTTTGCTTAAAAATCCAACTATGGTGTACATGAATCTGAGCCAATTCCTTCTCCAAGAAGCTTCAATTGTAATGCTTGTGGACTGTGGAGAGTGTAGGGATCAAATTGAGAGCTTAATTGCATCATATGACCAATGTTGAATATGTTTCTTCCTCATGAAGTATCAAAGTAAAATACCATGAATTATGCCTCAAATGGATTTTCTAATATTTCCATTGTGCTCCAAATGATTTTTCTGATCAAAATGAGCACTCATTTGCATTGGTTTGAACACATATGAATTAATTTGGATTTTTTCACTTAAAGGCCTTTAAATTCCCCTTTTGTCAAATTTCTTCACACCAAGTCCTACCCTAAGCCAAATAAATACCTCATGGATACATGGTTGACCTTAAAATCCCCTTTTGAGCAAGTTTTGTGTTGGAAAAAACTTCATTTGAAGTGTGCAAGATAGTGAAAATGACCTATAATGCCAAATGACCTATAATCTCACTTTCCCAAAATACCCCTAACTTGTAAACCTCATAACTCGAGTTCTACAAATCAGATGGAAAACTTCTAGTACAATTTGGAAAACTAAGATCAAGACATATAACTTTCATGTTTGCCAAAAGTTGAGGAGAAACATACTTCTAAGTCAAAAGTTCCTTGGAAGTTGGTTGACTTTTGCAAACAAATTTCACATTCATCTGATGACCTGTAACTTGTCTGGATCATAACTTGAGTTCTATAAATCCAATGGAGGACTTCTAGTACTCAAATTAAAGATAAGAGCATGCTCTAAAAGTTCCATGTTGGAAAAAAATTGAGATGAAACTTTTATCTTGAGATAAGTGGTCTTGAAGTCAGGCACTAAATAGGGGATTTTACCCTGAGAACCCTAATTTAGCAACTCCTCCCACTTTGAACTCTTCTTGAATTGATCTTGGAATATCACCTCATGTATCTCAAAACAACTTTACATGATCACGAAGACTTAGAAATAGGTTTTGATCCTCTTCAATTGCACAGTTGACTTAGGGTTACTCAGATGAAAACCCTAATTGCAACACCCTCAACTGTGGCTCTTCACACCTAGCATAATGACTTGACTGAGCTCCACCATGACCCTCAAGGAATTCCATGAGCTCCATCCACACTCTATCCATGATCAAGTTCATAACCCACTGATGGTCTTCCATTGGTCCTCAGGTTAGGAGGTGGACCCTATACAAGCAACCAAACTTCTCAAGAACACAACCTTCTTCCTGATGACTTTGGTGACTTCTCAAGCTTGAATAAGACCTCTAGATAGGCTCCTCTTGATATAAACCACACTTGATCCCCTTCTAAATGAACAATGCTATGCTATGCAAATGTTAGATCAATGATATGCTAATGCAATGAAACAAAAGCCAGGTAAGAAAAAGGTTAGGAAAATTTTGGGGTGCAACAGCTGCCCCTATTCAAGCGGCTTGAACCTGACTGGATGAAAAGCGAACGGCTTTCAGCCAATCAAGGTAAAAGATGGTTGAATACCAAAGAACCTGGAAATTTGCCAACCA
This sequence comes from Lathyrus sativus, assembly GCA_963859935.3. Taxonomy (NCBI): domain Eukaryota; kingdom Viridiplantae; phylum Streptophyta; class Magnoliopsida; order Fabales; family Fabaceae; genus Lathyrus; species Lathyrus sativus. Next base: position 454,204,782 of record OZ012740.1, on the reverse strand, counting down.
AAGAAATAATACTACAACGATTGCTTGGGGAATAAAATCCAGACAATTGAATCCGGTTGTCACGGCAACAAACTGATCAATCATTTGATAAAGAATAGCTGATTTCAACATCAACCACCTGTGTGACACCACAGGCATTGAATCCAAACAATCAATCTTCAAATACACGCTACAATAAGCGGGCACCGAGTCACAGGACCGCGTCAAAATACCATCCTTGACTTTCTATCTCCGAAGGGACGGGCAAGCACTACGTAAAGCGCGAGTGGTCAATGTACTATCCTTGACCTTCCATTTTCGCAGAAACGGGCGAAACACTAAATAAAAGTGCTAATCTGGCATCCAAAGACTTGAACGAACAACTCTGCAGGGAACATTTCTGACACTATCGGTATTTGCACTACGTAAAGCGCGAACTTGGGTAACAACTCCGTCAACACGGGTAAAATCTCTTTCAACACAGGTAACATCTCCGTTAACACGGGTAACATCCCCGTCAACACGGGTAACAACTCCACCAACACGGGTAAAATCTCCGTCAACACGGGTAACATCTCCATCAACACGGGTAAAATCTTTGTCAACACAGGTAACATCTCCGTCAACACGGGTAACATCTCCGTCAACACGGGTAACAACTCTGTCAACACAGGTAACATCTCCGTCAACACGGGTAGCATCTCCATCAACACGGGTAAAATCTCCGTCAACACGGGTAACATCTCCGTCAACACGGGTAACAACTCTGTCAACACAGGTAACAACTCTGTCAACACAGGTAACATCTCTGTCAACACAGGTAACATCTCCGTCAACACGGGTAACATCTCTGTCAACACGGGTAATAACTCTGTCAACACAGGTAACATCTCTGTCAACACAGGTAACATCTCCGTCAACACGGGTAACAACTCTGCCAACACAGGTAAAATCTCCGTCAACACGGGTAACATCTCCATCAACACGAGTAACATCTCTGTCAACACGGGTAACATCTTCGTCAACACGGGTAACAACTCTGTCAACACAGGTAACATCTCCGCCAACACGGGTAACATCTCCGTTAACACGGGTAAAATCTCCGTCAACACGGGTAACATCTCCGTCAACACAGGTAATAACTCTGTCAACATAGGTAACAACTCTCCAAAGGTTTCATCCATGAGATTTTTTAACGCTGACGTAACAGCAATCCGAGGAAAACTCTTTTGGGGAAACTCTGACGTCAACTGCCGGACACTTACTTTGAACAAAAAGTAACGGCTTCAAAGGTCTAATTCCTGAAATCTTTTAACGCTGACGTAACAGCAATCTGAGGAAAACTCCACTGGGGAGGAAGAGAAACTTAACCAAGCAACTCTAATGAGGGAACACACGATAGGACGAACGTTATCATCACATATCTCATGCCAACAATTTGAGTATCCAAAAACCATCCTGAACAAGAATTCCAATTACCTGCAGGGAAAAAACACCTGAAAACAAAGAGGTAACCGACCTGGCTTATGTTTCAAAATGCACATGTTTGAAAAATGGCGTAATGCTCCATACGAAATGGAAATGCTATGCACTTAGGTAGATGCTATGCACGATGCAAATGAAAAGAGACGTTCCAGCAAAATAAATGGTGAAGGAACGAAACCCAAACTTCCGCTGGGGGAAGAAACAATCCTGCTGGGGGATAGCTCAACAAATCTGGAGTTACGAACTCTGCTGAGGATGATCAACCTATTAGAGAAGAGACAACCTGCTGGAGAACAGAAAGAACAATCCTGCATGGGGGACAATCCTTTCAAACCACTGACGACCTGGTTGTACCCTGTGAGGTCCCCACTGGGGATTAAATGGGCACATTGCTGGGAATGCATATCACTGCCTGACCGCTTGCTCGCCTCCAACTCTTTTGGGGATAAAATGCGACTTCCATCTGCTGGGGAGGAATAAGATCACCTAGAGCCTGCTCCTACGTTAAGGGACTCCGGCTGGGGAAACACGATCCCTTGGCTGTTTGCTTCGAAGGTAACGACTCTGCGAACACTGAACAACACAAGACATCCTATACAAAAGGAACTATATCGGTCAATATCCGTGACAATTGTTCAGTTAATTCAAAGTTTTAACAATTATTGGCCGAGGCCTACAAGTTTGTGCACGTGCAAGTTTATCAAAAACATCGGCGTTTCCCACAAACAAAACAGTAAAAGTTAAAACAAACATCAAGTACTGAATAGTATGCGTTTATTGATAACGGGCTTGTAAATAGGCAAAGTTTTTACAATGGATGCAACTCCTGAAAAGAGGAAGCCACAAAAATAACTACAAATATGCACAGAGGTACAAAGAAATTTGTGTACATGTCAGCAACGTGGTACAAACAAACACCATGAGCTGATCCTCCTATGACTCGCCTGACTCCGACGCTTTCCCGATACTCCATCCTCGGAAGAGATTGACTTGGATAACCGACCCTCGGGTACTCCCAAACCACTAAGCAATGCAATATCAAACTCGGACCGCAGTCATTTGCTTTTTTCAACCCCTAACTTTTGCCTGAATCGCCCTTTGCGGGTTTTCGATTCACCGGGATACCCTTTTTTGCCGAAGCCGCCTTTCTAGGTTTTCAACTTCGCGGGTGTACATCTTTTCAATTTTATCCCTAATTTTTGCCCGAACCTTTTCTTTTTTCTTTTTGGTTCACCGGGATGCCCCATTTTTGCCTGGACTTTCTTTTTTCTTGTCCAGCGGGTCTCTTTAAGCAAATTATTTTTTAACTGCGTCCGAGTTCACAGGGGACGTAAAATCCTCGCCATCCATGGTGGACAACAGTAAGGCTCCTCCAAAGAAGACCTTACGAATGATATATGGACCTTCATAGTTGGGAGTCCATTTGCCCCTGTGATCTGATTGTGGTGAGAGAATCTTCTTCAGCACAAGATCGCCCGTCTGAAAGCTTCGAGGGCGCACCTTCTTATCAAAAGCTTTCTTCATCCGGCTCTGGTATAACCGACCATATGCGATAGATGCCAGTCTCTTCTCATCCATCAAACTGAGCTGATTCAGTCTATTCCTTATCCATTCTGCCTCATCAAGTTGGACATTGAGCAAAACTCTCAAAGAAGGAATCTCAACTTCCAATGGTAGGACAGCCTCCATACCATACACCAGTGAGAAAGGTGTTGCCCCGGTCGATGTACGTACCGTCGTACGATAACCGTGTAATGCGAAGGACAACATCTCGTGCCAGTCTTTGTATGTCACAACCATCTTCTGAACTATCTTCTTGATGTTCTTATTGGCCGCTTCGACAACGCCATTCATCTTGGGTCTATAGGGAGATGATTTGTGATGCTCAATCTTGAAATTATGGCACAATTCCTTCATCATCTTATTATTCAAGTTTGAACCATTATCAGTAATGATTCTTTCGGGGATGCCGTAACGACAAATGATGTCCTTTTTAATAAACCGGGATACTACTTGCTTGGTAACATTAGCGTAAGACGCTGCTTCGACCCATTTGGTGAAGTTTCGATAGCTACCAAGATGAACCGGTGTCCGTTGGATGCGGTGGGCTCAATTTTGCCAATCATATCAATGCCCCACATGGAGAAAGGCCACGGGGACACCATAACATTCAAAGGGCTTGGTGGCACCTGAATCTTGTCTGCATAAATCTGGAATTTATGGCATTTCTTCGCAAACTTGAAACAATCTCTTTCCATCGTCAGCCAATAATACCCTGCCCGTAATAACTTTCGAGACATAGCATGTCTGCCGGCATGTGTGCCGAAGGTACCCTCGTGGACCTCCTCCATAAGCATATTAGCCTCTTTCTCATCCACACACTGAAATAGCACCAAATCGTGGTTTCTCCTGTACAGAACACCATCTGGATTCAAGTAGAAGTTACCAGCCAATCTCCTAAGAGTCTTCTTATCGCGGCTGAATGCCCCAGTCGGATACTCCTGGTTCTTTAGGAAATTCTGGATATCAAAAATACCATGGCTTGCCATCAGAAGCTTCCTCAATGGCGAATATGAAGGCGGGCCTATCAAGGCGAGAGATAACTATTCTGGGAGCCTCATTCCAGAAGTTAACTTTGTACATTGAAGACAATGTCGCAAGAGCGTCAGCCATCTGATTTTCTGCCCGCGGCACATGGTGAAATTCTACTTTGTCAAAGAAGGGAAACAACCTCCTTGCATAATTCATGTACGGTATCAGATTAGGCTGACGAGTTTCCCATTCTCCCTTGATCTGATTCACGACTAGTGCGGAGTCTCCATACACATCAAGATTTTTAATCCTCAAATCAATAGCCTCCTCGAGACCCATGATACACGCCTCATATTCAGCCTCATTATTGGTAACGGGAAATGTCAATCTGGCAGTGAACGGGATGTGCGTCCCATGGGGGGTCGTGATAATTGCCCCAATTCCACTTCCATATGAATTAACAGCACCGTCAAATATCAACTTCCATTGGGAACTCCGCTCAGGACCTTCACCATGCAACGGCTCCTCGCAATCTTTCATCTTTAAGTACATGATATCCTCTTCAGGAAAATCAAACTTCATCAGCTGGTAATCATCGATTGGCTGCTCGGCCAGGTACTCTGACAACATGCTACCTTTAATAGCCTTTTGCGAAACATGATGTATATCGTACTCTGTCAGTACCATCTGCCATCGGGCAATCCTTCCTGAAAGCTCCTGCTTCTCGAAGACGTATTTGATCGGATCCATCTTCGAAATCAGCATGGTCGTATGATTTAGCATGTATTGTCTCAGACGTTTGGCAGCCCAGGAAAGTGCACAACACGTCTTTTTGAGCATCGAGTAATGGGATTCACAATCTGTGAACTTTTTACTCAAGTAATAGATCGCATGCTCTTTTCGTCCAGTCTCGTCATGTTGACCGAGAACACAACCCATACTGTTCTCAAGAATCGTCAAGTACATGATCAATGGTCTCCTGGCTACTGGGGGTATCAATATCGGAGGTTCCTGCAAGTATTCTTTTATTCTTTCAAACGCCTTTTGAAAATTTTCATTCTAGACAATCGCCTGATCTTTTTTCAACAGTTTAAACACCGGCTCACACGTGGCTGTAAGGTGAGATATGAACCTGGCAATGTAGTTCAACCTCCCCAAAAAGCCACGAACCTCTTTCTCCGTTTTTGGCGCTGCCATTTCTTGTATCACTTTGATTTTAGCAGGATCAACCTCAATTCCTTTTTCACTAACAATGAACCCCAGTAGCTTTCCAGATCTCACCCCAAAGGTGCACTTATTAGGATTCAGCCTCAGCCTAAACTTCCTAAGCCTCTCAAACAATTTCAGAAGATTCATCAGATGCTCTTCCTCCGTCTGGGATTTGGCAATCATATCGTCAACATAGACCTCAATCTCTTTATGCATCATCTCATGAAAGAGTGTCGTCATAGCACGCTGATATGTTGCCCCAACGTTCTTCAAACCAAAGGGCATAACTTTGTAGCAGAACGTTCCCCACGGGGTAATGAAAGTTGTTTTCTCCATATCCTCCGGCGCCATCTTAATCTTATTGTAGCCCGAAAAGTCGTCCATGAAGGAAAACACAGAGAATTGAGCAGTATTGTCGACCAATACATCAATATGAGGAAGCGGGAAGTCATCCTTAGGGCTCGCCTTGTACAGGTACTATATTGGCGACCCAAGGAGGGTAAGTTGTAACAGCTAGAAAACCAGCATCCCACTGTTTCTGTACTTCCTCTTTAATCTTTACGGCCATATCTGGTTTCGTTCTTCTGAGCTTCTGCTTGACCGGCGGACAGTCTTCACGCAATGGCAAGCGATGGACTATAATATCAGTGTCTAACCCAGGCATATCATCATAAGACCAAGCAAAGATGTCACTATACTCTCGAAGCATCTCGACGAGTCTCTGCTTGACATCGCTTTGCAGTGCAGCCCCTATCCGGACATTCCTGACAACTTCTTCAGAACCCAAATTAACAACCTCGATATCCTCCTGATGAGGCAGAATGATTTTCTCTTCTTGTCTCACAAGTCGAGTCAGCTCTTCTGGTAAGTCGTCATCCTCAACAGTCTCTTCCTCGGCTTGAAATATCGGATGCTCAAAGTCGAAGTGAGTCATATGGAGTTCTTGATCGGTGTCATCTGAACTATGGATCCTGCAATAGAAATGGTTAAATGCTTCAAATGATATGAAAACGAAGCATACAACCACATTGCCATTTTATTGTTAAAAATAAAAACAGAAAAACAGGGATCACAAAATTTGCATGAGGAAAACGCCTTTATTTGATGATTAAAGCAAAGCATACACATAAACAAGTAGGCCCTGAAATAAAATCACTATGCCCCGGGTAGGACATATGATTGTACAATAATCGAAAAAACAAGGCATTACTGTTTCGTCGTCACTTGAATAAAGTCCTGAATAGACCAATTGCATAGGCTTTGTCTTGGCTTGCTGGGCTTGATCTATGAATCCATGTCACTGTCGCTATCTCCATATTCACTGTCAGACATTGCATTAATCGTTTCAAAACTGACTCCTCCTGGAGTAAACACAATCGGCCCCTTGAACTTTGGCGCGCTCTGTGATAAAGATGACGACGACAGGCGATACCCTAAGCCAAACTTGTCTTGCTTAACAGGAATCTCCAGGACTTGACCCCAACCTTTAGTCTCCCCGGCCTGAACTACCGCTTGGGCTTCTCTGTATGAAGACATAGCCACCTTTGGCCCACTGCTTATGACAGGAGATTTGTCTCTGATCTGCACCCCCTCAAAAGCTTGGCATAATGTCTCATGGATCTCACCATCCACTTCGACATATTTGAATGATGACAGGTGACTTACCAGGATGTCTTCCTCCCCACACACGGTGACAATGCTACCACCGACCATATACTTGAGATTTTGATGCAACGTAGACGTTACAGCCCCTGTGGAGTGAATCCAAGGTCATCCAAGCAAACAGCTATAAGCTGGTTGTATGTCCATAATATAAAACATCGTATCAAACACCTCTGGACCGACATGGATTGGCAAAGTCAATTCTCCAAACACGGACCTTCTAGTCCCGTCAAAAGCTCTTACTACCAAGTCGCTTGGCATGCATATTATACCTCGGGTATCCAACTTCAACAGTGCCTTCTTGGGCAAAACATTCAAGGATGAACCAGTGTCAACAAGGACATGAGACATGACAGTGCCCCTACACTCAACAGAAATATGCAACGCACTGTTGTGGTTGTGGCCCCTGGGTGTTAAATCAAAGTCTATAAAGCTAAGGCCATGCCCCTCATTTACGTGTGCAATCACTCCTTCGAGCTGATTGACAGATATCTCCTGGGGTACATAAGCAGCGTCAAGATCTTTCAGCAAAGCATTCCGATGAGCTTCGGAACAAAGAAACAATGACAAAATCGAGATTTTGGAAGGCGTCTGCTGCAGATGATCAATAATTTTATAATCACTCTTCCGAATTAATCTCATAAATTCTTCCACATCTTTGGTCAAGGCCTCTTTTTCCTTCTCTTGAGAAGGTCCTTCTTCATTGACTTTACCCTTCCCTTTGGCGATTCCCTCAGCTTCTACTTCTGGTGATGCAAATATTCTACCACTGCGGGTTATACCCCCCGCCCCCACGAGGTTATCAACTGACCCAACTGGCGGGCTTTCCAGGTTAATCTTTTCTCCATTGCAGTAAACTTCCGCCCATAGTTCCAAGGGATGGCTTTAGTGCTTTCATATGGAATGGGTCCAGCTTTGGTTATTGTAATGGTCGGCCTCTTGGGAGGCGCCGATATCGTGACAGTCTTAAACGGGATCGTAACCGTTGCAACTTCGCCCTACTCTTCAACTATTGCCTCAACAGGCTTCTCTTCAGCAGTACGGTCGAATTGCAGCATTCCTTCATCAATCAGCCCTTGAATACCGCTTCTCAAACTATCACAACCCTCAGGCCGGGCTAAACAATCAACACAATTTGTATCACAGCCAGGGAAAACTCCCCCTTTCAGCAACCTGCTCTTTACACAACCCAGAGGCGTCTTCAATTCATCCACATTCATAACCAAATTCAGATTGGTATCTTCCAAGATTGCACCTACCTGCGCAAATCCGTGAGATGGCATCAGATTCTTCTCAATATTGGGTGCCTCATTACCAAAATTTATAGCCTTGCTATCTATCAAATCTTGCACCTTGTGCTTGAATGCATGACAATTCTCTATGCTGTAATTGGGTGCCCCGGAGTGGAATTCACAATGCGCATTGGCATCATACCCAAAAGGAGGCATGCCTTTCGGCGGAGCTAACGTCCTTTTCTCAACAAGCTGCAACTGTAATAAAGTCGGAAGAAGCTGAGCATACAGTAGTGGAGGTACATCAAATACTCTTTTCACGACCCTATCTCTATCCTGAATTCTTTGCTGGGCAGGATGTTGTTGGCTCTGCTGCTGCTGCGGCTGTTGTTGCTGTTGTTGAGGTACGAGAATTGTCACACTAGCAATCTGTTGCTGACAGTATTGGATTCGACCTCTACCTCTTCCTCGGGAGCTGTATACTGAATTAGCATCCCCCTGCTTCCTATTCCCAAAAACCTTTTTACCACCTCCAGCTGAGGTTGATTCTCCTGCTTGAATCTTACCGATCTTGACGTTGTTCTCTATACGCTCTCCTAAGAGTATCATCTCAAAAAAATTATTCATCGTACCATTGAGAAGCCTGTCATAATACAAACCAGAGAAAGTTCCCACAAAAAGATCCACCAACTCACGCTCTACCATGGGTGGGTGCACCCTAGCTGCAAGCTCACGCCACATCTAGGCGTACTCTTTAAAACTCTCACGATTCTTCTGAGAAAGATTTTGGAGTTGGACCCTGTTCGGCGCAAGGTCGCTGTTATATTGATAATGCTTTACAAAGGCCTCCGCCAACTCTTTCCAGCTACCAATCTGAGTGGGCTCTAACCCCATATACCATTCCAATGACGGTCCAGACAAGCTATCCTGGAAAAAATGCATCAACATCTTTTCGTCATTAGAATAAGCAGACATTCTCTGATAATAAGACCGTACATGAACTCTTGGGCAAGTATTCCCCTTATACTTGTCGAAAGTGGGCGCTTTGAACTTGAGTGGCACCCTCAAGCCAGGAACCAACCCCATATTGGCCATGTCCAACCCCGTGGAATTCTGATTGGCAAGGTTTCTCATTTGTTCCTCCAACATCTTGAACCTTCGGTCATTGTCAGTGGGCATCTCAAGATCCCTGCCTGGCGGAGGGAAAGCATCTTCTTGACGATCCTTGCCCCAGTGAGAATCCTTGTTATCATACCCATCATAAGCAACATTAGGACCAAAGCCATTCTGATTGAACCCGGGACCATACCCCATATTGCCAAAACCCTGATTGCTAGTACCCGGCCCAAAACCAGCGTTGTAAGCGCCCATTCCAACACCGTTGTTGCTTGCATTGCCAAAACCTGCATTGCCAAAGCCCTGGTTACCGTAGCCCTGATTACCATAGCCCTGATTACCACCAAAACCAGTATTGCCAACACCAATGTCTACCCCAGTATTCCCAGCACCAACACCAAAACCAGCATTTCCAGCTACAACATTAAAACCAGCATTTCCAGCTACAACATTTCCGTTGGTTTCCCCATGTCCGTTACCATTACCAGTCATATTCCCATTCCCAACTCTATTACTGTTCTCAGTAGTATTGAGGACGACCACTGGTACAGCATCACCAGTTAGGGGAGTCTCGCCATGAGGAGGATCAATAGCAACTCCGCCATGTAGCACACTGTTACCATCAACCCGGGCGATCAGAGGCTGCACCAGAGTCTGAAGCTGCTCCTGGCCCTTGGCCACAGTTTCCATCACTTGCATGAACTGCGTCATCCTGTCGCGTATCTTCTGCATCTCAGTTTGCATTTAATCCATAGCTTTCTTGCAGTTACTTCTCGTAGAGTAGCGATGAATTCGCTGATCGGCAATCCTGAAACCTGCATCGTCAGAGGGTTAGAGAAACAGCCCAAGGTACCTGCTATGCAAATGATTTATGCGAATGCAAACATGTGTCTGTGCGTTAGGGAGATTTCTCCCCCGATTCTAGTGCCAGAGTGCCAGTGCTGATAACAAGAAGTTTGAATCCAGTCATTGAAATAACATCTCATATATATATATATATATATATATATATATATATATATATATATATATATATATATATATATATATATATATATATATATATATATATATATATATATATATATATATATATATATATATATATATATATATAAGGCCCAACAAGGCAGCAATACAATGTCACTGAATACATGAGGAATCAATAGCATGACCTCGACCAACAAGCCTGGTGATGGTCAGCCTACAACAAATATCAGACAAATACAAAGGGTTACAAAGATAGTCAAGTGCGACAGCGGGCACGAAACTCTTCTAGCAACTCCTTTGTTTTGGGATGATCAGGCCGAGTGAGTAACCTTTTAACAAGAAACTCCCTCTGCATAATAGTTCACTGGAGACCTTCAACAGAGTCTTCCCACGCTCCCTAGCCAAAACAATCTTCTAACCTTCGCTTCTTAGACTCAAACATCTGCTTGCGATCTTTCAGGTTAGCGATAGCTTTGTTTAGCATGTCTTCAGTGGCATATCTGCGAGCAGTTTCCTCATCAAACCTCTTCTTGCTGGCCTTCACTTGAGCCTTCAATTTGGAGACCTGCTATTTCAGTTTGTCCTCCCTCTCTTTATTGCTGGCTATAGTGGCATTCCACTGCTGGTTGAATTTGGAAATTCTCCGGTATGCCTCATCCAAGTTCTGCTTCTTGGTGGCAAGCACATCGTTGACAGATTTGAAGTCCAAACCCAAGCGTTCCCAGTCAGCTATCTGTTTGGTCAAGTCCATTCCTAACCGGTTCACCAGCTTTGTCTGCTTTTTGAAGGAGTGGACGACTTCGTTTCTCTCACTTCTAAATTATGCCAGCTCTTTCTCCAACTCTTCGTTGGCCTTTTTCAGTTCTTCTTTCTCAGCTAACACCTGATTATACTGCTGAATAGACACTGTAGTAGGCTCTTCAACCACTGGAGGACACTCTTGCTTAGCAGGTAGAAAAGGCATCCCTATTGCCTCTGCTCTGGTTCGAATCCAAGTTACATAAGGAGCATAAGCTTGGCTATTGCTCTTACCCAACAATGATTTTCCTCGTCTACTGATATCATTCCAGGCATGCTGAAGCTTAGCTAACATGTCTCCCTCTAGGAGCCCTGTGAGGTACAGAGATTCCTGCACCTCTTCGTCTTTTGGCGGACCTCTCAAAGCGTATGCAAACTATCTGACGAGTAGAGAGAGGTTGTAGTTGATGCACCCTTTTCTTCCAATCAAAGACACATTCGGAAAACCACTGCAGTTGAAGATGATCTCAGTACCCAGCATATCTCGATCAAACCAAACAACAGTCTCTGCTGACAAACCCATCAAGCGCTCAGACCACTCAGCTGTGGCTGCAAATGAAGCAAAGAGACCCTTCTTGGGCAGGTGACTATCAAACCATCTGTAGAGTAAGGGCACACAACACGATACATTCTTACCCCTTCTATTTTCGTTCTTGTAATGGACGAAATGATATACATCTCCAATCAAGGTAGGAACTGGATTCCTTGACACAAAGATATGGAAGGTGTAGCGGTAAAAATCGTGAGTGTAAGTTATTGATTAACTTAACTCAAAGAAAACAAGAGTCGCCACCGCACTTTTATTTTATCCAAAAAAAGGAAAGGAAAAAGAGCGAACAAAACCAAATGGTTCTAAAATAAGAACAAGAGACAGAGATCGGGGTAAGGGGGTTGGTTACGCAATGGGAAGGTGTTAGCACCCAAAACGTCTATAGTACTCTATAGGAGCCCTTTGAAATATTTACGCTTTTTGGTTTGAAAATGGTTTGTTTGAAAAGAGATTGGGGAGATGAGAAGAGAATTATTTTTTAGATTTTTGTGTTTGGAGAGACTTATCGTCTCATGCCTACGTACCCATAAAGTGCAATATGGAATCAAAACCCCGTAGTTCGTGGTACAAATGACAAAAATTTGTTGGTTTTGATTGATTTTAGATGTAAAGACAAGTCGTCATTTCAAGGAGAAAATTGCGACTATCCACCCACGAGTATTAAGACAACATTTGCGTCACATAAAGATGGAGGATTTGCTTGGATTATCAACAAGACTATCACTCAACATCAACGTGGAAAATGTCAAAGTCTTAATAATATGGGGAATAGGAGATTTACATCTCAACTATAGAAATGAATCATGTCTAAACTTTATGAAAAGTTTTAAAGTGAAAAAGTGCATAAAGGCACAAAAAGAGTTGATGAGTTTTTTGTATTTTTATGTCTTTTGAAATTGGTCAAAGCATGATTAACATTGATTGACTTTTATTAAGAAAGAAACAAAGTTTAAAAATCACTTGACGAAAGTCAAGGTTTTATTGCGAAAGCGGTTTTGAAGTTTGAAACCAAGAAGGTTTTGAAAGAGGGAGAAAGTTTTGAAAATTTAAGAAGGGGAGGAGATGAAGTGACTATCCTAAAAAACAAAATAAGAGCTAGAGATAAGAAAGATCTAACCGACTTGTAGCACACTCCAAAGCAAGCAAAAAGAATTCCATCCGATTTAAAGCATAAGCCAATGATCGAGCCAAATAAAGGCTAAGATTCAAAATACTCCAAGCATAGGGAAGAAAGTCCTAATCCTAAGTCCAAAATGTCCATGAAGTCCAAGGTCTAAGAATGGTCCAAGAGTATAACCACAAAGTTAATAGCACCAAATTTTTAGATGTTTTATCCTTTATTAGTGTTTTGAACAAAGTATGGTCCAAGTGGACAAAAGAGAAATCATAAACATAAACAAAGATATGATATGAAATGATAAAATGGAAGCATAAAAGTAAGAAATAAGGAGTAATAAGAGAATATAAACAAAATTAATCAAGGATATTGTTAGTGAATTAGTGGTTAGTGGTTAGAACATATGATCAATGATGATTAATTCTTGCACTTAGACCAAGATTAATGAAAATTCATTAGAGGATTGATAGAATCAAAGCCTCCTAACAATGATTTTCATAGGTATTGGAGTTAAGACAAGCAACTAAACATACTTGGACTTTTAAACGTAAGTTTGAGACACGAATGATCATTTTCCGATTAAGGGACACTTTAGCGCTATGTTAAGCAATCATAATCGGGTTTATGTAGAAACCACGACTATCTGAGGCCGGTCAATAAAATGTTAGTGTTAATACATGTTAGAGAAGTGATATGTAAATCACTCTCCTAAAACATGCCACACAAAAAGAAAAGAGGTAGTGATCTCATCATAATCAAGATTTTTAATTAATTAATCAAAGGTAATCTATCACTATTCCAAAGTAAGGAGAATTATCTCAATGATTATTCGTCCATAGTTTTGAAATAATGAAGATTAATCAACCTTGATAATCAACAATCTATGATCCATAGATTTCATCGATCAAAAGAAAAATAAGAAGAAGAAGAACTAAAATGAAAAGAAACCACAATTTGGATCTTAAATCGATTAAATCATCATCAATATCAATCACCTCTTTTGGTGGATAAAATCGACACCCAAAGTCCATTGATATTGATGAGATCTTATCAAAATTTAAAATCCAAAACAACCAACAATTAGCTCAAAACAAAAGTTTTTAAATAAATTTTTTTAAGAGCTCTTTTAAAAAAACTATTTAAAATATTAACTAGTAAAAAAAATAAATAACAAAATAAAAGGAAGAAAGAAAAATATATTTGAAATAATAAAGAAAAACGAAAAGGAAAAAGAGAAATAGAAACCAAAACATCAGAAACAACTTCTTCTTCAAAACTTCACGCGACACCGTTCACCATGGCTATGAATTCAAGCTCAAATCAAAGCGACGGGATGCGAAACTAACATGGTTGTGATCGGAATCAAAAGCTCTTCACAACAGTATAAACAATTCAAGGAAATATGCAATGACGAACTCGAATCGAGAAAACGAAATCCATTGAACTACCTTCAAAATCACAGGTAAGAAATCAATCCAAACTTCTTCTTGCTTCTCTTCTTCTTCTGAAAGAATCTCTGGTTGAATTGCTGTTGTTGAAGACAATTATGGAATCAAGTTATGAATCCTATTGAAGTTGATTTTTGAAGAAACCGTAATGAGGAAAATGGAAGTTTGTGATAAATTTGGCAGAGCTTCAATGGCTCTCTGAGCTTGAAGAAAAGAGTGAACAAGGCTCTCTATTTATAGAATGAGAGTGAGGGAGAGTGATTTGCGTTTGAATCCTTTTTCTGCGTTTTGTATTTGGTGCGTTGTGTGAACCGCGTGTAATTTTTCATGTCGTTTTGATTTTCGTTTTGCAGCTCACGAAGTCGTTTTTTTCCTTTTCACTTTTTCAGCTCACTTGGGTGACGTGGATTATTTTTCAACTGGCTCATGTGCTATCTATTTTTTTTTTGCTGCAGCTTATGAATATGGCTTGGTTCATGGCTTGAATACGTGAAAATAGTCTGGATAAAAACAAAGCTTTTGCTACCGCAGAATTCTATTTTCTGCCGCTTCTTGACGCTGCCATTGATGCGCAATCATTAAAACCAAGATGCGGCAAGCCGAGCTGAGCCGGGAACAGACTTACTAACTTCATTTGATGCAGGATCACATAATGCAGAATTTGAATCCTCCTTCACTTGCCTATAAAGAATATAGAATTTCCCATCAAATACTTAACTGCTTGTGGTGGCCTTCCTCCTTACGACGACGACGTTTGGTTGCGTTTTTCCGGTCAATGGAATTCAGCGCGACTCCGAACACGATTGAAGGGCAAAGGTACGGGCTAAAATGCTGGATTAGAGCATCCATTGCAGCAGGTTCACCATAAGTCAAGGTAGTATTCGAGCAACCATCTCTGTGTTCCTCTGTTGTTTGCTTGATTTCTTAATCCCCAATGGATGAGATAATCTCTCCAAAAACATAAGAACTATCTTCTTGGCTTATTCACCTGAGTTTCCATCAGCAAGAATTCCTTTGAATTAACTTCAGTTTGAGATACAGCACTAGAGCATGAATTGTCTGTCTCAGAAGATCCCTCAACATTTCTAGAGTTCATTGTAGCTGAGGATTCAACTTCAGTCCTATTACTATGAAGAGTTTCTGTCAAGCTTCCAGCATTATTATTGTCCTCAAAATATTTAGCATCAGAATCTTTTCTACTCTCCTTGTCTTGAATGAACTTGTCTCCCGAGTCTCTTGCAGGAGAGAGATTGGCAATTTTAGAAGACAATCGTTTACTATGCTTTCTACCATAAGTCAAGGTTACATCTGCATTAATGCTACTTACACTGTTTCCACTACTAGCTCTGTCACTCTTTACACTCGCCTCAGTCTCTTGCTGTATCCATTGCATCATTCTCAATAAGTCTGTAAATAATCAAGGGAAGGATTGGAAGCAAGCGTGCTGCAATATCATCAAAGAACACGGGATACCTATCCTTCCACGAAAGATGATTTCCAAGGGCTTTTTGTAGCTCAACCCGCTTAAATACGCCTGTGTGAAGCCAATGTTCAGGGATAACACCAAATGCGGCTGGTAAGAGGGCATCTGGAAGAGCAGCTTGCAAAGAGCCCATATCAAGGAACATATTGCTCTGCTCTTCATCAGAATCAAAGGGAAAATCAAATGGATTAGTTGATTTTCGACTGATTCCATTAGGTTGAATATCTCCTTGTGATGGAATGACATGATTATCAACACCTCAAATAGGAACAACACCTTGGATTCCATCTTTATGGGGTCCCTCAGAAGCACTTAAACCCAAAATCTGAGGTGGAAAACAGTGCAAATTTAATCCTTGACTAGTGTCATCCACGGGAGAGTGTGTACCAGAATCTTCAAATGCATTCCATGATTGAGTATCTGTAGCCACAACAGGAACTTGTTTTTCTGCTTTCCATATACCGTCGTGCCATACATCAGATGTAATAGAAGGTACACCAACACTAGAAATTTCAAAAGATGGCCAATGCATATTATCATTCACGGTCGAAAATGGATCAAATCTGTCCTGCAAAGATTCAGCACTTAAAGGTACTGCCGCACGAGTTTCCACTTGTGCCGTAGCTGGTGTGAACTGAGGCGTATCAAATATTTCCCATCCTTCTTTAGTTCTTCAATGTTTTTACCAGATTTCCTGATGATGGAACATATCCTGGCATGTGCATACTGCAAATAAACAGCAGTATTTCCCTTATCATTAAGCATCTGATCAAAGTTGAAAGTGTAGTTTGTTAATCTATTGATCTTCAAGTCAGCATACTTAACAGCTCCATATCCTATTGCCTTTGATGTTTTCTCAATCTCTTCCTCTGTCCAATCTTTAGCATTGTCACGTTCAAGAAGGGAAGCTTTACAGCGCCTTTTAGCTTCATCAAGTAAATCAACCAATCGAACTGTCTCGCTGCTGCGACTCCGGAACCGTTTTCCATCATCACCAAGAACAAGACCAAAACCTACATGAGTGCATTTTGGATATTCATTTTCATCCTTTGGGAGCCACCCCGCACGCCTGTAAGCCTTAAACAGCATGTCAAAATGTTGCCACTGTCCAACATCTGTAACATATATATTCCATTCAATATTTTCAACATTCAGACGGTACCAAATTGATGTTAGATCAGTTGAAGAGTAGTTATAGCCACCATCTCTTTTCACAACAATTATTGGTATGTCTACACCTTCAACAAATATCACACGAGCACCTTCACTGTCTTCAACTAGTCTTAATTTCTCCAGTTTCTCCAAAGTTGGAAGGATTAATGGATTATAGAAGCTCTCTGGCATTTCCTCTAAATGAATTCCAAGTCGTTTATAAACCTTGTTAAACTCAGTCCTACTAATATCACAAATTTGCTGCCATGCCGCACGATACTTGGGATCCCTGCTCTGGAGCTTGACCACATTCTGCTGTGCAGTGAGCTTAAAATCAGGATCACTATCAAACTTCAATTTTGAGGCCTTATAGAATGCCTGTAGATCTCCAATAGCTGATTCATTAACATCTTCTGGGTTCGGATATTTCTCAAAGAGGTATGCAATCAGCATCCCAAACTGAGTACCCCAATCACCGATATGATTTCGTCGAATAAGAGAATCTGCCTGGCAAAATTCAAGCATCCGAGCCAATGTGTCTCCAATAATAGTTGACCTCAGGTGACCAACATGCATTTCTTTTGCAATGTTTGGAGAGGAAAAGTCAATCAAAACCCTCTTGACAGGAAGTCGAGGTGCCCAAGAATCAATACCATCGGTAAGCATCCTCTGTATGCTCTGTGCTATCCACTTCTTTGATAAGACAATGTTCACAAACCCAGGACCAGCAACAGAGCATGATTCTACCATTTCTGATGGAGGGAGATTTTTCACAATACCCTCTCCAACCGAACGAGGATTCTTGAAATCGGTCTGCTTCCCTTTAACCTTAGCCCACAGACTCATTGCATTATTACATTGATAATCAGCAAATTTTACACCATTTTTCGCAACGCATGCATCAATCATAGGCAAAACATCAGATTCACCGGGAAAAGTTGATTTTAACGATTCCCCAAACAGTTTCGCCAATTGTTTTCGGAGACTTGACGGACAATTCAATTCGATATACATTGCGGATGTATGTGGTTAACTCAAACAAAAGCAGTGGGGGACGACGGTGTTGCAGCGTGGTGGCGGCGATGTGCGCACAGCAGAAGAAATGGGTCTGTGTAAGTGGCAGCCATCAAACTGTTGGTCTTCAACACTAGATGACATACAACTACTTCTGCTGCAAATATGAAAGGAACCGAGCAAAGGTGGTGAACTTTGTATTATTTTCTTATTTTCAAGTAAAGTTCCCAGAAAACATTCAAATTTTGGGGTGCCGGAGGATACAAGACCTTCAGCTCCAGACTTCAACTTAGACTTCAACTTACAGCTAACAAGGAGCAACCCAGCAGCATACAACCTCAGTATTGAATTAAGGGGTTTCATAAACTGTTTATAATGTTCTGCTGTTTTGTTCAAATATGTTGCAAACGTGTGACAAAAACTTGCATTTGCAATCTGGCATTTAAGGACACAATAGTATACAAGTTCAATAAACTCGATTCCGGCATTTTCCTCGTCAACCTTGTTTTCACAAGCAAAACAATCCAGTATATCCAATTTATTCTCACCCAGCATGAAAAGTATGGAGCACATCTTTTGGGCAATCTTGAACAATTGATCTTTAAATGAAGATTTTGCATACTCTATCAATGTTGTTCGGCACAAAGTGATCACCAACTCTTTATCAGAGAAAGATGCCTTCTCGAGGAAATTTAAAGCACATTTACCCAAGTGATATGCTAAGGCCTTGTGAAATTTCTCATATGAATTGGAATCCAATCCCCTAAGCCATGGCCTTACTTCATCCATCAAACCTGACTTGTACAGACAAAATTTTGAATCTCTGGTTAAAACTAGGACAAACTTCTCATAAAACACTGCTTAATAAACTGATGGATTTTAACACCAGACGATTTGATTTTTCAACAATCACATTTCCTGAGAAAATAGCCCACTACCACAACCAATTTACACTTAAAGAAATCTCTTGATAGTTTGACCAAGATGAGGTCAAACGTCCATCTGATTTAAACTTGAATGAATGTCTTTGCCATCAATCTCCCTGCAAAACCCTAAACACACAGAGAAGAAGAAACAAAAAATATTTTTGGTATTTTGATTAGATGTTAGTAAACAGAAACAAACAAAAAGAAAGTAAGAAACCCATAAGGGTGCGAAAGCCAAAAAATATGACCTTGTTTGTGGAATGATATGCCAATGAAATGTGGGATCTTAGGGGTAAAAATTAGGGTATTACAGCTGCCCCTATTCAAGATTCTTCTATCCGGAGATATGAAGATTGACATCTTTGTCTCGACTAGATAGAAGAGACTTAAATATAACAATTAACCCAATTTTTAGCCCTAAGAGACCACAAAATGATATGATTATGCTAATGATATGCAAACATAAGACTTCTGTGGGGAAATAATGCCACAGGAGACAAACAAAAGCTCGGGAGAAAAAGAGAGACTCCACATGAGAAAACAAAAGAGCAAGATCCTATTCCAATAAGGGAAAGGAAACGACTCAATGGGGAAAGAGATACCAACTGCCAGTTACTGGGCGAAGATATTCGAACCGAAGAGAATAGGTAAAATACTTTATACCGGTTACTGAGTAGAAAATAAGTGCAAAAAAACACAAGAGAATTGTTATCTACCAGTTACTGGGTAGAAAACAAAGAAATGTATTACTTATTACCAGTTACTAGATAAAAAGTAATCCACTCGTTGAGATATAATCAACTACCTGTTACTGGGTAGGAAAAGAAACAACGCCAACTACTGGTTACTGAGTAGTTTAGCGAGAATAATAAACTTGAATGAAAGGGGTTACCAACTATCGGTTACTGGATAGTGTAAACAACATGTCAACTACCTGTTACTGGGTAGGATAGACTCGACTACCTGTCACTGGGTAGGAGAAGAAAATAAAGGTCAACTACCTGACACTGGGTAGGACGAACATACTCGACTACCTGTCACTGGGTAGGAGAGAGAGATATATCATCAGCTACTTGTTACTGAGCAGCTCCAAACACACAACAAACTTCTCAAATAAAGAGACAACCATTTGTTGGAAAAAGATATTAACAACTCTGTCGGGGATCTTTAAAAGAGATACGAGCAGGTTGAACCATGCAATAGAATTCTCATCGGGAGTTATTCCACAGAAATTCCAATTGACAGAAAAGCTAGTCAGATAAGGATCTATCATTTCACAATAAATTTCTCTGTTGAGGATGAGCCAGAGAAATGTTATTTATTACGAAGGTAAATTTCTGGAGATTACACAAGTTGCTCAAATAAAGAGGCCTCTACATGAAGTTGCATAAGTAATTGCCAAGAGAGTGTTATCAAAACACTACTGGGGAAATCAAATCTTCATCTTCTGATGGGGATCAATAACGGATTCTGCCGAGGAAAATAAATCCTCAAAAATACCTTCTTGTCATCCCGGTTTCACAGCCCAGGGAAAACCAAAGTAACTGCTGCAAGAGACCAAAGTTCAATCCAGGAACAAACTGGAAAGAAACGGTCAAACAAGACTCGACCCAATGAGGAAATAACTCAACTGGGGAACAATTCCATCCAGATAAAAGCTGGGGAGGAAAGCTAGACAAAACATCTTCCACGAGGCATAAACTCAGTGGGGAATTAAAAATGATAAGTATTTTCTGCTTAGGGGTCGACACTCTAATGAAGAGAGGACACACTCATTCTGCGAGATAACAACATCGGGAAAAGGGAAATACCAACAAAAAATGCAGGATGCATAATGCAACAAAGACATGCTATGCTTAACCAAAATGAATACGCATGCAATGAGTATGAATATGCTGATAAATCAAACAAAAAGGGTAAACAGAAGGTGAACAAAACACCACAACACCACTGAAATACTCGGCTAATCTTCGCAAGTTAGAGATATCATTGGAGATCGTGCTGGGGATCAGCAACAGAAAATCTTCAACCATCAATAATTCAACAAAAGGGAACAACAATATGAACTCCGCTTTGAGAAAAAAACTGTTGGAGAAAACATAGCGACACAAATCTTCCAACCCTGACAGGGGAATAAGAAGTTAACATCATAGCAAAAAGTCAAACTGTGGGGGATTTTAAATCAACACCCAATCACAAGGTGAGAGAAAACCCGACAGGCGACTGCTATGTCAACACTTCTTAGACGTAAACAAACATTGTTCTTTACTTGGGGAATAATCCAAAGTAAATATGCATAACCTCTGCTAGGAATCATCAAAGACAAATCTCCGCCTGGGCAAAAACATCAAGGAGAAGTGGTCTTCAAATTTCTCAACTGTCTGATCATTTGAATCAAGACTTTGCTGTGGAAAACCGTTCAACACTCGTCTGGTTTATCCAAAGAAATAAAACTTTGCTAAGGGAATATCAGCAAACTCTACTGAAGAGACCTCAATATAGCTCAAATGGGGAAACATCAACACCACTCCACTGGGGAGCTGCCAATAAATTCTACCAGAGAGGCAAGAAAGAACCCTGCTGAAGAGAACACTTACGCTTTTCGCTTCAAAATTCTACCATTCTTGGGGTTACTGTTGACATCCTTTCTTTTATTTTCACAAATCAAAGAAAAATGTTTTTATAATTTTCAAAATTTAAATCAATTATTCACATTTGTTTCAAAAATCATCATCAAAAATAAAATGAAATTCTGTAAACAGAAACAAAATAAGAATTGCAAACAAAGGGACAAAGGCCCAAATTCTATTGATAGAATGGTAGTCCGCAAATGGCATAACCCCATGGATTATTACAAAGTTTGAAAAATGGTAAGTACAATGGAAAGTTCTACATTGAAATACAATGACCATCATTCTCCCTAACAACTTTGAATTCCAACTGTGCTTGAGACTTCAGCGGAGAATATCTGAAGTAAAACCTTTGATAGGAAATGTTGCTTCAAACGATCAAGACTGGCCAGATGCAGTTACTTGCCATGATCCCTAACTTTTGCCTAGATTGCCCTTTCGGGTTTTCAATCTACCGGGATGATTATTTCTGTTTTTGTCTCTAATTTTTGCCTGGACCGCCCTTTCGGGTTTTCAATCCACCGAGACGCTCATTTTTGCCTAAGCCGCCCTTTCAGGTTTTCAACTTAGCGAGCTGTTCTTTTATTTTTTAGGCGAAGTATTTCTTGACTGCATCGGCATTCACAGGACAAGTGAACTCTTCTCCATCCATAGTTGTAAGAATTAATGCACCGCCAGAGAAGGCTCTCTTAACAACATATGGGCCTTCATAATTAGGAGTCCACTTGCCCCTAGAATCAGTAGTAAAAGTCGAGATCTTTTTGAGCACGAGGTCACCTTCTCTGAACACACGGGGTCGAACCTTCTTATCAAATGCTTTCTTCATTCTTTGTTGATATAATTGGCCATGACACAAAGCCGTCATTCTTTTCTCTTCAATCAGATTCAACTGGTCGTATCTACTTTGACACCATTCAGCCTCAGACAATTCAGTTTCCATCAAAACTCTCATAGAAGGGATTTCAACCTCTATCGGGAGCACTGCTTCCATGCCATAAACAAGAGAAAAAGGGGTTGCCCCTGTTGAAGTGCGAACGGATGTACGATACCCATGCAGAGCGAAAGGAAGCATATCATGCCAATCCTTGTATGTAACAACCATCTTTTGAATAATCTTCTTAATGTTCTTATTAGCAGCTTCAACAGCCCCATTCATCTTGGGTCTATAAGGAGAGGAATTATGATGCTCAATCTTAAATTCATCGCATAATTCCTTCATCATCTTGTTATTTAAATTCAACCCATTATCAGTGATGATCTTGCTCGGAACACCATACCGACAGATGATTTGATTCTTGATAAACCTGACCACTACTTGCTTAGTCACATTTGCATATGATGCTGCTTCAACCCATTTGGTAAAATAGTCAATAGCCACCAATATGAAACGGTGTCCGTTCGACGCTTTAGGCTCAATCATTCCAATCATATCAATGCCCCACATTGAAAAAGGCCATGGAGAAGAGATAACATTGATAGGAGTTGGAGGCACATGAATCTTGTCAGCATAAATCTGGCATTTATGGCACTTTTTCACATATTTACAACAGTCAGATTCCATTGTCAGCCAATAGTAACCTGCCCTTAACATCTTCTTAGCCATCGCGTGTCCATTGGCATGGGTGCCAAAGGATCCTTCATGGATTTCTTTCATCAACATATCTGCTTCGTGTCTATCCACGCATCTGAGCAAGATCATGTCATAATTTCTCTTATACATCACATCATCATTCAAGAAGAAACTACCAGCCAATCTTCTCAAAGTTTTCTTATCCTTCTTGGATGCCCCAAGTGGGTACTCTTGATTCTGAAGAAAGCATTTAATATCATAATACCAAGGTTTATCATCAACAACCTCTTCAACTACAAACACATGAGCTGGTCTATCAAGACGCATCACATTAATCTTTGGCACATCATTCCAATGATTTACCACAATCATGGAGGATAAAGTCGCTAAAGCATCTGCCATTTGATTCTCTGCTCTTGGTATATGGTGAAACTCAACTTTATTGAAGAAAGTTGACAATCTTCTTGCATAATCACGATAAGGAATCAAATCAGGTTGACGTGTCTCCCACTTCCCTTTAATCTGATTAATCACTAAAGCTGAATCTCCATACACATCAAGAATCTTGATTCTTAAATCGATAGCTTCTTCCAAGCCCATAATACACGCTTCATACTCAGCCGCATTATTTGTGCAATTGAAAACCAACCTTGCAGTGAAAGGAATATGAGAACCATGAGGAGTAACAATAATTGCACAAATACCTCTGCCATATTCATTAACCGCCCCATCAAAAATCAAACCCCAACGGGATCCAGGCTCAGGTCCTTCTTCATGTAATGGCTCCTCACAATCTTTAACCTTTAGATACATCACATCCTCATCAGGAAAGTCAAACTGAATAGGTTGATAATCATCAATTGGCTGGTGTGCCAAATGATCAGCCAAAACACTTCCTTTTATCGCCTTTTGAGTTCGGTACTCGATATCATATTCTGATAACAACATTTGCCAACGAGCAATCCTCCCAGTTAAAGCAGGCTTTTCAAAGATATACTTGATTGGATCCATTTTAGATATCAACCAAGTTGTACAATTCAACATATACTGGTGGAGGCGCTTGGCAGCCCAAGCTAGAGCACAACATGTTTTTTCAAGCATCGTGTACCGAGACTCACAATCAGTGAATTTCTTGCTTAAATAATAAATGGCAAATTCTTTTCTCCCGGATTCATCTTGTTGACCCAGAACACAACCCATAGACTCTTCTAGCACAGTCAAATACATGATCAAAGGTCTTCCTTCTACGGGAGGAGACAAAATAGGAGGTTCAAGCAGATACTCTTTAATTCTTTCGAAAGCTTTCTGACAATCTTCTGTCCAGACACAACCCTGATCTTTGCGGAGAAGTTTGAAAATCGGTGCACATGTGGCAGTCATATTGGATATAAATCGAGAGATATAGTTCAAACGTCCCAAGAATCCTCTTACTTGTTTTTCTGTTCTGGGTGCAGGCATCTCCTGGATAGCTTTAACTTTACCAGGATCAACTTCAATGCCTTTCTGACTGACAATAAAGCCTAACAATTTTCCAGAACGAACACCAAAAGTGCATTTATTAGGATTCAGACCGAGCTTAAACTTTCTC